>CM062817.1:1387840489-1388216846 GCA_031772625.1 Pinus tabuliformis | reverse complement strand
AAAATGGCTACACTTGTGAGGGAATTAAGTGCATGGTTGACCTAGCAGTGACTGACTCAACTCCGGAGGGGATGGGGACAGTATGACTGGAGTGAAAAATGGGCAACACAGGATGAACGGTATGCAAATATGGATGGAATACTGTCACTACTATAATGGGTTGTGAAACAGGCTCCATGGATGCAAAGGTGATCATCGCGGATGCTCTGAACAAGGGTGACTTGATGACACTGCCACATAGGAATAGGCCTGGTGGGGATCATGAAAGCATGATTAAATGATGGTTACTCATGACGAAATATAAGCACGTGAGATGAAAAATCCAAGGGGATGTGGGTCCCTAGAGGAACCATCATTATAATACTTGTTCAGAGCTTCCAATGGTGTTGACGGTTCATCAAACTGAGCTACGGTTTGGTCGTAATGGGCAATGGAAAAACTGTGGATTTTTCTATGAAAGGACATTTTCCCTGTAATTTGAACTCATTTGCTAAGTGAGATGTGGTGAATTTGGAGAGGAGGAAGAGGCCCTAAATCTTTTGGATATTGTAGTAGATAAACCGACCATTAGAGTTAGGATCTACAACGTTCAAGTAGGTGGCCTTACTCATCTCTTCAATTTCAGTGGTTTATTTCCTATTTTTGGTGCCCTGCAGCTCGCTGGGAGACCCCTGCTTCTCCTCTTCAGGGTTGCATTGCTCTTTTTGGACCCAGAAGTGTGATCTAGCTCATAGGAAATAGGTGAAAACCTGCGAGCTTGCTCTTTCTAAGATTCAGGGAACTGTTTCAGGGCTTAAAAAAGAGGGGTGGTATTATGGCCTGGTGGGGGTTGGAATTTAATCAATGTAGACTAGTGTTTTTCTCTCTTAACTGACAAGACATGTGGTGTTTTGTAGGCATGGTAGCAGTAAGAATAAACTAGCATGAGTGAGACTTTGATACCCTTTGATCTATGATTTAGTGATTACGGGGTTTCAAGGGCATTGGCTCGCTATGCGGTTCTCAAGTTGATAGGGAACCCATTGATGAGGGAAGGTGAGCCCTTGCTATCGAGAATTGTGAGCTACTGGGATCTAGACCAAGATGATTTTTTCATGTAGGGGCACAAGATTGAGCTCACGTTACAATATATTTATTCCTTGACCGGACTCCCTCCCCTAGGGGTTGTGGGTGATATACGTCTAGTGTTGCCTTATGGAAGGAACATCACAGAGTTTGTGGAGTAGTATTGTCCACGAGATGTGCGTGTGAGGGGCACAAACATCCCAATTCATGATCTAGATAGGCTAGAGACACGGGTTGTTGCTACAGTTGTGCTACGGGTCTTGGGCAGCCAGGGGTTCCACCACATCACTAGTGGATAGATGATGCTGGTTGAGAGTGTTTTGGATGGGACCTACTATAGATGGGCCTAGATGATGCTATCTTCGATGATACAATAGTTAAGTCTATGCAGGAGCTAGGTGAACCATGACTGTGCTTTTGGTACAATGTTGTGTGCGTTCTTCTTTGAGAAGATACCCACCTCCATCCTCATGTACAGATCCGAAATGGGGGCCCACAGGAGCCTAGGATGCGTCGTTGGGGGCAATACTATGGAGAGGAGGAGGAGGAGGAGTCAGACGAGTGTTCTGACCCAAGTTTTTCGCACACTGGGATCAGATGCCCTCTACATTGATGATTATCCTTATAGTGGGATGAACTATCAGGGTGATCCTGACTTGCCACTTCCACCCGAACGAGCATGGGAACCAAATGGTAAGTCTTAAGTTGCTATTTTTATTGTGCATTTCATATTTTTATCACATGTATATATCATAAGTGTGTAAAAAGGTGGGATGCAAACACAGCTTTGGTAAAACTGGCAGGATATGTAGGATGAGCCGTAGTGCCGGGAATGCAGATTGGGGAACATAATTGTCATGACAATGTCCAAAGGGTAGTGTGCTACCCGCTGATATACATCGTAGATGTCGGGTACTCTTGACTAGAGTTTCTAAGCCTAAATGGCATGAGTTATATGATCTATAAATAGATGAGTGGACCAGACTTCCCTCAAAGTGGTGAGGTATCATGCGATGCATGGCGATGTTTGGTCAGGTAGTACGTGATCTATGTGCAGGTGGATGAGAGTCTTTGGCGTGAGATCTGTCGAACACTAAATAGATATGGGGACATGTGGGTCCCTTTGGCTTTAATTTTTGGAACATGTTATGGGCATGATTGATGTATTTAGAGCTATGGGTTCCCAAACACTTATATGATACATAATATGATGATTATTTTTTATATAACGATCATGGTTCACCATGTGTTGTGTTTATGGTGGTATAATGTGGTATACATGTGATAAATTCCAATATAGAATGTTATTTGAAATGGTATCTACATAGTTATTTTGGGCTCTAGGAACATGACTGAAAGTAATAGTTTCAAATTCACGTACGAACAACTTAACTCGTAGATATTTTCTAAATATGACTTGGTTATGCACATGATACACACCATTCAATTACATGACAAGTATAAAGGAATCTAAACAAATATGAAGATGAAGGATGCGATGAGCATGGGCATCAACTAACAAACCTATCACTGCATCATATTCATCCTGGTTATTGGTGGCAGATCCAACGCAGACGGTGTTCGAAAGGACTAACATATGCAAGGGGGTAAAATGACCTAGGCTGCCGAGGCTAGATTCCTAGAGAAGCGACTCGCACCATTGGCATGATCGATATATGGTGTGGATAATGGATCCATATGAAAGGTGCAAAAGACAACATATGAGATGATCCAACGTACCTAACTTCATTATAGAAATAACAACACATAAATCAAAGGGATAGGGATATGCTATGAGCAAGATTTATTGAGGTAGAGTGCACTGGGAGAATTAGGAAGGAGATGGCCTTGAGAATCTCCAAAAAAAATATTCCCCCTTGCCTAAGTGCAAGGGTAATAAGGGTAGACGTAGCTTCCATGATGTCCTCCTCAGAATGGAAGATGGGCAGATGAGAGGAAGGTTGACTACATGATGCAGCAGCGATACCTCGTGCATCAACCTGAGCGAGATGGTTCACATACATATCATCTGGAATGGTAGATGATGAGCTAGTAGATGGAGGATATACGGATGTTGAGACCTCAGATTCTGTCAAAAGAGGTTCGATAGAAGTGCGTGTAAAAACCTTAGAAAGGTTTTACTGTGAGTAACACAAGGATGATGACGGGTAAAGGATATGGCCCGTGGTGTCCATCATCTCGAAATTGGGGGGAGGGATCATGATGGTGGGAATAGAGTCCCCCTGTTCTGGCTTACTAGTGGTACCAAAATCCATGGGTAGAGGAGTAGGTGTTCTAGTATGAGTGGTCTTATATTCGCAAAACGCCTCAAGGAAATCGTGAAATTCATTGAGACAAGGGTGTTGGGTTGTGTTATATTCTTTCCATGACTAGCCCCCCGGGGGATTTGTTTTTTTGGACACATGGTTTTGTCCATGGCTTTGTGCGTGGTTTTGTGCATGGTTTTCACACATGGTTGTGGATGCAATTGTTTTCGGTTCATGGTATTGGATGCTTCAGCATGTATATATATGTATTGTAACATTGAAAGGAACATAATGAAAAATCAATTTGATAGTCCAGTTTTGGGATCCAGGGGAAATATCTATGTATATCTGTTTTATGTGTTATGTTATCGCTATTGTTTATTTTCTATGTTTTAGAATATGTACGGGGTTAAAACCTACATTTGGTATCATAGCAGTTTTGGCTTCAAGGGGACGCCTTTGTTGCTGAGGGGTTTTGCTCAGGCCTGTGCTAGACCCTATTCTGTGGGAGGTCTGCGAGATCAATTATGGTGGTAAAAGAATATGGTGAGAAGTGGAAAGATAGGGATCGAGAAATTTAATGGTTGAGTTTTGAGTTGTGGAACTCAAGATGGAGGATCTGTTGGTGGATAAAGATCAGTGGATCACAGTAGATCCAGGTACTAAACCAACAGGAGTGTCTGATGAGGAATGGAAGAAGTTGGATCGGAAGAAAAGAGCACAATACGATTGTGTGTCTTAGATTCAGTATTGTTGAATGTATCAGGGGAAGCTACGATGAATTCTTTGTGGGACAAGTTAGGGACTTTGTACCAATCTAAGTCTCTGGTGAATAAACTGCTCCTACGGAAAAAGTTGTATAACCTGAGGATGAAAGATGGAGATTGGTGATAGAGCATATTAACACATTTAATATTGTGGTAAGTCAGTTCTTATCTGTTGATATTCAAATTTCAGATGATAAGATAAGTGCATCAATTTGTTGTGTTCTCTACCAGATTCGTGGGATAGTCTGATTATTGCAAAGGTAGCAATGCAATTGCCTTGCAGTTGGATGAAATAGTCTCATCCTTTCTGATGGACGAGATGAGATGAAAAAATATGGAGAGACAGAATGGTGATGCCTTGTCTATACGAGGGTGGTGGTCCCAGAAAAGAAGCAAAAAATAAGTCATCAAGTGGGGATATCTAAATCTAGAGGGAGATCTAAATCTCCAGGAAAACCTGTAAAGGTGGTTTGCTGGAAATGCGTAAAGGAATGGCACTACAAAAGGGACTTTAAATCTAAAGCTCCTGATAAAAGAAAGGGATATGATGATGCTCCTTCTGCAGAGGTGAAAACCACCTCAGATGAATGGGGGGATGTGTACTTGGCTTCTTCACGTACACATGTAGATCGTGAGGCAGGGTTAATTGACTCAGGTGCATCCTTTCACTTCACTCCCCATAGAGAGTTGTTTTGTGAGTATGAGAAATATGATGGTGGTGATCTCTTCTTGGGGGATGACAGGAAGGCTAGAATAATTGGTCACAAAAAGTCAAGCTGAAGTTGCAAGGTGGAAGGATTAGAACACTTTCGAGTGTTCTACATATTCTTGCACTGGATAGAAATTTGATTTTTGTAAGCAAGATGGATGATGCAAGTGTAAAAACAGTGTTCTAGAAAGATATCCACATGATGGTTTAGGAAGCACTAGTGTTGATGTGGGGAGTTCGGATTGGAAACTCTATACAAGGTGCAACTTAATTTTTTATTGATGGGTGCAACAGTTATGTGGTTCTTGAAATTGGAGCAGAAAATCTAGTGGTATCTGGAAAGAATACCATGCTATGGCATCAAAGGCTTGGACATATTGGAGAGAAGGGCCTTCGAATACTTCATGGTAAAGGTATGGTAGAAGGTATGACTAATAGCTCTCTAGATTTTGATTTTTGTGAAAATTGTGTATATGGGAAGTAGAATCGGGTGAGTTTCCCCTCTGGTGGTAAGAGGGTGAACCAGATATTAGATCTTGTGCATAGTGATGTGTTTGGACCTATGAAGGTTCCATCACTAGGTAAGTATGTGTACTATGTGTCATTTATAGATGACTTATCAAGGAATACATGGATATACTTCTTCAAGAAGAAATCTGAAGTCTTTGATAGGCTTAAAGAATTTAAGGCTCTGCTAGAAAACTAGACAGAAAAGAAGATAACGGTGCTGAGGAAAGATAACGATGGAGAGTTTTGCAAGAAGGAATTCGAGGAATTCTGTGAGAAGTGTGGTATAGCACGTAGAATACTACTCCATACACACCTGAGAAAAATGGAGTTGCATAAAGAACGAACAAGACGTTAATGGAAAGGGCAACAAGGATGCTTATTGGTGCCGGGTTGGGACAAGAATTCTGGTTAGAGGCGGTGGAGAACACATCTTACCTGGTCAACAGATCACCTTCATCAATGTTGGAGGATAAGACTCCACACGAGATATGGACTGGAAAGAAACCTTCTCTTTCACATCTGTTGGTAT
The DNA here is from genome assembly GCA_031772625.1 of Pinus tabuliformis. Lineage (NCBI taxonomy): Eukaryota > Viridiplantae > Streptophyta > Pinopsida > Pinales > Pinaceae > Pinus > Pinus tabuliformis. The sequence continues at coordinate 1,388,210,999 of CM062817.1, read as the reverse complement.
TTGGATGTCATGCATATGTACATGTTCTAAAGGAGAAAATAACAAAGTTGGATAGTAAATCTAAAAAGTGCATCTTTATTGGGGATAAGTATGGTTTAAAGGGTTATAATATTTGGAACCCAGTAACAAGGAAGGTTGTGGACAGCCGAGATGTGGTGTTCAGAGAGGTGAAATATGTTATTAAATATGAAGTCCCATCAAAGGAACCTGAAAAGATAGAGTTTTAGTTAAAGAAGTAAGAATCATACTCTACATCAGAAGAGGAATCAGAAGATGAAGATCCACAAACTTTGGGTGTGAGAAGATCAGTTCGAGAAAGAAGGTAGCCAGAAGGTATAGTTCATCTGCTTTCTGTTCAAATTTTGCTTTATCTATTAATGATTATGATCCAGAACTATGAAGGAAGTAGTAGATTTAGAGGATAGAAAACTCTGGAAAGAGGCCATGCTTGATGGAATGGAATCTTTGCACAAATAAGAGGCTTGGGATCTGGTGGATTTTCCAGCTGGAAGGAAATCCATTGGCATAAAATGGGTGTTCAAGAAGAAGACAAATGTAGAAGGAAAGGTGGAGAAATACAAAGCTTGGTTGGTAGAAAAAGTTTATTCCCAAGTGTCAGGAAATTTATTTTGTGATATTTTTTTCTCCTGTTGCCAAGGTAGCTTCTATTAGATTAATTTTTATCTATTGTTGCTGCTTTTGATTTTGAGGTAGAACAAATGGATGTGAAGACAAAATTTCTTCATGGTGACTTGGAAGAAGAGATCTACATGAAGCAACTTGAAGGTTTTGCGGTAAAGGGTAAGAAAGAATTGGTATGAAAGTTAAAAAAGTCTTTGTATGGGTTAAAACAATCACCAAGGATGTGGTATCAGAAATTTGATACATTTATACAGGGACTTTGCTTCACTATAAGCAAAGCAGATCACTATGTGTATTTTAAATTAATTGGTGACCATGTTATTTATTTTTTCTTGTATGTGGATGATGATATGTTGCTGGTTGGAAATGACAAAGAACTTATCCAGATTTGAAGACCCAATTGTCCTCCAAATTTGACATGAAAGATCTTGGTGCCGCAAACTATATTTTGGGCATGGAGATTAAAAGAGATTGAGCAAAGAGGAATCTCTGGTTAAACCATAGGAAGTATGTTGAGACAATACTGCAGAGGTTTTATATACAGGATAGTAAACTGATGAAGGTTCCTACTATTGTAGGTGTAAAGTTATTTGTTGAATAGTGTCCAAAGACACAAGAAGAGGAAGAGGACATGTCCCGTGTTCCATATGCAAGTGCAGTTGGTAGCCTGATGTATGCAATGGTATGTAATAAACCAGACATTGCACATGCAGTGGGAGTATTGAGCAGGTTTATGTCAAAACCAGGGAAGGAGCATTGGACAACAGTGAAGCAGGTTTTCAGGTATTTGCGTGGCACTAATGATTATGGTTTGTGCTACCAAGGAAGACTAGGATTGGACAGAGTTTTGGATATTCATGGCTTTGTTGATGCAGACTGGGCTGGAGATATGGATCATAGAAGATCTACAAGTGGGTATGTGTTTAACCTATTTGGAGGTGTAGTCAGTTGGATGAGTAAGAAATAATATGTAGTGGCACTATCAATACAGAAGCCGAATATATGGCATCCAGTCAGTAAGAAAGGAATCAGTTTGGTTGCAGATATTGTGTTCATGTATGGGGTTAGTACAGTGAGCTATAAGGATAGACTGTGACAACCAAAGTGCACTTTTCTTGGCAAAGAATCTTGCTTACCATTCAAAGACAAAGCACATTGGTGTTCAGTATCACTTTGTGAGGGATATGATAGAAGAAAAAAAGGTGCTGCCAGTAAAGGTGGACATTTTGAAGAATACTGCAGATGCATTGACAAAATGTGTGAGCTTTGAGAAGTTATATTTGTGTAGAGAAACAATGGGCATTGCAGAGCTGGATAAATGAGTAAGCTCTCTTTTGGCCCCCTGTACAAATAAAACAACAAGTGGGAGAATGTTGGGTTGTGTTATATTCTTTCCATAACTAGCTGATGCGTAGCAGGGGGGTCACAGGGGGTGGCAGCCCCCCTGTACGGGGGGTTTGAGTGAGCTATTAGCCCACCTATACAAGGTCTGGGGCAGTGCCCCGGGGAAAAAAAATTGGACCCATGGTTTTTTCCATGGTTTTGTGCATGGTTTTCACACATGGTTTTGGGCGCAATGGTTTTTAGTGCATGGTATTGGATGCTTCAACATGTATATATATGTATTGTAACATTGAAAGGAACATAATGAAAAATAAATGTGGTAGTCTCAGTTTTGGGATCTAGGGGAAATTCTCTATGTATATTTGTTTTATGTGTTATGCTCTCGCTATTGTTTTTTTTGCGTTTTGTTATTCATATGCAGGTAATTTCTGTACGAGGTTAAAACCTACAAAAGTAAACAATGGGAGTAGTGATCATGATGATCACACAAGGCCCAAGGGTGATTTGTGTGTAATGTTCTAAGTTTCTTGCGTGGACCTAGTAAGTTAACATCGACTTTAGGGATATTTGAATCAGGGAATATTTCATGATCTATAGGTTTAGATGAGGGAGTTCAGGACAATTATTGGTGGCATGCCCAACAACTTTACACAAAGTGCATGGAGGTGATGACTTTGGGGCCTTGGGGGCTGGAGGAGCTTGGGGAGCCTTGTCCTTAGGTTCTTTCCTCTTAGCTTTACCCCCTTATCTGGATGCTTTTGCAACAGGAGTGGGTTCCTATTGAGGTTGTGATGGAACTGGAGCAGCGGAAGGGGTCGTAGGGACCAGTTGAACCAAGGTCAAAGCATGATAAGGTCTTAACTGACCAGGTGGAATGCTTGCAGGGGGATCAATGTACCATACTGGGATCCCCAAAGTCATGTTAGGAAGGACCAGCGAAGCCATGATAGAGACATAAAATATTCCCGGAGGGGGAAATAAGAAAGGTATATGGCCTGCAGGGTAATGCCTTGATGGAACAACTCTTGGATGGTTGAGACTTAGAGGTATAGTTCCTAGTGGGAACAGAGGAGAGGGACCCACAAACGAAGGAGGTCCTTGGGGGTAGATCCAGATGCCTTGGCTGAGAGGGAAACAATAGGGTGCTAAGGAGCTAGATGTTGATCAAATGTACTAGACTTCTTAAGAGCAGCCCTTGACACTTGTAACATGAAAACACTCAAAGAGTTAGGCTCTGAGATGAGAGGGGGAATACCAAGGAAAGTACCCAATAATGAGGAACCTTTGTAGACTCTGGCTGAAACACCAGTGAGAGGAGTTGAAGACTTCATGTCTGACATTGATGAGATAATGGACCCGAGGGAGGTCATGGATGCTACCTCGTACTACATGAACTGATAGATGGTGATGCTATTCCCGTCATGGGGGAGGCACATCTTAAGGAAAACCACAGATTCGACAACTGACATGGAATATGTGTAACTATGACCCAAGAGAATGTTTTAATCTAAAGGGTCATCAATAACCTCAATGTCTACATGGACAGACTCGCCCACAAGAGTCACAGGACAATTGCGATACACTACAAAAGCTGGGAGGAATGTCCATCCCAAGCATGGAAAGTGATGGTGGATGGGGACAACTCAGGTGACTTAATTTATTTCCAAATGGAAGTAGACATCATACAGGTGGATGCACCTTTGTCAATAATGCATCAAGAGATGATGGCGTTACGAACTCAGACTGGTATCTGGAAAGAAATGGATGAAGGTAATGGGGAATGTTCTGATGTATCAACTAGGAAGACAATCAAATGATCATTGAAAGGATCTAATGCATCTATAGAAGTTGGTACAGCTTTCTTTTGATATGGGCACGACTGGAGGACCTCCAACATCAACATGGAAGCAGGTGATTGTACGAAGTCATCTACTATACTGTATGTATGGGAAGCTCGGTTAGAAGCCGCATTACAATGTATTGTTCCCTTTGGATCTTGGGAATTGCCTCAAATTTAGGTGGAGGGATCTGTAATGGACCATTTGGTGTCATAAGAGGCTAAGTAGATGCTTTGGTTTTGGACTCATTAGCGGATGAAGTTGATGGCTTGTCATATTGATGCAACCGAGTTTGCAGGTTGATATGAGAGGGATTAACATCATCAGAATTCATCATGAGGATTTGGTAGTCACCGAGACATGAAGGTTGGGGGGATGGGATGCTTGACTTGGCTGAGGTTGAGAAAAACACAAATCCTTCCTGGCGAAGGATTTGTAAGCACTGCCGGTTGAGATGGCACCAGATTTTGAGACAATTGTCAACCTCTATAAGTTGTTTGAGCTTCCCAATTTGCACATCTGGGGTAAGTGAGGAAACTTATGTGTATAATGGCCATGTACACCACAACATGCATAAGGAGTTTTCATAAAATATCCTTGGTCTGCTTGGGCTGACTACCCTATTGCTAGTTTTTGGTGTTAGGCTGGTTCCCTAGGGTTCGCTAGGTTGATTACCTTGATCACCCTAGTTAGCCTTTTTACCTTTCCCCTTATTCTTTTTCTTTAAAATTTTGGAATTTGGTCAGACTCTGCTACACAAATAGTTGACTTTTAGGGGGTTGTAGTTGTTGGGGTTAAGGATACATGGGAGGCTGCGACGCTAATGCTTGAGGGGCTGGAGCTCTCGGTTGTGCATAGGAAGGACCAACGGTTTAGTAGACAGATTGAGCATTGGATGGTCCTAAAAACATGTTGCTAGAAGGAGGGGCATAAGTGTTGGAGGAACTAGTGCCCCCTACAGATAGCCACAACTTTGCTAAGTATATGGCGAAGTGTGTGAAAGGGTTCTAACAATACCATCGGTGACGTGAGATGTTGATGGTGCATTGGCACCTCTAGGATAGGGAGGTATGGAATGGTGGTATAGACATAACCAGATTGCGCATAAATCAGGTCATATCTCATAGTGGTTTGGAGAGCTCCTTCCCCTGTTGAGGAAATGGGACGCAACATCATTTCCAATGGGTGATAAAAGGCTCCTAAGAAAACAAATCAAGTTAGACACGTTCTTTGAAGGGCGAGGCACGACATGTGCTCCTCCTTCGATGCAACTCTTGAACATGGTTAGAAAGGCGAGTGGCAGAGGACTAACAGAATGAGGTCAAGGGCTCCATACCAGTGTTGTACTGGAGAGGTAATTGAAAATATGAGAGGAATACTTTAACAAGCATTGTAAAAATGGAATGAGATGCAGCACGTGGTCTACATACCATTTTGCAGCATCTCCAGTGAGTTTACATTGGAATAGCCAAAGACGAATGGAGTCATCAGTAATGGAGTTGGATGAACACCACATGTGGAAGGAGAAGACGTGATTGGTAGGGTCCTCTCCAGAATTACCCTCAAACTTTGGGATTCCTAAGGGAAGCTTAGTGGACATAGAAGGCCAACCAACATCGTGGTGTATAGGGTCATTTATGAACTGGCTAAAATCCAGGAGACTTAGCTAGCCACCATAAAAGGTAGCATGGGGGGTTCCCGAATAGCTCCTAAGGCTATTCCACTAGATGTGACCATCGGAGGGTAGACCAAGCCAGCACTAGGTGGGTTCCTACAATTGTTGTGGGTCTACACATGGTGACAATATGTTGTGAAGGAGGCTTGAAATCAGATGAGGAATCGAAAGAACTAGGAGAAGAGTCGATATGGGGACTTGGGGGACTATGAACTCAAAGCTGTGGGGAGGAGTAATATGCGCAAGTGAAAACTGGGGATGAAGGCCTAAGAGTATCCACAACAAATGCCTTCTTGGCACAATGTTGGTAAGACGCATGTGACATGGAAATGGTGAAGCGAGATTAACAATATGCCTTTGTCTCTATGACGGTAGATAAATTTATTACGCTAAGTCTTGGCTTGATGGTGTAAACCAAGTTCCCTTCACTTTAGGTGTGCTTGTGTGTGAAAGTGTGTTTATTGATTAAGACCATACCGTATTTGAAAAAAGAAAAATATTGCGGAAAATAAACTGAAATTAACAATAGAAAATGAATAGCAAAACAACTAACTAAACCCCACCCAAATTGGGCTTGCAAACACTATGTTGGTTGCTAGTGAAATTGACTGAAAACACTGTAAAAAGGTCAAGATATCTATGTTTCAGCGTTACTGGATAAAATGACACTACGCTTTTGGAAAGTGATGCAACTACAGCAAAAAAACCATAGAGGAAGATCGCTGCAAAAAGGTAGGGAGATGGGTGAAAAACCTAGCACAACTGATGGGACCTAAGGGAAATGACCAAACAAGGTTTAAAATGAAACTTTCGATGGAAACAACCAACTTTGGAGATCTGAAAAATAAGGGTATGGATCTGGAAAATATGGCAGAAAGTGCTACAAAACTCAAACTTCTTACTCAACTAAACTCCTCATATAAAGGTGGAAGCATACTAGAATCCCTAAGGGACTAAATTCCACTTCGATAGGTAAATCAGAGTAGATGAAGTCCTAAGCAGGATGAGACAGAGGTTAAACAACCCAACAAACAACTCTTGGAAAAACCCAGAAACAGATCTCATAAAAACCCGAAAACCCCAAAAATTGTAGGTACTAACCTGTTTTTAGCGGGGATCGTACTTTTTGGGCTGAATGGTGTGCTCTAGTCTCTCGATTGCACTTTTTGGGCAAAAAAGTGCGATTTCTACTCCTTGATTCCCGGTCGGCAAATCTCAGAAAAAATTGTCGTCTCTATTGCCACTGCTTCCTGTGACCTGTGGAAAATACCAGAAAACTTCCATAGTTAGAAATTTGATAGATCTAGGGTTGAAAAGCTAGTATACAACATTAAGAGACTGAAAAAAAGAGGAAATCCTAAGCTGAAAAATGAAGGTAACCCAAGGTTGTGGATCTAAGGTAAAAAACCAGTAGAGTTGCCAATTTTGTTGTAGTGTTTTCTTCTCAAATATGTACGAAAAGGAAACACTTAAGACTCCGGATGAAAAACAGTCTCCACAATATAAATGGATGTTAAACGTTGTATATCTATAGTAACTGATAGAAACAAAACTTGCCAAAGTCCTGATCTATGCCACAATCATAGTTAAATAACAAAATGAAATAGTAATAACTCCAATCATCCAATGGAAACCAATATACAAGAATAGATTTTATTATAATGCCTGTGAAGTGAACAAATAAATGTTACTAGTCCTCTCTATGGGATGGGTTCTTGGCTATCTTCAAACATCTTCAGCTTGTGTAGAGTCTCTCTCCCCTATAATGTGTAAACCCAACGAATAAAATGTTGAACTCAATGGGACCCAAATGGAAGAAAAATGGTGTGCGACAATGATAATAATCAGAGTTATAGTAGTGAGTGCAACCATGAAAATAATCAAAAGTGAATAATGAATGGAAAACCCTTCTATTTATAACAAAATATTGAGTTATCCTCGAATAATGAGCAATAATCAAATATTATTAACCCCATTCTTGGAATAACCACTTGGAATATTTATTATGTTCGGTTAAGAGGGAAAAATTATTTAAACTTTTATTTAGAAGTAATAAATAAATAAATGATTTATTTATCATCTCAAGAAATTGGCTAAGGAATAATAAACAAATAATGTTTTATTTAATTATTCCTAAGTGATTTAGTCAAATTTGACAAGGAATAATATTTAATTAGTGATTAATTAGTTATTCCTAGAGAAAAATAAGATAATTAATAATGCTTGTTTGGCCTAGTAATCAGGTGGAGATCATGGTAAAGCTTGTTATGATGTGCTCATTATGTTGGCCTAGTGATCTCGGATGGATTATGATAAAGATTGGTTTCTATTAATGAGGATGAGGTGGTTTAGCCTTGGTATGCCCTGGTTGGTTCTTTTGGTTTGAGTCCCATATTCATGCTTGGAATATGGCATGAGGCTAAATGGTTGAAGATATATTTGGCTCAGCCATTCTATGGTCGAGTGGAATGTGGAAGTCCCATCCCAGTTTGGTTTTTGTATCATTAATGAAAGGTATTTCTCCTTCTATTGCTATGAGCATTTTGATGGATTATATGTGTTTTATATGGTTGTATTTTAATGAGTAGTTATGTTGTTATTATGCTGGTTATATGTGTGTTTTATGACAACAACTATGTATGGCTCTCATCATGTTTTTGCTTCTAAAGAAATGGATAATGTATCTATGGCCTAATATATGGTAATGCAACAAATGGCATGAGGAAACAATGGTTCATAGAGATTCTCAGATAAGTATGAGATCCCTACACTTAATTCTGTTGTTAGAACCTATAGGTTACTGTTGATGATAGTTTGATGAAATTCCTGTCATGGCTAGTAGGGATATGATTAAGGTCTTGCTTAACTTATTTCTTTTGCATCATTGTTTCCTTATCCTTTGATTGATCTTAAGTTATCATTCCATTCTAGGTTGTGACCTGGGCCTGAAAAAGTGGCTCAAATCCTGGGGTCACTCAAATAACAATGGAAAATTGGGTCTCTGGACGTTGGTAGACAGGCTATGAGTGCAACTTTGGGTTTCTCCACATTATCATGCCTATAGCATGAGAGCGACTTCGGCTTAAGATGTCCACAACATCAGTGGGACCAAAGGACAGGATGTGTGAGTCACTGACATGTCTCCTCGGGATTAAACTGTTGATGTGGATATCTTGATTGATGTGTTTCGTTGATTCCTCTTCCTTAAGGTCACATAGGATGTTGAATCTAATCATAGTAGTCTCTCATCAAATGTTTACCCCGATTGGTTGGTTACTTGGGTAGATGTGTGAGCAAGGTGTTACAACCTTTGAGAGATGATATCTAACCTTTTCATGTGACTTGGGCAATTTTTCAACAAAATAAAGAGTATTTGCACTAAGCACCAAACATATGTTTCGTACTCTGTCCATCACCTCATATGGTTCACCAAAGGTAATCATACCATAATATAGATAGATATGTGTACTATCATTGGATTCAACATCTTTAACATGCCATGTAAAATTTGTTTTATTTATTTGTTATGAATTCCTTCACTTAGAAATAATATTTAATGTACTTGACGGGCCAGTCGCTTGAGTTTTATGTTGTTTCTCAATTCGGCTATGTTCAACGATATTCACAGAGCGTCCAACTACAACATTAGATGATGGAAATGTTGCCCTTGTTCTAGAAATATTCACAGAAACCTTCATTGATGCCATCTTCATATATATATATATTATATATATATATATATATATATATATATATATATATATAATATATATATATAAATAAGTTAATTAAAAAAATAAATATATTACTCAAAAAAAAAGAAAATTAGCAGTATAAATGTTATTTAAAAATATATAAATATAAAAATAATTTAAATTATATGTAAATTTTAAAAATTGTTATAATATATATATATATATATATATATACATAATTTAAATTTTATTATTATATTATATTTTACTGTATAAAAAATTAATTAAAAGATTTGTTTTTTTAATTTAATTTAATAATAAAGAAAATCACCCTCGGCTGTCGGCCAGTGGCCAACGGGCCGTAGGTCAATTCTTCGAATCGAGAATCGTCATGTGGGCCATTACCTACTGGTCGGGGGCTTGGGTTAGCAAGGGGTTGTTGTGTGCAAACCCCCAGCTTGCCTAGGCCCCCGAATAGTGGCCAATGGGCCGCAAGCCGATTTCCATAATCAGCCTGCAGCCCTTTGGCCGCTGTGTGCAACACCCCCCCCCCCGCCGGCCTAGGCCCCTGGAAAGTGTAAGATGGGCCGCAAATCGATTCCTGGAATTGGCCTGCAGCCTATTCGCCGCTTGACAGGGGCTTGGGCCAATGGTAGGGTGCTGCGTGCACCGATAAAAGGCCTGCCAAAAAAGAAAATTTTAATTAAAAGAAACTATCATAATATATATCTATATATATATATATATATATATATATATATATATATATATATATATATATATAGATATAGATATATATATAACAATTTAAAGAAAAAAAACTGTAATTTATTTTAAAAAAATAATTAAAGAAAAAAAAAACCTTATTACAATAGTTTTTAAAAACTACATTTTAATTAAAAATTAATTAATTAATTAATTAAAAAAAACAATATAGATAGTTAAAAAAAAAATAGTTCCTTTTTTTGTGCATGTTTGGAAGGAAACAAAAACCACAAATGGATTTTTTTTTTCTAATTGAACAATTTTCTGTCTTTTCCATGTAAGAATTGAAATGCTCCCCAAACAAAATTAAAATAAGTTTAAAAAAATAGAAAAAAAAAACATTAATGCTCATTTTTTCATATCAAAGGCCTAAAATTTAAAAAAAATCTTAATTTTTCTCCGAAAATTCTTACAAATTTGAGTTTTTATTTTTGTTTTCTTCGCTATAAAAATATATATAAAAAAATTTATTTTATGTGGTTTTCCTCGCAAAACAATAGATTTTACCCGAATTCCTCTTTAAATAGTCAAAATTTAAGGAAAACTAACCTTTCAAATACGAAAAATTTATGTTGAATGTGTTATCGATGACAATGCATCTCCTCCGCAAAATTGCTTCAAACTTTTTAACAAGACCTTGAAGACTTGATGTGATGTGACAAATAAAAAAATTAATTCTATCTTATAGCAATGATTGTCGGATTTCTTTAGCGTTTCTTGAATGTGGGATTAAACTTAAATTTTTAAAAATTAATTCATAGTTAATATTATAGGTTTAAGTTAGTTTTCATTCATTGTAGAATAAAAACTAAAATATTAATTATAAAAATTAATTTAGCTACGTAGCCAATGTTAAATAATTTAAATAGAAAATTTATTTTAATTTCGAAGAAATGCATTAAACGAAAATTTATGTGTATATTTTGAATAGAAACTAGGTGAAATTTTTCAACACCAAAAGTTTAGTAATATGTTTTCAAGTAAATTTTAGAAGAAAAGTTTGGAGGGAAATATTTCAAAATGAAATTTTTGGAGGGAAAATTGTCGACGAAAGTTTTTCGGGTAAACTTTAGAGGGGAAAATTTTGACAAAAAATTTTGGGGGGGAATTTTAGAGGGAAATCTTCAATCTCTAAGCTATAAATTTTCCTTGGGAGAGAGTGAATTTATATCATTTGACATCTTCTAGTTGAAGGTCATGGATTCTTCTGATAGTGAAGTTTTTCTTTCTTGAATATCGACATCTGCGTCATGCAACAACTCTATTAATTTTGATGAATGTAACAGGAATTCTTTCATTATGAATAGGGAAACAAATTTTCCACTTGGTTTTAATCCTAAGGATGATGAGAGCAGCATTGATGAAGGGAAGAAAAAAAAAAATTTGTGAACAAAGAGTGAATTTTTCCACTTAGTCCTAATCCTAAGGATTATGAGAGCACCACTAACAAAGGGCAGGATGAAGAATTTCCAATAAATAGAGAGTCAAATTTTTCACTTATTCCTAATCCTAAGGATTATGAGAGCACCACTGATGAAAGGGGGGATGAAGAATTTCCAGAGTCAAATTTTCCACATAGTCCTAATCCTAAGGATTATGAGAGAACCACTGATGAAGGGGGGGATGAAGAATTTCTAGAGTCAAATTTTCCACATAGTCCTAATCCTAAGGATTATGAGAGCACCACTGATGAAGGGGGTGGGGGGGGGGGGGGGGGGGTGAAGAATTTCTAGAGTCAAATTTTCCACATAGTCCTAATCCTAAGGATTATGAGAGCACCATTGAGGAAGGGGAGGGTGAGGATGAACAATTTCCAGTAAATAGAGATTCAAAGTTTCCACTTAGTCCTAATCCTAAGGATTATGAAAGCAACACTGACGAAGTGGAGGATGAAGAATTTACATTAAATAGAAATTCAATGTTTCCACTTAGTCCTAATCCCAAGGATTATGAGACCACCACTGATGAAGGGAGGATGAATAATTTCCTACAAATGATAATTTGACTATGAATAGAGAGTCATATTTTCCACTTAGTCATAATCCTAAGGATTATGCGAGCACCAGTTATGAAGGGGAGGATGAAGATTTTCTTGCAAATGATAATTTTAGAGGCACATATGTGAATAATGCATTTTCTCTAAGTGAGTGTTTCGAAGGCACCAATGGTGATGCCAAATTGAATCCTCCAAGGGAGGGTTTCAAAATCAAGGATGAAGATGGTGAATATTTTTGTCTAAGTTAGGATTCAAAAGCGCAGATGTTGGTAGTGAAGAATTTCCTTCAATTGGCAAGGGTAATGAATATTTTCTGAGCAATGATGGTGATGAATTTTCCTCCTATGTTCAGAATGATCATAGTAAGTATAATATTCCTCCTAATGATGATGAAAATGCTTCTATAGAGAATAATGAAGTGATGGAGACGTTGCAAGAAAATATTGTATCTAGGAGTAGGAGTAGACATTTTCATATCAATGCAAAATATTCCAGTTATACAAGGTTTAGGATAGAAGATCTCACAAGTAGAAGTTCTACTGGTGATCCGATTTCAAGTGAATGTTGTTGAAAGAATTTCTTGAAACATATGGATTTCAAGTTTGCTTTGGAGCAAAGGAAGAGGTATTTGTCAATGAATAAAATAATAAAAATATCATTTTTAGTGGGTTGCACGCAATCTACACTAGAAGATTATTATCATATTGGGAATGTATTGATCTATAAAACTACTTTCAAAATTTTGCATTCAATTGGTAATTTTCATTTGTCAAGAATGCAAGAACGACTAGAAAAGGATCCTACATATTATTCATAAGTATGTTATAAAAGAGAAGTTGGGCCATCAACAATTACTGCAATGTCATGGATAAAAGACTTATTTTCAAAGCATGGAGAGTGTATGCCAAATAAAGACACAATACATATTCCAGATAATTTCTCAAGACAAGAAATCTACAGCATATAGAGACAATATGTAGAAGACGCTGAAGGAGACATTAATTTTATTATAGATTCATATTTTACAAGGATATAGAACAACAAGTTCAACAATTTTTGTATTCCTAAGAAGACAAGGATGGGGGTTTGTAGTACATGTGCTTCTCTTAAATAAAAAAGGTATAAATGCCAACCAAAAGAAAGAGGTATGCATTCATAACATCATTTTTAAACGTTGGATAGTTATCAACTATGAAAATATATTTATTAATAGATTTCTTTTATTTTATGTGCAAATTCCATTGTCAAAGCACTTCAAGAGCGTCGCAATCAACAAATAAGTGAAAGAAAAAAATTGTATAAGCATTGAAAGAAGTGTTATGATAATTCAAATAAATATTTGGGTTTGATAATTGATGGTATGGACCAAAAGAAAACACTTCTACCACATTTTTTCTGCACACCAAAAAATTTACAGGAAGAAAATTTTATTCAATTTCACTTGGTTGGTTGTATGGTCTTTAATGGGAAGATGTTGCCAAGGGTTTACTTCACAACTCCAAATATTCATAATGATGCAAATATTACCATAACTATAATCCATGATGTGCTTTCTCATTGGTCTGGTATTCTTCCTGAAGTTTTGTATCTGCAATTAGACAACACAAGCTGTGAAAACAAAAATCAAGTTATTTTTGGATATCTAAACATGCTTGTTGAATTGGGAATTTTAAAAAAGGTAAAGGTTGGTTTCCTTCTTGTTGGGCACACTCATGACCATATTGATTAGATGTTTAGGTGTTTTACAGTAGCATTGAGGAGGAAGTATGTTGGGAGCTTACCATCATTAATTGATGTTTTAAGAAATCATACATTCCACAACATGTTTTTCATGTGTTGTAAGAAACTATTGACATGCAATGGTTTATTCTGGGATCACAGGGTGAGCAGAAATGCGTTGAAAAATGTAATGAAATTAGCTTCCAGCATCAATTTATTATAAAAGAAATTGATGGAAAAACACTTATATGGGGAAAGAAGTATTCATATGTTGCAGAATGGGGGACGTTATCAGGTTTAGCATTTTTGAAGTTCATTACAGATCCTCCAATATTTGCATCAAAGATAATATTATTAGAATCAGTTGTTGACCTCCATAATGCACGAAGGCATAAGAGAGAGATAAATTATTACGAATGTCTGGAAAAAATAAAAATATGTATTAGAGATACATATGATTACTTTGATGTTGTTGGTTCAGTTTGGTGGGAGACTTTTTTCAATAATCAGATTGATATCATTTCAAGACTAGGAAATGAAGATACAATTTTGGAGACTGCATTTATTTGGCCACAAAATATTCCAAGTGAACAATGGAAAAGACACATTATTGAACAACAACAATCTCAAGGCATTATAAATTCTGAACAGGTAGAGGAAAGAGAAATTTATATTAGTTCTAGAAGATCGTGTGCACAACGTGAATCCATGGAAGATTTTTGTAGGGGTTCTTTGCAAAATGTTAAGGAGGGTTGTGTTGATGGTGTTGGACCCACCAACATGTCAGGGGATCTCCTTGTTAAGAATTCCCCACTAGACCTCAAACCATTTGGAGTAGGAGTCCCAGCATTGGGTAGTAAAGTTATGCCTTGACTACAATAGCACGTAGAGATAAGTGTGATATCTTTGTGGGAAGTAAGTGTGCTACCTTGCGGTGAGTCAAGATAGATGCACGGGGAGGTTCTAACACATGAAGTGGTAAAGGAAGTGTGTCCCTTAGAATCCTGTAATAGTACACAGCCTAAAAGGAACACAAGAAGAATGACATCATGGTTTGGACATGGAATAGTCCACAATCCATGGTGATTGGTTAAATCTGCAACACAATTCCAACAAGATTAATACAATCATATACAAAGTAGTTCATACTCAAATGTGTAAGTTAAATAACATACATTGATAAATCAACGAGAATAGTCAAAATAGAGTAACAACATATGCATGAAAACATGTTGGCTCTGTCATATTATGCAAAGTGAAAGTTCCATCCATATATACAAGCATGATAGCCACTACCTCCAATATTGGAATGTTACATTCAACATTTCCTACTCCTCCAAAGATATGTACTTGCTTTGCACTGTGGAGAAGCCAAGGCTTGTCACAATACTCTCCAGTCCCTTCTCGAAACAATGTCTAGAAAAGTCTTGGCTCCCAAAAGGCCATTTTGTGAGTTATGAGGTTCTATATAAAGCAAAGGGTGGGGTGACCCTTGACATTATCCTTTGACTCTTGTATTACCCTTATGACTATTCAACTTAGTTACATATAACTATTTACATTACTTATGACCGTTTGCATTCCGCTAATGACACTTGGAATTTCACTTTACATTACATCTGATTACAATAGTTACAACTCATAGTAGTGACTTAGGTGGTCGAGACAACTCATAACACAACTCGACATCACACTATTAACATGTACTAGCTGACTATGGTGTCCATGTTAGGTTGTTGCGTTGTTAAGTGATGGATGTGTCCTTGAATATACTTTGTCTTCATCTCCACATAGTTTTGTGCTGCAGGGTCTTCAATGGTCTTGGTCTTCGCAAAATGGTTCCATGCATGTGTTTATTTCTCTTGCTACTTGATGTGCTTCATTCATTCATTAAACTGCAAGAAAGTCTTTTAGCATATGCTCCTTCTTCATCCAATTCATAATCTCACCATGTTCCATCAATGTCCCTATTCCTGTAATCACTCATGATGAGATGACATCAAATCCAAAACCTCTTAGTCTAACATGTTGCATTTTTCTCGTGTTTCAGGTTGAGGTGACCAGTAGGGAGGAAAAATCACTGAAACTGCATAGAGCACATCTTAGGTTGGGATGAGGGGCTCTGGAGCACTGTTGGGAAAAACTATGCATAGGCCACTAGGAGATATATCTGTGCAATCTGCGACAGCAGTGACAATTGCAAGGTGGAACCTAACTGGGTAGGACTTTGCAGTTGTAGGGAGGAAGACAAGGCAGGGTGTCCAGGGGAACTACTGGAAATTTCTACACAATTTTTAGGATGGTGGTTGGGTAGGTCATCTGGGGTATAACTAGGAATCTACACAATGCCTCTTGGGAAGACAGAGAAGACAATAGGAAGCACTATCAGAAATTTGTGTGTAGTTTTGCATAGCAAGGCCGAATCAAGCTATGGGGAGCTACTAGTCATAACTTCGCAATTATGAGGGATAGTTTGGGATAGGCAGCTGGGGCCTTCCTGACATGACTACACAGTTTCTAGGACAAGTGAAAAGTGGGGCAACATGGAGAGTGCTAGTAAAAAATGTGCAATCATTAGAGGGAGAGCAGAGATAGCCAGCAAGGGGCCTACCAATCATATCTATGCAATTTCCTGGGACAATATAGTGACAAGAAGTAGAGGCTTGTCTCACATGTCTGTGTAGTTTCTACAGGCGGTGCAAGGTAGGCAGCTAGGAAAATTCTTCATAGTTTTGGGGAATAGTGCAGCCAAGGGTCACAATGTCGTTCAGGTTTTCTGGTTGACCAGAGGGAGGCTTGAAGACCGATCTTGCAGGAAGCGCAGAGTGGATTGGTCTTGGGGACAAATTATTCTTAGTTGTGGGAGACAGTTAGCTTGCTCGCTTCCAGGATTGCCCAGTGTAGGCTTCCTTGAAGGAAAACTTGAAGCTCTGCGTAGTTTTAGAAATCAGAGCAGGTTCACTGAGAGCTGAGATTATGTAGTGCAGCTCAGTTGGGGTCCATTTGAAGGTCGTCTGTTTGACAAATTTTCATGAAAAATGGCTAAGTGTGGGAGAAATTGAACTTGTGCATACATGACATTGTGATCACACACTTAGCATATTTTGACAACATGAAGACACTAACCACCGAGCCAACAGTGAAAAGTGACCATTTGTGGGGTTTTCTATAGGTGAGAGGAACAAGTGTGACACTTGGGATAAACCTTGGGGACGACTGTCACGACACTTGTGCGACAGTGCTTACAACTTTGTGTGTGAGTACGACCGATGTTCACATAGTGAAAACAACTCATGCACACAAATACAAACCTTCAAAATTGTTAGAACAAGATTGCAAGCATGATATAGCAATCAACATGCCAAAACATGATAGTTGGTCCACAAGTGAAAAGGAAATAAGACACGTAGAGGGAACACATGCAATGACTTTTAGTGTTTGCAAACATGCATGTTATTGGATACAGAATGATATAACAATGATAAGCATTAATTCAAGCTACACTAAGAGATGTACTTCAAAAGGATGTACTTTACTTACCATACTTACCCTCGAGTTGATTATGCATTCGACGGAGTTCGCATGTGGTCCCGATATTTTGTCATCACTAAGTTTCCGGGTCATTATCCTCAACTCCTTGAGAGACATCTAGCATGTCATCATTTCCTATAGTTAGTGAGAGATAGATTTGTGCAGTTTCAATGGGAAGTGACTATTGTCCGAATGAGGCCCTGGGAGGCTGATCTATATAGTTTCTGAATACAAGACAGATTAGACATCTTAGAAAATACTATGAATTTTTGAGATGCAAGACATTGTTGCGAGATGGGGTCCACGAGGATACCTCTACATAGTTTTTGAATACAAGACAAATTGGATAGCTGTGGGACAATACTGCACAGTTTTTGAATACAAGACAGACTGGAGAGCTGTGGGACAGTGTTGCATAGTTTTCGAATTCAAGGCACTATTGTGGGATGGGGTCTTGGGAGGACATATCTACATAGTTTCCATTTGGAAGTCAAACTAGTTAGATGAGGGAAAACACTATGTAGTTTCTGAAGATAATGGATTTCGGCTGGGGAAGGACACTAGAGGAAACCATTGCGCCTTTTGGATGCCAAGGGAGGTTGGGGTCTCTACACATTTTGCAGTCCCAATAGGCAAGGGAAAATGCTTGAGGGTTGTAGAAGAAAAGTTTGTAGTTCCACAATGCTGGATGAGGCTAGGTTCCTTGGGAAACTAGCTAAGTGTGAGATCAGTGAAACAAATGTAAAAAATGATATAGCTTGACTATGATCACGCAAAAACACTTAGTGATACAACATAGGCCATCCATAACATTAAAAAAATACTCTACTTGATGCAACAACCTTTGTGACAAGAGTGCATGAAGTGAGTGTGAAACATGTCTATGTAATGACAACAACCCATATGCACAAGTTTTCCCCTTTAAGCAGAAGAACATTCCTTTTGCATGACAAACGATAGTCTCAATGCCCAAAGATGACACATACTGAATAAATATGAGAATGTGAACAACTCTTAAGAGCAAGGGGGCGGGGGGGGGCTTGACATCATCTTCTTACCAATAAGTGACCAAGGAACGATTGATCACAGGATCCATGGTAGGCTCCGAAATTTGCATTCGAGCCAAAATTTTGGAGGGTGGTTGTAGCCGCTACAACATCAACGAGACACTAGTAGAACTGCAACTCTCTATATGGTCTTTGTCTCATGAAAAGTGATTCCAACTCATCCGGAAGTATTGTTTGATTCTTAGATCATCATGGCTTTCTCACTAGCTTGATTGAAAGATGTAGTCCCTACCATTCTCTTGATCAAGCAGCACACATACCAAGCCAAGTGAACTAAATTGTAAAATACCTTTTAGTGCCAGAAATGTTGATGGTGATAGACCTGCCAACATGTCAAGGGATCTCTCTGGTAAGAAGTCCAGACTAGACGTCAAACTGTTTGGAGTAGGAGTCCCAACAGTGGGTAGTAAATCTATGGCTTGACTGTAATAGTGTGTAGACGTAAGTGTGATATCTTTGTTGGAAGCAAGTGTTTGACCTTGTGGTGAGTTAAGAGAGATGCACGGGGAGGTTCTAACACACAAAGGGGAAAAGGAAGTGTGTCCCTTAGTATATTGTAATAGTATGCAGCCTGAAAGGAACACACGAGAAGAATGACATCACGGGTTGGAAGAAGAATAGTCCACAATCCAGGGTGATGGGCTAAATTAATAACATGATTCCAAGAATATTCATACAATCATATACAAAGTAGTTCATACACGAATGGAGAAACCAAGGCTCGTCAATACTCTACAAGCCCTTCTCTAAGTAATGCCTAGAAAAAACTTGGGTCCCAAAATCCTGTTCTATGAGTTATGAGGTTCTGTATATAGCAAAGCATGGAGTGACCCTTGAAATTACCCTTTGACTCTTACACTACCCTAATGACTCTTCAACTTTGTTACATATAACTCTTTTTGTTTTCATTCCACTAATGACACTTGGAATTTCACTTTACATTACATATGATTGAAACAGTTAGAGCTCATAGTATGAGGTGGCCGAGACAACTCATAACACAACTCAACCTAACACTATTGACATGTACTAGTTGACTGTGGTGTCCATGTTAGGTTGTTATGCTATTAAGTGATGGATGTGTACTTGAATGTACTTTATCTTCATCTCCGCATAGCTTGGTGCTCCAGGGTCTTCAATGGTCTTGGTCTTCGCAAGATGGTTCCATGCATGTGTTTCTTTCCCTTGTTGTCTGATGTGCTTCATTCATTCATTCAACTACGAGCAAGTATTTTAGTATGTGATCCTTCTTCATCCTCTTCGTCTTCGTGCCATGTTGCATCAATGGGCCTATTCCTACAATCACTCATGATGAGATAACATCAAATCCAAAACCTCCTAATCTAGCATGATGCATTGTTCTCTTGTTTCAGATCAAGGTGACTAGGAGGGAGGCTAAGACACTGAAACTACGCAAAGAAAAACTTCATTTGGGATGAGGTATTCCAGAGCATTGTTGGGAAAACCTGCACAGATGTCACTAGGAGATATATTTTCATAATCCGGGGTAGTTGTGACAACTAAATGGTGGAACACAACTGGGTAGGCCTATGTATTTCCTGGGAGGAAGACAAGGCGGGGTGTCCAAGGTAATTGCTAGACAGTTCTACACAATTTTCAAGATGAGGGCTGGGCAAGTCATTTGGGGTCCAACTATGAATCTATGTAGTTTCTCCAAGGAAGACACGATGGGTAGTAGGAAGCACTAGTAGTCACTTCTATGTAGTTTTCTAGAGAATGGTTGGATCAGGTTGTGGGGAGTTGCTGGTCATAACTACGCAATTTTGAGGATAGCCTGGGAGAGGCAACAAGGGCATTCTCAACATGACTGTGCAGTTTCCAGGATGAGTTCAGAGTGAAGCAGCATGGAGAGTGTCAATAAAAACTGTACAATATTAAGAGGGAGAGTAGAGCAAGTCAACGGGGGGCCTGTCAGTCAGATCTGCACAATTTCTTAGGATAGTGCAATGACAGGTAGCAGAGGCCTATCTCACATGTCTGTGTAGTTTCTATAAGAAGTGCAGGGTAGGCAGTTGGGAAACTTCTGCATAGTTTTGGGGAGTAGTGCAGCCCCGGGTCACAGTTTAGTTCAGGTTTTCTGGCTGACCAGAGGGAGGTGTGATGAGTGATCTTATAGGAAGCACATACTAGATTGGTCTTGGGGAAAACTTTTGTGCAGTTTTGGGAGACAGTGAGCTTGCTCACTTCTAGGATTGCATAGTGCAGGCTACCCGAAGGGAAATCTCAAGCTCTATGTATTTCTGGGTAGAAGATTAGGCTCACTGAGAGTTGATACTGCGCAGTGTAGCTCAGTCAGGGTTTGGTTGAAGGAGGGATGTTCGGTTGTCAGATTTTTAGGAAAAATAGCGAAGTGTAGGAGTAACTGAACTTGTGCATACATGAGACTGTGATCACACACTCAACATATTTCGACAACATGACAAAAATAACTATAGTGACAACATAGCAAAGCATGACCCTCTATGAGACTAGCTATAGGTGAGATAAATAAGTGCGATACTTGGGATAAACCTTAGGACAACGGTGACGACACTTCCATGACATCACTTACAACTTTGTCTGTCAGTACAACCGATGTTCACATAGTGAAAATAACTCATCCACACAAAGACAAACCTTCAAATTGTCAAAAGAAGATCATAAGCATGATATAGAAATCAACATGCCAAAAGAAAACAGTGGATCAAACAAGCGAAAAGGAAGAAAGACACGTAGAGGGAACACATGGAATATCTTTTAGTTCTTCGAAACATGCATGTTATTGAAGATATAATGATATAACAATGATAAGTAGTACTTCAAGGTACACTAAGAGATGTACTTCAAAATGATCTACTTTACTTACCATACTTACCCTCAAAATGATTATGCATCCGACAGAGTTTGTATGCGTCCTAATGTTTTGTCATCACTGGGTTTCTTGGTTCTTCTCCTCAATTCCTTGAGAGTGATCTAACATGTCATGTTTTCCTATAGTCACTGAGAGATAAATATGCATAGTTTCAATGGAAAGTGACTGCTGCCAGGATTAGGCCCTAGGATTCCCATCTATACAAATTTTAAATGCAAGACAAATTGGATAGCTTAGACAACACTGCATAGTTTTGAGATGCAAGACACTGCTGCGAGATGGGGTTCTGGAGGACACCTCTACACAACTTTTGAATGGAAGACAAATTGTGAAATTGTGGGATAATATTGTGTTGTTTCTGAATGCAAGGATCTATTTTGAGATAGGGTCCCGAGAGGCCATATCTGTGCAGTTTTAGGTTGCAGGTAAAAATGGGTAGCTTAGGGACAACACTGTGTTGTTTCTAAAGAAAGTGTGTTCTAGCTAGGGAAGGACACTCGAGGAGACCACTGTGCAATTATGGATTCCAAGGGAGGCTCAGATCTCTATGAATTTCACAGTCCCATTAGGCAAGGGAACAATATTTAGGGTTGTAGAAGCAAAGTGTGTAGTTCAGGAAAGCTAGATGAGGCTAGGCTTCTCAAGAAACTGGATAAGAGTGACATAATTGAAATTGATGTAAACAGTGATAGAACTTGACTATGATCACACACGAACACTTAGGGATACAAGATAGACCATCCAGAACATAAAATACATACCTGGCTAGATGCAACAACCTTTGTTACAAGAGTGCGTGAAGTGAGTGTGAAACATGTCTATGTAATGAGAACAATCCATATGCACAAGATTTCTCGTGAAGAAGAACAACATTCCCTTTGCATGACAAACAATAATGTTGGTGCCCAAAGATGACACATGCTGCATAAAGATGAGAATTTGAAAAGCTCTTGAGATCAAGGAGGGGGGGCTTGAGGTCATCAGCTTACCAATAAGTGACCAAGGAATGATCGATCACAGGATCCATGGTAGGCTTTGAATTTTTCATGCAAGCCAAAATTTTGGAGGTGGTTGTAGCCACTACAACAAGTTGCATGATGGCAATATTAGCGGATGGAGATCCACTTATCTATCCATTCTAGGTTGCGAAGGTTATAAAGGTCATTAAATAAACTGAAACTATTACAGAGGTTGAAGTACATTGGTATGCCACAAATACCCACCCATTCTATGGTGTGTACAAATAAGAGATGGTAGTTGATAGAAAAATTGGCAGGAAGAGAAAATGAAGGGTACAAATATAAATTGTCACTGCACAAACCTCTTAAAATTTGAGGATGTTGACATACTTATCTATTACTTCAATTTAACAAAGAGTGTAACTCTTTGCTTCAAGAGCATAGAGATTTTTAAGAAGTTGCTACCAGAAGAAAAATTGTTGAGATGGGAGTCTACTGAACCTAGTCGCAGATCTAGAAGACTTTTGCAACCTGAAATGGTGGGCATGCATGTTGACTCAGATGGGGCTCTACTTGATGAAAGAGAAGAATATGGGTCTTCTTCATCTGCATCCATTCATTCATCTGAAGATGTATATTCTGATGTGTGCCAAAAGCTATGGATGATTTTCAATAAATATCTAAGACATTTTATGTAAATGATGTTTGCATGGTAGCTTGAAATAAATATTTTGACTTCCATATGATCTTACATGAAGTTATGAGTCATTTCTATGTTTGTTGGATTATATGTTTTAATTATGAAGAATTCATATCTTTAGAGATGTTTGCATGGTAACTTGAAATAAATATTTTGACTTCCATATGATCTTACATGAAGTTATGAGTCATTTCTATGTTTGTTGGATTATATATTTTAATTAAAGGGAATTTATATCTTTAGAGATGTATCCATGGTAACTTGAAATAAATATATGACTTTCATATGATCTTACATGAAGTTATGTGTCATTTATATATTTGTTGGATTATATGTTTTAATTATGAAGAATTCATCTCTTTAGAATATCCACAATGTAATCAGGGGGACTTCACTAGGGGAGCAATATCATACCACGTGGGTTCATATTGAGGGATATATATTGAAGAAAAAATGACATAATATATTGGGGGATATATAGGGGGTAAATTGTTTTCATATTGGAAAATATAAAAAATGGAGCTTAAAGTTAATGAGAAAATATAAAGGGGTATAAAAAAATGTTAATGAAAAAATAGATACCTAGAATATCTAGTTAAAGTAGGGGTTTTTTAAATTGGGAAGTTGTATTGAGTTCATATTGGTAGGGGGTTAAATAATGTAATTTTTAGAGGGTTTTTCCAATATATAGTCAAATTAAGGGTATTGTTTAATATGCCACAAATGCACGCAATATGTGAGAGGTTCACTGAGTGAATCACTAGTGAATATAATAATGAATTACAAAAATAAAATGTATATGATATTCAATCTACCAAAGTTGATATTTTGATTAAAAGTAAAGAAATATTAGAAATTAATATTATTTATTGTTATCATTTGGTATAACATAGTTTTAAAAATGTTGAAATTTTAATGCCCCATTAAAAGGGACACTTTATTTTGATGGTTGAATTTTAGGTTTTTGTTGCAATACGATAAGTTGTCTTAGGATAAAATTTGAAAAGAGCTATAGTTTTAAACTTTAAAATAAAAATTGCTCTTGGAATAATGAATCTTTCATTTTCTTGTTGATTTTTAAAAATTGGTTTAGCCATATAATTTGTCCATAATTTCATGGTTGAAATATGTTAAAAACTTAACGTTTTTACTTCCATGCTTGAAAATTTGTCAAAATATTAAGGTTTTTCTAAGTTATGATATTTTATCTTTAATGTTATTGTTGAAAAGAATTATAATTTCAGCGGTTTTAGGGTCAAGATATTTATATTTAACAACATGGATGGAAATTGTTGGAATTATCATGATTTGAGACATGATATTTTATCTTTAACATCATGTCTAAGAATTGTTGGAATTTTACAGTTTTTCAAAGTCCTAATATTTTATCTTTAATTCCATTGCTAAAAGGTGTCAAAATTGTAACCCATTTTTTTTTGTTCCAGCATCAACACTTTTTTTTAGGGTTTTTTTTTTCATCCATTTTGCAAAAAAAAAATGGTTTTTACTTCCATTTAAAAAAATGTGGAAAATTTGCCCTAAAAAAGAAAGAATCTTTCTAGCATACACAATTTTCGTTTCTGGGTTGTTTTTTCATGTTCTTTTGGGGTTTTTGGGATAGAGTACTTGTTTTGAGGTAATAGTTCCTATTTGATTGGTAACTATGTTAAGAGTGAAGAAACAAGATTGGTGCAAGGAGCTGAAAGGGCATGTTTTCACTGTAGGCAAACATAGATAAGGAGTATTATCATTACAATGAAGTCAATAAGGATTTGATTAGTTCTAGAGATGTGATTTTCCTTTAATCTTATGAGAATGAAAAAATAGTTGCACAACAACTTAATCATTTGGATAGAATCACACATGTAAATACATATCACAATTTTGATGATGATATTATACATATTGAAGGGGGTTTCCTATCTTGAATCAATGTTTGTAATATATTTCTTAAGCACCATCTAAGTTTCCTCCATGAAGTTTCAACTACTTCATTAGATCAATAAAACTAATGGGACAATGTGGTTCATAACATTGAAGTTTTGAGCCTTAATGGAAATGTAACACCATCTCATTCAGTGTGGGAACTTGGACCATATAAAAAGTATCTACCAAAGTGTCTCATTAAGGCACTTGAAAGTGTTCATCTTGAAGAGGGTGGAAACATAGGAACCCAATGTTCTGTTATCACTCAAGATTTTTTCTTGGTTGTGAAAGAAAACTCGTAAGGTAACCTTTTCAACTAGACTTTCAGGTTGGAAGCTAGCCCTTCCAAAACTTACAGGGCTCTCTCTTACAACTCAATCACCTAGTGAAACTCAGCAATTTACTGTGTACTTAATGCAATGGCTAGATCTTTAGTTGAGTGGTGTTGAAAAAGGATTTGATTGGGCATGAGAGAGATAATCCATTGGGAAATGGAGTCAAACAAGCTAGGGTTTAATTTAATTTACCAATGTACTAGTTTTATGATTAGAGATTAACAAAGACAATATATATGTGACTTCTTAGGCATTTCAAAATATTGTTGTAGTTGAAATAAGAAAATATAAAAACAATCCAATACAATAGGGCATAGAAGATGAATCCTATTATATCTTTAGAAAGAAGGAGTACAGAAATTTGGATTTATGAAATGAACCACCAAATCATGAATTCTCTAACATTTTGTTTCATTCAAATATAAGAAAACATACATTTAAATGGCATAACAGAGAGGGAAAAAACTATAAAATATAGAGAATATAGACTAAGAGGAACCATCACATGAATCATTGTATCAATAATCAAGAATATTATGATATTGGTAGACTAAAACTTGATGGATTGATCCGGATTTAAACAAGAAAATAACAAAATATAGAAATACCCATATACATAGAGATGCAGCAGAAATAATACTTCATTTCATTAATGTAAAATACTAAAATATGCTTACAAACAATCAGGGAAATAAACTAGCTAGGGCGATGGTAGCTTATCTCTAAGGAGAGATGTGGCGGCTGCATGCATCGAAACTGCATTACAATGAGGCTCAAGGAAATTTTTATTATTGAACAATAAGAAAAAACCCTAACCCGAGGAGATGTAACACCAAGAGTTTATGGGCCTCATTGGGGTTAGTTGGACTACCAACTTCTTGGGGTTGTGACTTGGTCATATGATCTCCATTTGATGTGCATGATACCCCATTTGGAAATATATCTTTGAGGACTAGGATGGAAAAGGAAATTTTAGACAAAAATCGCTAGTACAAGATTGCCAAAAAAACATCGTTTAGGGCCTCAAGCCGGCTCCAGAAGTTTAGGACCCAAAAAACTGCTAAAAATTGTAAACTGTGCTACAATTAAGGAAACTAAAAAACTGAAAGATACAGTTGTGGGGGTCCTAGTGGGATAGATGAGTGGCCACCAACATCCACCTGGATCATTCCTTCCCACTTTGGAAGCAATGGTCCCCATTGCATTGAGTGCCTCCATGAGATGTGGAAAATTCTATTAAACTTGGTCCCTTGTGAGCTATTCTGCAATCTTTGATGTGTCTAGAAATGGTGGGAAGCATGGTCGAGGGCAGTCCACATTCTACAGTCGATGAAATCCAAGGAATGGGGGAATGTTGTGGTCCAAAGCACTGTTTCCTGCAGCCTTGGTAATGGTGTAAGGACCATATTGAACAGGTTTGAGGTTCTGATGGGCTCTTGTAAGGTGTTCTTTCTACAAATGAAACCAGACTTTGTTTCCCACCATAAACTTGTGTGGCACCCAATGTTGACCATGTCGCTGCCTGTACTTGGAATTTTTCACAAGGGAGCAGCAATATATCGGCTTGTTTGGTAGAGTTGCTCTGGGAGTTAGATCAAATGAATGCTTGACCTCACAGTGTAATGGTACCCCTGTCAATGAGGAGAAGATGTCCTTGTATCCTTTTATGATCCTATCCACCTACTTCTGTTGGGTGGAGGAACCCTTATCAGGGGCCATGGATGTGGCTACGAACTTCGCCTTACTTTGAGAGTGAACTAGAAAGAAAATAAATTTCCTAGTCTGGGAGATGATCTTACTTCCTTTCTTGGCAGAGATCAAAGAAGTGATGGTAGGTGAGGCTACCTCTTGTATCATGTATAATGTATTACACAAAGAAATAATAACAGCACAAGGCCTTGACTCATACACATCATGTCGCTTCCACAAGTATGGTTGGACTAATAATACATCACAAGCATCCAGAGGTGAAACATCACACAATACCTCATTTGTGAAGGCCTTGATGCTGTAGGGAAGGAAAAATTGTTGGAAGACTCGGAGATCTTGTCCTTGATGAAGCAACTCAATGTTGTACAGTTGCGAGTGTGGTATGGTCGGTAGTCCCAACCGCTTCATGACCCTACTGAAATGAGGTTCTTTTGGTTCCCACTGTCAATAATGAATTGCAGCGATGAGCCCTTCACCCAGATCTGTGAGTGGAAAGATGCTCCCCCTCCTCTGGATCTTCGGGCTCATTCTTCTGGATCTTGATGGTGGCAATAGTGGCACTAGGCTCCGCGTCAATGATCTTCTTCCCTTTATCATTCCTCTTGTCGGGTTTTGACTTAGAGTCGGAGTAGGCATTTGATTCTGGAGCCTTTAACTCAGCCACCAACGACTGCTTGGTTTGATACTAACTTGTGTTGTGAGTGGGGCTCTTATGGAACTCACACCATTTTCCTGTGTCCTTATTTGACTTTGTGGTGTTGTTCTTTTCTTGCGACTTCGACGGGTTGTCTTTGGTCACCCCATCTTAGATTTGTCCTTGGTTCTGTGGTTTGGGAAAGGCTTTCCCTTGCTTCAAATTTGCGGATCCAAAGTCTTGCTTCTTCTATTTAAACTTTTTCTCGCCCTTGACAGCGTATCATTATGTCGTGCTAAGCAAGGAGATGTCCAGGGACTCCATCTCATCCTGGATGTACCTGTGTAGGCAGTCACAGTACTTGAGTACCAAATATTTCTCAGAATCCTTGATGCCCAACTTCGTGCATAGGGTATAAAAAACATTGGTAAACTCTGGCACACCTTGGTGCCTTCCCTGCCACAGCATGGTCCACTTTATGTATTTTTCCTTGTAGTTCTCAATAGGGTAGTACTCCTCCTTGATGGCATCCCAGATTGAATTCCAAGTGGGATCGACTGAAAAAAGTGAGTTCGTACTTTCATCCTTATGCTCATAGTGGGTTTCCCACTAGTCCTTGACATGGGGGGCTGCTTTGAGATGAGTGAAGGTAATATTTTCTAGACTCAAAAAATCATGAACAGAAAATTACCCTTCTAGCATATTTAACCATTTATCTATGGCATTTGCATCTATCTGACCCTCGAATATGGGGATTTCAAAATTAACTTGAACCTTAAAGGGTGTGGCGTTTCTAGAGTAGCTATTGGAAGCAGATGTGTTGCCCCTAGGTAGCCATTGAAGGATCTGGGAAAAGTTGATGATCATCGCGTTCCTTTGTCACTCGAGGGATTCTTTGAGCAATATTTTGATAGGATCTCCTACCCCCTCATGTTTCTTTTCATATTCCATTGGAGGCCGTCAGGATTTGCGAGGCTTGTCTTGCAAAGGTTCAGTGAGTTCAAGCCCTAACTCTTTATATTCCGACCTTGTTGGGGACATGCAAAGAAAAACAGAGAAATAGAAGACCACTTTGATACCATTGATTGAGATTTAAACAGTAACACAACAATATATATATATATATATATATATATATATATATATATATATATATATATATATATATATATATATATATATATATATATATATATATATATATATATACCCATATACATAGAGATGCAGCAAAAATAATACTTCATTTCATTAATGTAAAATATTGAAATATGCTTACAAACAGAAATGGAAATAAACTAGCTCGGGCGATGGTAGATTATCTCTGAAGAGAGATGTGGCAGCTACATGCCTCTGAACTACATTACAATGAGACTAAAGGGAATTTTTATTATTGAACAATAACAAAAACACTAAAAAATGAAAACCCTAACCTGAGGAGATATAACACCAATAGTTTATGCGCCCCGTTGGGGTTAGTTGGACAACCAACTTCTCAGGGTCATGACTTGGTCATATGTTCTCTGTTTGACCTGCATGATACCTCATTGGAAAGGTATGTCTGAGGACTACAATGGAAAATATGATGTTAGATAGAAAATCGTTAGTACAAGACTGCCAGAAAAATGTCGTTTAGGGCATCAAAACGGCTCCAGAAGTTTAGGACCTGAAAAATTACTAAAAATAGTAAACTGTGCTACAATTAAGGAAACTAAAAAAACTAAAAGAGACAGTTGTGGGAGTCCAAGTGGGATAGTCATGAGGCCACCAACTTCCACCTAGATCATGAATCTTTCAAACACATAAACAATAGCCATATTTTCTTCAAAATTGAACCCCTATACCCTTCTTTTACATGTATTATATAGAATAACATATCAAGTTGAGATCCACAATGTTTAGGCAAATTAAAATTACAAAATATGATAAAATATCAAACAGATATCAAGATCCCAAATAAATGGATCTAAAGACCTCCTCATCCATCTTTAATATTTTGTTAGGTTGAACTGATGTGTTGGCTCTCCAAATAAAAGTTGATTGGTTGTTTTCCTAAATCCTGTGAATTTCTTAAAAGAAGGCTTCAAAGAGGCATTCATATATTCCAAACCCTGAAACATGTTACAAAAATGAAAGAGGTTTTTGTAAATCAGCCCATTCCTATATATATATATATATATATATATATATATATATTCATCATCACCTTCTCGTAAATAGAGCCCAGAGTCAATGACTAAAGAGGGAAATCGTTAAATATTTAAATTTGAAAAAAGGGTTGCAAATACTCATTTGTATACTGAAAGCCATGATAGTTGGGTAAAAGCTGAGAGATATTTTATAAATGCATTCGTTCCCAGAAAAACACCTTTTGTTTTTAAAAAATTCACTACCAACTATTCAGAAACTTTGTTTGAACATGATGACTAAAATAAGGAAAAATAGAGTGTTGTTGTAGGCAGTGAAAAATGATTTTTTAGCACAACTGTAGGTGCTGAAAAATGATCTCATAGCACCCGTATGAAATAAAAATGATATAGCCTTCAGAAATGAAACTTAGTTTTGATTATATTTAACATTCATATTCGTCAATAATTTATACAAAATCTTAAGATATCTCTTTATCCATAAAAGATTATTAACTTGTAACCGAAACTAAGTCAAAACTATTTTAAAATGACTTTCACCTCAGACTTCAAAAGGAACTAAACTAAGCCAAGATAGAGCAGAATTTTTCCAAAGAAATTTTTAACTTTTGGAAATGTAAAAATTAGTGCTAACAACTGGCTCCAATGGGGGTGTTGTCATCCCTGTGAGGCAATGAATAACCCATAGACCAAGTGCCTGATCCATTAGGCTACTCACAACCTCTAACTAAAAGATGCAACTTGATTTTCAACTGAACCAAAGTCAAAATACTACATACTTTTGAATTTTTTTGTAAACTAGAAACCAAACTACAGCTATTGGAAACTAGGAAGTGAAAGCTAAAAATACACATGCTGAAAACTGAATTCAAAACTACTGAAATAGTTGCTTTCCCAGACAAGATTATTACATCGAAATTCCTACTCTAATATGTCAGATCACTACGCAATCAAGTGATATGGAATTTCCAGTGTAACCATGAAATGAGATGGATATTCACTGGAATTTTTCTCACACCTTCTTTGAGTAGACAAAAAAGGTAGAAAGCAACAACTCAAAATGAAAATTGAAGCCAATTCCTGTACTGGTGAATAACACAAACTCCCTTGATTATTCCATCCATCCTGCTAGATTATCTTAAAAAACATGAAACATAGCCCTGTCTTGAAGATCAAGGAAAATACTGTTGGCATTATGACATAGGTTTGGCTCTATGACATAGGTGTTGTCCTTGATGGCAACTCACTCAGATGGCATATCATAGTTCAAGCTCTCAGAATGGAAGAAAAAGACATATACGCAGGTTCCTCTTAACCAGGTCGTGTATACACGCGGTATTGATGATCAAAAGTCGTGTATGCATATACACGCACTTTCATGCACAGAAGAGTGCATACATGTGGGAAAGCTTATTTTTGAGTCCATGATATTTGGACCTATGGTTTTGGACCTTGGTATTGCATCCGAAGAATTGAACCTAGGTATTGGGTTCCTAGTATTGGTTCCCTATGGTTTTGGACCATGGTTTGAGTAAGGCCTAAGACTATAAAAAGGAGGAGTTCATTTGGAAAAGGGATTGACTCAAGTATTGAATATCTTATGAAGAGCAAGATTTGGAATACTAGTGATTGGTTTATGGTGCATAGCTAAATCTGAATCAAGAAGGAACCTGAGCACAAGAAGATGGATAAGTTCTATTGATGGGTCAAAACTCAAGACTTGAATAGTAGTATCTTTGTGTGATTTTGATCTGTTATATTTGGCGCATGACTTGATCTATAAATCTAATAATATGGGTATAACTGATGTCTGAATATTTGAAAGAATGAATTATCTTTTATAGATCTATACGCAGGTTTAGCGAAGCAAAGGCGCGTATACACGCTGGTTTTGTAATTCAAAATAGCATATACGTTGGTTGGCTTTAATACAGAAGCGTATGCACATAGGTTTCTACATATTGAAGTAGTGTACATCTCTTGAAATATGTTTTAGCTACTTCTGTTTATTGTTGCAGTGTTCTGAGTTAAAAATTGGTGTCTGGTTACTGTTACTGGTTTCTGGGTACAACATTCATAGAAGTGATTATTTGATTCAGTTTGTTTGGCACAAAGGAGATTGGTTGATGTAGATATATTTGATGTTTGATTGATGTTATTCATGGATCAAGTTTGAAAATTCATGAAACGTGGTCCCTAGAATAAAAGAGAAGGTTGTAGCCTTCTGTAGGTTAGCACCTACGTACTAGTACCTTAGCTAGTACAAGAACTAAGGAGGTTGTAGCTCCCTTCCAAGAAAAGATGGAGAACGAGAGAAGGTTGTAGCCTTCTATAGGTAGCAGCCTACGTACTAGTATAAGACTGCACCAGTACAAAATCATTGTAAAAAGAAGTTTCTAATTAACAGAAGATAGAGACGAATAGCAGGAGGTGGTTTTCACCCACATTGGGTTTCCACTTTACATCTTGGTGTTCATGTGTGTTGCTTATGTGTGATGATTTGTTCTGCTTTACTACTCCTGTTTACTGTCCATATGGTTATTAATGTTCCGATGCACTCATTAAGAAGCAACTAACTGAATTATAATTTTACTAGATATACGCTTGTTGCATTACACACAGTTGCGTATATATGCGGCTTTACTTAACTTAAGTGGCATATATGAATCTGAATTTGGAAGTGAAAAAGTTTTATTGATTTCATAATACTAATTCACCCCGCCTCTCAGTATTATTTCCAACAATTGGTATCAGAGCCGGTCCTTCAGAAGAGGCTTGATCGCTTGAAGGAAGATCTATCATCATGAGCAACTACAAGAAAGAGGCATCGATTAGGCCACCAATTTTTGATGGGAGAAACTTCGTCTATTGGAAGGTAAGAATCACAGCCTATCTTCAATCTCTTAGTATAGAAGTCTGGGATATCGTGGAAATAGGATACACATTTCCATCAGCAACTCCTACAGATACAGCTAGTAAGAAGCAGTATGAAACAAATGCAAAGGCTGTCATTACTCTATTAGGGAGTCTATCTCAATCAAATTTTGTCAAGGTTATGCAGCTCAAAACCGCAAAAGAAATATGGGATAAGATCGTTCTGAGCTATGAAAGAGATGATCAGGTAAAACGAGCAAAACTACAAACTCTCAGAATTCAATATGAAAATCTCAGAATGCACAATGATGAAAGTGTGGCTAACTATTTCCTATGTATAGATGAGATTGTTAATTGTATGAAAAACTTGGGTGAAGAAATAAAAGAAGTTGTTTTGGTTGAAAAGGTTCTAAGATCTTTGTCTTCTAAGTTTGAATCAAAAGTTTCTGCCATTGAAAAAAAATAGAATCTACAGAGCATTACCATGTCACAGCTGCACGGAATCATAACCGCTTACAAAATGAGAAAAGGGGGACCATCAGACAAGAGAGAAGTCACATTCAAAGCCTCAGGAAAAGGAGAGTACAATGACTAAGGACATATGTCAGAAGAAGAGGAAGAATCAAATTTTGTCAAGAACCTTCAACAGGGTTCTGGAAGATTCAGAGGTAAGCTACCTTTCAAATTCTTTGCTTGTGGAAGAGTTGGTCTCTATGCTGCCAAGTGTCCTCATAAAGATAAGCATGACAAAGGTAAGGAACCAGTTAGATGGAATAGAAAAAAGAATGTAAGAATAGCTATTAGACACATGAAGACAGTGATGGATTTTCAAATAGTGATGAATATGAACAATGTAATGATTATAGACTTTTGATGGCCTTTGAAGATGATGATTTCTTGGATGCTATAGATGAAGAAGATCTTTATGAAGAAATTTCTAAACTTAAAAATTGTTTAGAGGAAAAGAATATGATTATAGATACTCTAAAATTCCAACTTGCTGAAAGAGAAAAACACAATGAAAAGTTAGAATGTGAAATTGTGGGACTTAGAAAAGATATTGAGAAATAAAAAGATCTTAATATTAAATTTGCTAAAGAATCTAAAACTTCATATGAGATTATCAAAGTGCAACATTCTCCTCTAATCAAGATAGGTCTTGGATATACTGAAGAAGCATCTCAAGCACAGAAGCAAGCATAAAAGCCATCCACCTCCAAAAGTTATCTTGATGCAGCAAGGAGAAGTGAACATGTTGAAAATCAACAACAAAAGCATAATGCAGATCACCAGGTAAATCAGGGACAATTTACTTCAAGAATGAACAAAGATTACCAAGTAAATCGGGGGCAATCTACTTCAAGGATGAACAGAAGCTACAACCAACCGCATGTAAATCATTCTCAATTTGCCTCAAGAATGGATGTCAATGGAAACTACAATCATTTGGTCGGTAGGTTTGACAATCGTATGAATTTATTCAATGGCCAATGTTTCTCTTGTCATAACTTTGGTCACAAATCTGCTCAATGTGTTGCCTACAAGACCATCATGACTAGAGAAGCTCAAAAACAAAGGAGTATGACTGGGATCATGAAAAGGATGTACAATAACTTTTCTGTTCTTGAGAATGAAATAGAATGTTCTATTTGTAACAACTTTGGTCATGAAGATTCTGAATGCAGTAGGTTTCGGCAAACAACTCAGAAGGAGCAAGCTTCATTGAGTCCCAAAACATGGAGAAAGAAAGAACCGCAACCAGAAAGATGTGGGATAGCCTTATATGTGGAAGGATAGGAAAATCAATGGTATTTCGACAACGTTTGCTCGAAACATATGACAGGTGATAAAGAAAAACTTTAGTCATATAGTGCCTTAGAAAAGCAAAGGAAGGTCTCATTTGGAAATGACACCCGTGCACTCATAAAAGGTAAAGGTTCTATTCTTTTGAAAGAAAAGGTCAAAGCTAGAAATGTTATGTATGTTGATGGCCTAAAGCATAATCTATTGATTGTGAGTCAGATGTGTGATCAAGGAAATGAAGTAATATTTCGATCAAATGGATGTATTGTTCATGAGCTTGATACAGGAGAAACAATCATAAAAGGCATAAGAACTTCCAATAATTTATACATACTCAAGGGAGGACAACAATAATACTATCTAAGCAAGAATGATTAACACTGGCTATGGCATAGAAGATTGGGGCATCTAAGCTTCTCTCAGATAAGGAAATCATGCAAATATCAGACAGTTCGTGATCTCCCTGACATCAGAATTCCAGACAATACAATATGCAAATCATGTTAGTTTGGTAAGCAAACCAGAACTAATTTCCCTGAGAAGGAAGGATCAACTAGCATGCCACTTGAACTTGTCCATACTGATGTATGTGGTCCATCTAGGAAGACGTCACCTCAAGGAGAAGAACACTTCATATTATTCATTGACGATTTTTCCAAGAAGTGTTGGATAGGACTTCTAAAGCATAAAGATGAAGCCTTCGAAAAGTTGAAAGAATTCAAAGGCTTGGTTGAAAACGAATCATATCGCAGAATTAAATGCCTCAGGTCTGATCGAGGAGGGGAATTTACCTCGAACGAATTTTTCGATTTTTGTGAAGAACACGGAATAAGAAGGGAATTCTCTACTGCAAGGACTCCTCAGCAAAATGGAGTAGTGGAAAGGATGAACAAAATGGTTCAACAAATGGCTCGTGCTATGCTAGATGATTCTGGAACTCCCACAACCTTCTGGGGTGAAGCTGCATTTGTTGTAGTTACTATCCTCAATAAGACAAATGTCCAAGTAAACAACACTCAAACTCCTCATGAACTCTGGTATGGTAAGACTCCCAGAGTAAAATACTTCAAAATTTTTGGAATCAAATGCTACATCAAAATGATTGATGAAAACCTTTGTAAATTGGATGGCAAAAAAAGCGCTATTGGTGGTGCATTCTTCATGGGTCCTAGATTAGTATCTTGGTTCAGCAAGAAACAAAGTTCAATTGCATTATCTACAGCTGAAGCAGAATATGTAGCTGCTGCATCTTACTGCACATAACTCCCTTGGATGATGCAAACATTGCAAGACATGCAAATCATTTGTACTCCTCCTATCTCCATTTTCTGTGATAATACAAGTTCAATCAGTATTTCAAAGAATCTCGTCATGAATTCAAAGACTAAGCACATATATATCAAATATCATTTTCTCCGGGAACAAGTACTTGAACAAAAGGTTAAATTAGAGTATGTTCCCTCCAAGGAACAAGTTGCTGATATACTCACCAAACCACTACCTAGGGAAACATTTGAATACCTCAGACAGAGGCTGGGAGTAGTCGATGCATCATCTTGCTGTTGAAACTTGTCTGTTTCAGAGAAAAGTGGGTGTACGCGAGTTTTATGAGGAGGATCCATGTACATACGCTAGTTTATGTGGGTACAGTCGCGTATATGTTGGTTTGAAGACAAATAGTGGGCCAGGCTCAGGATGAAAAGAGTCTGATATGGGTCTGTCAGATACCATCTGGCACAGGTTCAGGGGGAGCATATATTCTTCTCATAATGCATTGTTGGCATTATCTTAGAAGATCTTGGTTCAATTTCATAGTTGTTTTGATTTCAGGTGGAACAGGTGTAGAGGAAGAACATGGTTGCTAGTCTGAATGATGATTGACAGATGGTACTGATAATAGTTGTTGATAACTATCATAGTCTTGCTGTAAATATTTTGTCTCTGTGTCATGTATTTCTTTTCTTATCAAGGTCATGTAATGGACTATCTTGGTTTCCCCACTATGCCTAGGATGGATGATGCAATCTTCTTGCTTTATCTTGTATAAACTTTTGGTGTATCCCCACTTGGTTGGGTAGATGAGTAAATTCCCACTTGGTTTGGAGATGGATGTATGTATGAGTATTTGGTGGTAGGAAGGCCATTTATAATGTATAAAGTTATGTATCTTCTTGTAGAACATCTTCTTGCAGACCTTGCCTACACTCAAGGGGAGCTTGGACAACACAGCAGAGCAGAAAATTCAGCATGTACTCAGGGGGAGCATAACCCTTTGCCCTTGATGTCAAAGGGGGAGAATGACTTTGAGTGACTTGAGGTTGCCATCAAGTCCAAAGGGGGAGATTGTTGGCATTATGACACAGGTTTGGCTCTATGACATAGGTGTTGTCCTTGATGGAAACTCACTCAGATGGCAGATCACAGTTCAAGCTCTTAGAATGGAAGAAGAATACATATACGTAGGTTCCTCTTAACCAGGTCGCATATACATGCGGTATTGATGATCAAAAGTCGTGTATGTGTATACATGAAATTTCATGCACGGAAGAGCACGTACATGTGGGAAAGCTTATTTTTGAGTCCATGGTATTTGGACCTTGGTATTGCATCTAAAGAATTGAACGTGGGTATTGGGTTCCTAGTATTGGTTCTCTATGGTTTTGGACCATGGTTTGAGTAAGGCCTAAGACTATAAAAAGGAGGAGATCATTTGGCAAATGGATTGACTCAAGTATTGAATATCTTATGAAGAGCAAGATCTAGAATATTGATGATTGGTTTATGGTGCATAGCGGAATCTGAATTAAGAAGGAACCTGAGCACAAGAATATGAATAAGTTCTATTGATGGGTCAAAACTCAAGACTTGAATAGTAATATCTTTGTTTGATTTTGATCTGTTATATTTGGCGCATGACTTGATCTATAAATCTGATAATCTGGGTATAACTAATGTCTAAATATTTGAATGAATGAATTATCTTTTATAGACCTGTACGCAGGTTCAGTCAGGCAAATGCACGTATTCATGTTGGTTCTATAATTCAAAACAGCGTATACGCTGGTTGGCCTTAATACAGAAGCGTATGCACATAGGTTTCTGCATATTGAAGTAGCGTAGGTCTCTTGAAATATTTTTTAGCTACTTCTGTTTATTACTGCAGTGTTCTGGGTTCAGAATTAGTGTCTGGTTACTGTTACTGGTTTCTGGGTACAACATTCAGAGAAGTGATTATTTGATTCAATTTGTTTGGGGCAAAGGAGATTGGTCGATGCAGATATATTTGATGTTTGATTGATGTTATTCATGGATCCAGTCTGAAAATTCATGAAACATGGTCCCTGGAAGAAAAGAGAAGGTTGTAGCCTTCTGTAGGTCAGCACCTACGTACTAGTACCTCAGCTAGTACAAGAGCTAAGGGTGTTGTAGCTCCCTTCCAAGAAAAGTTGGAGAATGAGAGAAGGTTGTAGCCTTCTGCAGGTAGCAACCTGCATACTGGTATATGACAGCACCAGTACAGCATCATTGTAAACAGCAGTTTCTAATTAACAGAAGATAGAGACAAATTGCAGCAGGTGGTTTTCACCCACATTGGGTTTCCACCTTACATCTTGGTGTTCATGTGTGTTACTTATGTGTGATGATTTGTTCTGCTTTACTACTCCTGTTTACTGTCCATATGGTTAATAATGTTCTGATGCACTCATTAAGAAGCAACTAACTGAATTATAAGTTTACTAGATATATGCTTGTTGCATTACACACAGTTGTGTATATACGCAGTTTTGATTAACTCAAGTAGCGTATATGAATCTGAATTTGGAGGTGAAAAAGTTTTATTGATTTGATAATACTGATTCACCCCCCTCTCAGTATTATTTCCAACAAATACAAGCACTCTCTTCATTTATAGTTGTTGGTTGTTCTATGTCATCCAACTCAAAATAATTTTCAAAATGAAAGGCGTGCATTTGTTGATATTTCACATCATGTATTGCAGGAAAATGTTTTGTGTACTCTCCAACACATTCAAAAGGGACAAAGATATTATGTGTTTGGGAACAACCTAAAAATTCTCCTTCACGTATTTGAACTATAATGTCATTTTGATCCTTAAAATTTTCTAAATATGTTAATGTCAGAGACAAAGAAGTATGAACATATTTTGCAGAATCTAGAAGATATACCTTTCTCTTCTTCACTATTTTCTTACAACTCAAGGTAATTATCATCATGTATGAGATTAATGCTTAAGGTTTCAATGGATGTAATTTTAAAAATCTAATTTTCATCGGTTTTTTCATGAGGCAAAATTTGAGTAGATGAATGATATGAAGGACAATTTGAAATATTATCTTCATCCTAGTCTCAGTCACACAAAAACTAAAAAACCTACTCCAAATCATCATTAATATCATGGGATATAACACGGCTTTCATCACTGAGATGTACATCTATTTAATTTTCAGCCAGACGAGAAATAACTGCTTGTTGGGAATTATCGCGAGTATCATAACAACTAGTCTCTACTAGTTCTTCCTCATGAGAAGACATTTCAAAAAGGGATTCTTCAATTTCATCATCCATAAGATATTCATCATCAACAACCATTCCCATTTGTTGAAAATGATTTTCAAAATTTACACAGAAATTTTCAACGAACACTATATAGGGGTATCTTTCTTTATTGTTCATAGATAATGGTGAATAAAAAAAATTCAAGGGAATATATATAATTAGATGTAAATCCTTCTCACTAGTATCGTGCATTTTGTTTTAAGGTTTCCATAAACATCTTCATTAAATAGTCCTCATGAAATTAAACCCCTAGCCTATGTATGTGCATGTCAAATTGAACCAAATGAAGAGCATAATCATCCCTATTTTGATCTCTAAATGTTTCCATATATGTTTTTGAACCTATGTGAGGAATACAATTTTGAAATCTAGGAATATGAGTATGATTTATAGCAGCATACCTTTCAGATTGTGGATTCATCTTGATCCAGTGGAGTCACTAGTGATACTTTGATTTTTGGATCTTACTAAGAGTGGAGTTGCCATGTGAATGATGTGCATCCTTTTTCCTTCTTGCCTCTATTCACCATCAAAGAGAATATTTGTTCGGTGTCATTCTTCCAAGATGTTGACTTGAAGATTCCAATTCCAGCAATGATACCAAGATGTTATCACTCAAAATATTTTTTGGCTATGAAAGAAAAATCCTAAGGTAGCCTTTTCAATTATAATTTTAGGTTGGAATTTATCCCTTCCAACACATATAGGGATCTCTCTTATAGCTCAATCACCCAGTGTCGCCTCAACAACTGATTGTGTACTTAATGCAATGCCTAGATCTTTAGTTGAGTGGTGTTGAAAAGGGATTTGGTTGGGCATGAGAGAGACATTCCATTTGGAAATGGATTGAAACGAGATGGGGCTTAATGTAATTTACTAGGATATTGGATATATGATCATGGATTAACAAATACAAGATAGATGACACTTCTTGGACATTTCAAATTATCGTTGTACCTGAAAGAAGAAAATAGAAAAGCAATACACTATACTAGGGAATAAAAGATCAATCCTCCTGTAGCTTTACAAATAAAGAGTGAAGACATTTGAATTTATGAAACAAAGCACCAAATCATCAATTTTGTAACATTT
Organism: Pinus tabuliformis; assembly: GCA_031772625.1. Taxonomy (NCBI): domain Eukaryota; kingdom Viridiplantae; phylum Streptophyta; class Pinopsida; order Pinales; family Pinaceae; genus Pinus; species Pinus tabuliformis. The sequence goes on along the minus strand of CM062817.1, from coordinate 1,388,171,097 downwards.
ATTTCATTCAAATATCAAAAGACATACATTTAAATCACATAATAGAGAAGGAAAGCGCTATAACACATAGAAAATATAGACTAAGAGTAGCCATCATATGAATCTTTATATTAATCATCAAGAATCTTGTGATATTCGGAAACTAAAACTTGATAATGCTTTCAAACACGTAGACAATAACTATCTTTCTTTAAAAATCCAACCCCTTAACCCTCTTTTTACATGTATTATATAGAATAACATATCAAGCTCATATCCATAATGTTTAGGGAAATTAAAATTACAAAATATGATAAAATATCAAATAGATATCAAGACCCAAAAGAAATTGATCGAAAAACCTCCTCATCCATATATTTTTTTTTTATGTCAAACTGATGAGGTGGCTCTCCAACTTAAAGATGATTGAGAAATTTTCTAAAAAAAAAACTAGTAAATTTATGGAAAATAATCATCAAGAGGAATTTGTATCTTCCAAAAAGTGACACATGTCACAAAAATGAACCAAGGTTTTGTAAATCAGATCGTTCCCAACCAAAACTGTTTTTTTTTTTTTGAAATCCATCACCACCTTCTCAAAAATGGCACCCAAAGTCAATGAATAAAACAAACAATCATTAAATATTAAAATCTGGAAAAAATGGGTTGCAAAGATTCCTTCGTATCCTCCAAACAATGATAGTTGGGTAAAAATTGAGAGAGGATTTTCTAAATGGGTCCATTCTAAACAAGAACAGATCTTTGTTTGCAGAAAGTTATTTCCGAATGTATAAGAAATTTTCTTGAACGTCGTGACTAAAATAGGGAAAAATAGAGTGTCGTTGTAGGTGTTGAAAAATGATTTCGTAGTGCACCTATAAGCACTGAAAAATGATTTCGTAGTGCCCCTACGAAATAAAAATTATATAAAATCCAAAACTGAAACTTAGTTTGGATTATAATTAACATTTGGATTACTCAATAATTTATACAAAATCTTAAGGTATCTCTTTATCCATAAAAATGTATTGACTTGTAACCAAAACTATTTTAAAACTATTTTAAAATGACTTTCATCTCGTACTTCAAAAGTAATTAAACCAAGCCAAGATAGAGATGACTTTTTCCAAGAAATTTTTAACTTTTGGAAATGTAAAAAATAGTTCTAACGGGTTCCACCAACCAAGATGAAGGTGATGTAGGTAATTCAAATTTGGGTGAAGTATATGTTAAGGATGTCACATATGATTGTGAGATGAATTGATCTACTAACTTTGAACAAACTTGCTTGAAGAACTTATCTCTCATAACGATTGGTGATAGTCAATGTAGAGTATGATGATCTCATCAAGAGTACGCCATGGGAAGTGGTGGACACTTTATTTGGAATTAAACATATTGGATTCATGCAGTTCTTCAATAAAAAGCATAAATCGAATGGTTCACTTGACTAGAACAATGTAAGGCTCAGTTCCAAGGAATTTGCATGAAAAGATTAAATTGATTATGAGGAGAATTTTTTGTCATACAAAATTGGGCTAACATTGGTAACCTATTTTCCTTAAATGCACATAATCAATGGAAATTTAATAAAATGGATGTGAAGATTACTTTCTTAAATGGGGACTTGAAAGAGAATGTGTTTATGTCTCATCCAAAGCATTTAATTGTGGATTTCAAAGAAATAAAAGGTATATAAACACATTCGATTCATGTATATAATGAAACAAGTACTATGAGCCTACAAGGAAAAGTTAATTTAGCATCTTTTGAAATGGAACATCAAGCACTTTCAACTTGGGAATGCAACTTAGTTTTTAAAAAAAATTGGAAATTATTGTAATCATGTACTGTATCTAGATGATTTGTTGGAATAAGGGAACAACGAAAGTTGTATTTCATCGATAAGATAGAGTTGAAGAAATATTATAGATAAAAAAAATTGCTACATCCTCAGAACTACTTGGCTATTGACATGACTCTAAATCCAAAGTACATATTCATCTCCAAAATAGATTTCCTTCAATAATATGTGGACAAGTTTGGAGTGGCCCAATGAAACCCTCTCTCTACTCATATGGAACAAAAACTTGAATCTCACATAAAATGATGGAAATGAATTTTAGGATGAGACCAAGTACAAATAGCTTGTCGGTATTCTCATCTATATTACTACCACTAGACTAGATATTTCATTTGTTGTTGGGATCCTTTCTAGGTTTATGCAAAAACCTTGTGAAGGAAATTGGTTTGATATAAAATGAGTTCGAAAATAACTAAAAGGAACTCAAGGCTTTGGCATCAACTATTTTAAGGTGGATGACTTCAAACCACTCCAAATTGGGAGAATGGGATACTCCACCTATTAATGGAAGTGAGTCGCTCTTGAACATGACACTCTTCCACTTCATCTCTGTGGTTGTTCGGTTGAGAAATTTGTTGGTATTTTTAGTTCATCACACCATTTCAAAGCCTCCTCTTTCGGTTTTGGGTCAATGCTTCTAACTCCATTCAGTGTTACTAGAATTTTCAAAAGAATTAATTCAGTTGATATCTTCTATGATGCTCTTAAGCCTTCATTCCATGTCTGTCATTCCTGAATCAATTCCACGTCAACATCATTATGTCTCAAATCATCATACCCATTTTGTGCCATTCATAGGGGATACATTAAGGCCCTCCTATGACGGGTTGTTTCCTATCGACATCAACTCATTATCCAATAAGTTTACTTAGAAACTATTTCTTCAGTACCTTAGATCTTGCATATATCAATGGCAAGTTTCCTTTCTCTCGGTAATAGGTTTTCATCATCGGCCTTCGACCAACAGATTTTATGTGATGTTCTACTTCAACTCATTCATTCACACCATATGGATTGTATTTTTGTCTCTTGGGAGCCAATAACATCATCAGTGGTTTCTATCACCTATGTTCATGAATTACATCATTGGTAGGTAATCAGATGGTGTCTGTCATGTTTGACTCCATCTCCTTTATTAAGATGGTTAGACTCGTACATTGGGAAATCGAGTGAATGAGATAGAAGGCCCTGGATCTAGTTCCATGCATCCGGGTTGCACTTTTAGGATTAATGCAATATTACAAAGCATGATGGATATGATCATATAGATACTCATCTAATAATAGATCCATAATTTGTCATCAGTGGACTCAACCTCTTGATCATTGTACATGTAATGTTAGCTTATGTGTTAAGCATGGGTGTTCCTCCTTTGACAGAAAATATCATGATGAAAATGTATTGTAACAGATGATGATTTGACCAATTGTTCTTTATATGAACTTGTCACAACGTAAAACACTTCAGTCATTAGTTGCAATTTCTCACTTTGCACTTTAGGGGGAAATCCATTATGGGCCATTTTATTGCATCTGGTCAATAGCCTATAAACTAGATCAATCAACATCATGAACACCTTATCATCATCCCTAAAGAAATACCTAAGAAAGACTCTTTCAAATACCTGAGTTTCTGATCTTAACTCCTTCATTTCAATGCTTTTAAGGTGTAGCAGACCCTAGCTTTTAGGGACTTGCATTTAGTAATAGTTTTCTCAGTTATGCACCTGTTTTGATCTCCTACATGTTGTCCCTTGTTGGGGGTGTGTTGATTCTAGAAATTCAGGAAAAATAAAACGAATCCCAAAGCGTCCTCTTCCAGAAGCTTCTAGGAGTTGTCTTAACCATTTACATTATATAAGAACTTTGAATCCTATCTGATATTACCTTTGAGATTTCACCTCTTATCCCTTGATCTCATCCTCCCATTAAGAGTTTATCTCAAGCCTAGATCAGTAAATGGAGAAGAATTCCTAAACTACCATCCTCTCCTATATATTTATTGTCATTCACAAGTTAGGGGTTAGGTTTTGCAGACTAATCATACACCTATGTTGTTTCTTTGATCATAAGAGAGTTATAATTTCCATTGATTAGGGTGATCTTGAGGTGTGGATTATAACAAGGAAGGACAAGTCAACTTGGGGATATCTCTACAAGATCAAATTCCACTTTTGGTTTTAAAATCTCTCCCTTTCATATTAATACAAAGAGTATATTGTTTTCTTATATGTGTTATGTTATTGTTACATTCATCTATTTCAATGCTATGTTGATCCATTGAATAGGGTGACTGGATAATGCTACATATATGTCATAGATATTTGACTTATGTTGATTGTTTGTATAGGTTCTAATTATAACAATCGAAGCTATAGTTGGAGCTTACAAGCCAAGAGGAGAGAAGATCGTGTCATGGATCACAAGTAAGCATATTTCCATCCTCCAATTTCTGTAAGGAGAACTTTATAGTCTTTGATTTTTGTTATTCTAGACTAGGACACTAGGTCTATGGAAGATACTTCTGTCCATAGTCGTAGATTTCGTATAACATTATTATTTCTAATTTTTTTCAAGGCCTAATCTATATTTACATAGGTTACATAGAGTACCTCATCAAGGCGGTAACCTATGGCATAAATATTTCTCCATGGTTATGTTATTTACTTTCTTATTAAATTTTTAATGGAACATCTAAGACTATAGACTTGATTGAGGTTCGTCATTTCCACTTGGGTTAACGTGGTGGCATAATTGGAATTATCCATATGAAAATGAGACATTTGATGGTATGAACCACCTGTCACTCTACGGCTGAGGTGTAGTGTCATAGTTGGTCCAAATGGATTGGGGTTTAATAAATGGTGGGATTAGCTTAGTATTTGTGTTGGTAACTACCCTTGGCAGTCTCTCTACCATTCTGTCTCATTTGCACTTGTGTTAGTGAGGGTTTCTAGCTCTACAATTTTTTTGTTGTGGACAAACACAAGCAAACCTTTCTACTCTATGATTACCTCTATAATGTTGAACTCAATCTTTGGTTCAATTTCACCCAGATAGAACTTGTTGGTCCATTCATCAAGGTAATTACGCTCTGGTCGAAGATTGCTCAAATTTATCTCTTGGTCAACTATGATTCTAGGTACTTTTGTTGTTTTTCTTGTCGGTGGTAATTCCTTTTCCTTATTTACTTCTGCCTATGATTATATTTTTGGCTTAGGTTTCTAAGTGGAAGCCCTAGACTTGTTTCCCAGTAATGGCACCTCTAACTTCATGGATCAAAGGAAGGTATGGCTTTGTTCGACTTTATTCATTTAAAGTTATTATTTTAATGAAAGGAATCTTGCTTCAGCAAATCTGAGTTATAAATTTTATTTTGCATAGAGGGCTTCCTATCTCAGCAGACTGGTTATATATATATATATATATATATATATATATATATATATATATATATATATATATATATATATATATATATATATATATATATATATTCATTTTTGTGGTAGGGTTCCAAACGATATTTGAATAGGTATAACCCTTATTGTCTCTATCTAAATTCATTATAGTGCTCATCACAAATTTTCGAAGGCCTTTCTATATAACTTATCTCATGTTCACACATTTTCTTTTGTTTATAGGTGTGTTATGAGCACTCAGAGGCATTTTTCCTTTCATGAATTCTACACAAGCTTTTTTATTTCAATTATGCAATTTCTAAATGCTTACAAACATCTTATTTCCTATTAATTTGTACAAGGTTTTATGCTATGGTGACCAAGACCACTCTAGGGTTCTAAATATTTAGGGTTTAAAATGTATTCAGGAGGCTTTACATTGGTTAACTTTATGCAATTAATTTCTTTTACCAGCAATGTCTTTAGAAGTATAAATGCATCTAAGAAATCATATATTGATTCTTTAGAGTTTCGTTTCCCACTGGTAACTATATTTATAATTTATAATTCTTGTTCTCCTATGGCTACATTTGGGTTCGATGCATTTGCATTCCTCTATGTGTGCCCATTCTAGCATTGTCAATTTATCTAAGTCACTCAACTCATTTGACATATATATGTGGTTTGAGTCTGTGGCAAAAGTATTTTTGTATTAATATTAAGCCCTTTGTGGCTAACATTTGATAATCATGATTGGGTTTTTTTGTTTATTTTAATGGTGCATATGATTGCAACATATGTTCATGACCATAGCCTAACCAAAAAGGTACTTTTTTGTTAAATATTTATTTCTTAATTCAGAAGCATAGACTTTATAATTGTTCTAAGTGAAAAGGAAGATTTTGTAGTGTGTATTTTGCATAATTTATAGAGCGTTTAATATTATTAATGTATAATATATCCATTGTATTATTATTTTTCTTTTATGTAGATTTTTATTGCCATACACAACTATTGTCCCTTCTCTTTCTTTGTTTTGAATTTTCAATTTCTTTATAGGTTACCTAAATGGTTTATATACATTTTCAATAGCATAAACAAAGTTTTATTTTATATTTATTTACTCCCTGACAATAATATTAGGCTCGAGACCTCAAAAATCCTATCATGGGAATTGCTTGACTTCCTATGAGCCTTAAATTCCCTAGTGTTCAGGACTGATATTCATCGGTTATGTAAACATGGTTTTCCCTAATCACCCCTAAAGCTTCTAATATGAATGCACTATTTACTTTGGAGACCCTACAAACCCTAATATTTATGCAAATTCTTGTATTTTATTCATAAATAAACTCTCATCTCCTTTTATTGTACCTACAACAATGCTAGTTTCCACTACTGAAAAGAAACAACAGACAATGTTGAATGTATAACATCTATCCCTAACTCCTTCTTGGCATACATATTACTTCCCCTTGTTAACAGGAATAATAAGATAAATATTTATTTTACCCACTTACCAGTGGCCTCAATATATAAGAGCTATGTTTCACCCACAACTATTTTGTTACCGATAATATATTAGAACAAAATAAAAGTCATTTTCCAATCTTCTTGATTACATATAGAGATATCATTCTTCTGTTACACACTACATCAACAAAAACTATACTAACCACCATAAAACTAACTGGGCATCGAGTCTTTTAATTCTCTAATAATATTTTTTTTCCCAACGATAACTAGAAAATCATAGAATTGAACATTTATCTACTTATCTAGAATTTCTTGGAAATGTTTGAAAGGCTACCATGTTCATCCAAACCTGCGATTAGCTTTATAGCTAGCTCCCCCCAAGCTCCACTCTCCTCTGTCATGAAAACAATTGAACATTATTTTTTTCAACTTATTCACCTCATGAACCCTTTTAGCAACATCCTACAAAAAAAGTATGGGTTCAACCAGTATTTATCTCTCGTTGGTTCTATTCTCATAAGAAAATTGTCTTTCTCTCCCACAATGATCCTATATAGCCTGCACCTCATGACATTTATCTCTCGTCATGAAAATTTCTTTGCTTCTCTACCTTCCAAAATTCTCATGTATTCTAACAAAAAGAAGGAAATTTCTCTTTTTTGATCCTACACCTTCTCGAAATAACTATTTTTCCAATTATTTTCCTAACAGTGAAGAGTTAAATCTCATATGCAAACCTTTAACACATTCCCAAGGATTTTAACATGTCAAAATAATTTTTTCCAATTAATTAAAATAAAAAATATATACATCAACATATCATATCATTGTTACTTTGTTTTACAGCCAATAATTAATGTAAAATAATAGATTAATTATCGATGGATATTATAAATAAAGTAATTTTGGTTATGAGAATGACCTTTTATAGAGATTTTTGTGCATGAAAAAAATTAGATTTAGGGTTAAAAGATTATAATTATGTTAATCTCATGGTTGTTTAATATGTTGACATTAATTATTTGGTTATTTATGTGGATATTAGATGTCATGGAATGTAAGAATATATTGGGATGTCCATGAATGCAAGTCATTATATTGGATTTCATTCACTTTATGAATTATGGAAATGTATCATATCTTAAAAGCCACAAAGATTGAATAACTATTTATTGGGCTTGATTTCATTTTTATTTTTTTTTGCAATTGCTTGCTAAAACAGGGTCCTCATATTGTAATAAAGGATTATTTATTAAGATAGTAGCTTGATTACTTTATATTCAAGAATTGAAGTTTCTTACAAAGAGGATTATAACTTCCTTCTATTATACATTACATGTCTTGTTCTAAATTACTCTAAGGATAATTTTTATTTCCTTATAAAATATAGAATTGATAGACAACAATGTTAAAATTTTTCTATATAAATCTTCATCAAAATTAATATTTAAATTGTACATATATTTATAGTAATAAAAATGATTTTCTTTATGATCTTTACTGTCAAGAAAAGTACTAGGCCTTTCCTTATGATATCTAATATGAAGAAAAATATTATTATTTATATAAAAATCTATGTCTTCCTTTCCTTTATGGAAACATGTCTTATTCCATAATTATCACAAGACAAATTTCTAAATATTAATGACTTTATATGTTTCATGTTCCAAAATTTTAACGAACAAAAAAAATATCAATTTTATACAAAATATTTAATACATAATATGGAAAAATGTAAGTGCATATTTCTTTTTTTAATTATGAAAGATAAAATTAACAATACCTCCTCTATGTATTTATGAATGGTTAACATTAATGAAATTTTCAAAGTCTAGATTTATTCTTTTTCCATTAGTAATATCAAAGCATAGGTGTTCTTATAGCTCCATGAAGTGTCCTCTATCTTATATGCTATAAATGCTTAAAGGTCATATAGTTAAACTTGAACTTCATGTACTACATTTTCCACCAACTCTAGAAGTTTTGTAGTAAAATATTCGAAAATAGTTGCATAATATAGATGTTGTGTAGTCAAATACTCAAAAATAGTTGCATAATATACAACATTAGTTTCTTTTGTTTCGCTATTTCCTTTTATACAAGATTTCAGCAAGCTATAGATGTGTCCCACTGGAAAGATTTGATATACATAAGATAAATTTTCATGGCTTCGACTCTACTACACTACTCCATCTTCCCACCCTATAATGCCTTGGATTTTATACACTCGACTGTCTCTCCCAATGGTTAGAAAATCTGGAGCATGTAGTTGTGACTTGATGGACTGAGCAAAGGTCCTACCATAGCTTTGGTTTTGTCCAATTTCATGATACCCAGTGGATCCTATCGTATATGAGGAGGTTTAGTCATAATTTGAAGTGTTGGGATTGTCCTTCGACATAGTGATTCATCCCATGTCTCCATTGTAAGTTAGACATTCATTCATTCATTGACTATGGGTAAACATTGTTGACTTTGGTTGTCAATTCTTAACTATAAATAAATATGGTTGACCATGTTAACTTGCATGACCATGGTGACTATGGTTAACTATACTTGATCTAGTTGGATCATAGTTGAATATCGTTGCACTGTTTAAAAATTCTATAAAATTATTATTATTATTAAACATTTTAAAACATACTTTTCTATAGTCTTTTAAAGTTGACTATGGCCAATTAAGGTATATTGATGATGATTGAGGTTGACCATGGGTGAAGAAGGTTGACTAAAGTTGACTATGATCAACATCTGGTATACCAAGGTTGACAATGGTTGATGATTTAAGCATTGATGATAAAGATTGAATACAAAGGGTGACTATGTTGTAAAATTCTAACAATGTTATTTGTATATCACAATGTCATATCCATTTTTTTGTTCATCACATTGTGATGTTTATTTCAATTTGCCATATTATGTTGATTATTTTTTGTTTGTCATAGTTTTCCATTGCTTAGTTGTTTTGTGTATTGCGATGTTGACTTATGTTTATCATAGTCTAATGCGATTTTGTTTCTCATCACATGTGACGTCAATTTTTGTTCACCACATTATGACATCTATTTTTGTACATTATATTGTGATGTTGCTTTTTGTTTGATACATTGTGATATTCATAATTATTTGTCACATTATGATGCCTATTTTTGAACATGTTGTTTATGGTTAATTGTGGTTAACTATATGTGAAAATTGCTAATTATCGATGTCAATTATTAACTATAAGTGAATATGGTTGACCATGTTCACTATGCTCAACCACATTGACCATTGGTAGCCTAGGTGACCATGAATTGTCATGGTGACTATGGTTGCACATAGTTGACCTAGTTTGACCATCGTTGAATATGGTTGCAACATTCAGAAATGTAATAAAAGTATTATTATAATAATCATTATTAAACACTTTTAATCCTTAATTATGGTTGAACATCATTGAAGAGGGTTGAGTATGGTTGGATATGGTTAAGAATCATTGACTATAGTCGAATATGGTTGACTAAGGTTAACTATGAGTAGGTTGGACATGATGTCTATGGTTAACTATAGGCTTGTTGAAAAAATCCCTCTCATTAATCATGGTGAACATGATGATTATGGTTGACCAAATAAATCATGATTAATATGTGTTAATATATAGATTAATATATTAATGTATAACTTGATATCATAATGTGTAGATTGATATATAATTAATATGTAGATAAATATATTATTAAATTGTTGGTAGATAGATATATCTATTAATATATCATAATAAAGTTATTAGGGTGTAAAAAATATTATAAAATTATAATATTATTAATTAAAATAATAAACATTATTAAACTTTATTATTAAACCATATCAATAAAACTACTAATCTTTATTATTAATCCTTATTATTAAACCTTATTAAGAATCTTAAACTTCAATCATTATTAATGAATTTTATTACACCTTATCATTGTTTACCTTTATCAACAAAGTTATTAAATATTACTAATGACTTGATTAAAAACTCTTAAAATTTATTCTTTATTAATAAACTTTGACAATGGTTGATTATCCTTGATAAAGACGAACCTAATAAACCTAGATGGTTGACTATGTTTGGCTAAGAGAAATAAAGTAACTCTAATAAATCTAAGTGAGACTAGTAATCCTAGAGTTCACCCTCATAAAATATATAGATGAACACAATTGACTTAATTATGACTAACCTACTTAACTTAAAGCAAGTTATTAAAATAATAATCAATATATTAAGTTATTATTATTATAAGTGCGCGTACTCTAACAAATATATAAAATTGAATATTTTTAATTTATTTATAATATTTTTAATTTTAATATTATAAATTTGATATATTTTTTATTAATTTGTTTGCAAAAAAAATAATCATTAAAAATTTAAAAAATTACATTTAAATTGAAAAACTAAAGTATATTAAAAATTATTAAGCCTAGAGGCTTATTTTACAAACCGGTATGAGAGGGATGTGTAAGTTTGTATGTCTTTTGGTTCCCTCTTAAAATAAAAATAAAGGTTAAAAAATATGTTTCGAATAGAAAAATAATGTCGCCTATAATAAAAATTATATTTTAAAGTAATTAGAAATAAAAAAAAAATGTGTAAATAAGATGTTTAAATATAATTTGATTATTGATAAAATATTTTAATACTAATTAATATTGACATATACTTAAAAATATGTTGATAATAAAACACCATTTTAATTTGAGTCATAAAATGTGTCGATATACATATCATTTTTTAAAATTTATGTATATATAATGAAAATCCTATATATACTCTATTTAGCATTCAAAAATACAATTTAAACAATAGAAAATAACACATTGTATTTTATACTCTAAAAAAATTGCACCTAAAACATTTGATCCCTATCAACTCATAGTAAATCCATACTTAAAATGGATATATACTTATTATACCAAAACACTATACTATATTAAAAAATAACCTTTGTTAGAAATTATATTAAAATAAAAATTTAATTATTTCAAATCAATGTTGTGCTAATATTAAATTATATCAATTTTCGAAAGCAGACCATCGAATGAGATTTCTCTCCGCTTCGTTAATCTGAATTTAAAACATATTCTGTGTCAGATTGGAATAAGGACAAGACACGATAGCTGCTACTAGGGCATATTCGGAGGGTATTAAAGATTTCCTCCAAAACAATTCGTGGACATTGCACATTTACCAGTTTCTCACTTTAATCGTAAAAGCTCTTTGTAAATATATATAGGAAGTGTTGTTATGGTATATTTGGATATTGCTCGGGAACTTCAAACATTTATCATATTTAAAGTAAGAATTGCTCCAAATTTTAGAACAGCAGACTAAAAAACTTGTTTTTCTAAATTACATATGCGATTCAAAGAATTATGTGGTGAGTATCTTATATATAAGCAGGAGATATCTCCATAGCCACTCCTTTTATTGGATACCTAGCTTTGAATGCCTCTTACAGGAAATGAAATGGTCCGTCTCTGAATATTCCAATATATTGCGCAGATGAACCACAAGGTTCGTTAGGATTTTTCAGACGCGGTTTTTTATCGTTGCACAAGGCATATTTATTTTGGTCCACATACTTCAAACTATCCCAAAGTGCAAAAGGAAATGCGGGAAACCTTTTGCTGAACTCATCAGAAAGTAGTATGATTCTTTTTCACTATACGCTCTTAATTTCTCTCTCCCTGCATACCTCGTGTTGGCTACCCCGCTGAATGAGTGAGAGATTACGTTTCAATTTAGAAGTCAGCGTTTGATGGGGGTTCATTGCCGACCTTCACATTACATTCACCCACAATTGGAGCAGTTTTGGGTGTTTATAAATTCGGCCATCTTCATCTTATAATGTATCCAACTCATAGCTCACATTGTTCATCCAAATTACAATTCCACTGTGAATATCTGAGCCACAACTCAGCATTTGGTGTAGAATTAAATAAAAATTAAATAAACATGTGTATTTATGGCGTAGCAAAAGCCGCATCTATTCACATTATGCAAATAAAATTGGATGTCACATTATCTATCAGCAATTCTAATATTCTTACCCATTGAAACTTTCTTAAACCAAGGTTTAATGCTTCTTCAATAAATTCTATGTGGAAATATTTGATTTAACTATCCAAAGTCTTGACCTTTATAAATATTTGAGCGGAACCTTATAAATCTTTTATAATTTTTCGTTAATTCTTATTACCTTGCATATTAACCATACCATGGATTTTAGACTTTGGTTAAAACTCAACCTAAACTATAGTATATTACTCCCGCTTATTTCTATTATAATTCCCATATAATGTAAATATTTCATAAACCACACTTAAACCTTACCTTTCTTCCATTCTACAAACCTTCATCTGTATATTGATGCTCTCTTTAGTGCATTAAATCTTCTTCGTCGATTTCATTCCTCAATGTGACGATTATCATGTCACCCGCTCGCCAACTAGCTTGGCCGATCTCCACCGTCAATCAATCTCGTTCGATCCAACAACTATCATGTAATCTCACGTGAAATATTTCACAACCGCTACCAGGTTGAGAGCGCGTGAGAAAAGTGGTTTCCTCTTTCCATCGTGTGCTACGTGTCAACCCCTCAAGTTAATCGCGTGAAATTGTAGAATACCATTTACTGCTTTTAGGGTGCACGAGATATTGTTTACCGCCTACAAAAACCATGCCACTATGCAGTTAACACATGGTTTTAATCTCCTCCATTCATCTTCTTGACTTTATTTTGTGACTTAATCTTAGTTATTTATTGCACACAATCTCGTCTGTTGATCTGAGTGATCCAACGGTTTCTATGCATTGTTATGTTCTTTTGTTTCTTACTGCAATAGCTCATTTGGCTTTCTCACTGAGTATTTGTTCTCGTCTTACGGTCTTCACTTGTTCTGATATCGATCCCCACTCTATTACTTCATTTCTTTGCGTCTTTACGCTTCCTTCATAAATCCTTATGTTTTAGGAAATCTTATAGTTATACTTTCATTGTACCATTAAAGCTTTTCTCTAATAATGTCTATGTGTAATCCCATAACACTCTTCTCTACACATATTCTCTAATTCTACACACCAGCAACTCTATGTTATGCAAAATTATTCTAATCCACACACAATTTATAATTCAATTACTCAATACTAACCACAGAAACTTAGAAATTGCACTTCTGTATTAAGAACCAAATATTTACACAATGAATTCATTCTCTCTAGCTTGATCTTCTATATCAGTGGCCTCTTGACATTATTTCACTCTATCTGCGTGTAATCTACAATCAATCTCCTCTAATTCCTAACTCTCTCTATGCCATTTATGCTTACATTTATACAAAAGGTTCTGTAACCCATTTCGATTCAAATCCTTAATCTTTTCAACTAAATCTTGAATATCTTCTAAGTCCACTTTTTACTCAACTAATCCCTAAGGATCCTCTCTAGTTCCACAAACCATGAAACCAATTCCTAATCTAATATTTACAATTAATCGCAAATCTCTCAATCTCTCAACCATCCTAATTCTCTCATGTTCTCCAACATTTGAAAATATTTACAAATATGTCTCACAATATACAATTAATTCTTATTCTTAATATCTCTCATAAACTTACTTAGAAACCTTAATAATAACATTAATTTAATATTCACGAAACCAACGTCCTTGAAAACACAAAACTCGCTATATTTATTAAAATTCAATGAAATTTCTGCGCTGGATGACCCTGCATCAATTTATGTATATGATGATGGTGGATATTATTAATGTTTTTAAAGATTAATTAGTTTATCTGGAACTTAACACAATTAAGTAATTGTTTTATTATTTTAATTTTGAGTAAAGCTTTTTCAAATCACGATACTTTTAGATGGTCAAAAAGACAGATTGTAATAAATAATTTTTATATTATTATTGTTATAGATGTATATAGGGCATTCTAATTGAAACTTTTAGATGGTAGGAAAGGTGGATTGTAATAAATAATTTTTATGTTATTATTGTTATAGATGTATATAGGACAAGTGATGTTTTTGAAATTTTTCAATGTCTTGTCAATTTTTTTCCTTATGCTATTTGAATTAAGGATATACTTTTTATCTTTTAGATTAGAGTTGATTTACACTTTATAATATCTTAATTTTTTCTTGTCTTTTAGTCCTTTATCATATAACAATTTCTCCCCATGAGCTCTTCTTGATTCCCCAATGATTTAATCAAGCCTTGGCATCTTTATGGCAACGCCTAATTGAGTTACATGTAGTTCTAACTAAACATTAAAGCCTTGACATCTTTATTTCAACCCCAAAATGAGTTGCATGTAGTTTTGATTAGAGTTTGGAGCAATCTCATAAAACATTTCATCTTTCATGTCTTTTATCTTGTTTCAAAAGACTAGGTACATAGTTACAACCATATTGTGCATGGAAGGAAAAAATTCTTTGATTAAAAAGATATGATAGGGTATATTGCCTTTAATTTTAAAAAATAAAAAAACTCTATCTTTCTTCACTATTTTCGATACCCTTATATGATAAAATGAATAATGGAATTGTTAAGATTATTTTATTCTTATCTCAAAGCCATATGTTCACTAATAACAACTATTTTCAAGGATATAATAAACTCTCTTGTCTTCATTTCTTTAAGCTATATTTTTAGTTGAAGTTGCAATAAATATTCATGATGTAATATATGTATAAAGTCAGAGTCAATTCTTATAGGTTTTTATTATACATGATATAAGCATAAGTCATCTTTTTATATTTTATGGGCCAAACTATTGCTTTGTTAATGCTAATAATGATACCTATATTAGAGAAAGAATTTTAGAATTTCTAGTTAAACGTTAAGATCACATGGACTCCTTTCTATAAGAACAATATCATCAAGAAAAAGAAAAAGTATAGTGACAATACAACTTAGAGTTGTGTAAAAACAACATACTTCTAGGAAATTCTCTAAATCATTTATGTGTTTTCTTAAAAATTCTATCCAATGATAGTGAAACCCCAGCTTTACTCCTAAATAATGGTAAATTTCTTTTGGCCATGTTTCAATGTTCCTAAACTTGGTAATTATATTATCATTTCATCTTTATGCAACAACTCTCAACTGGGAAGGAACTTCAACTCTTCTAATATGTTTGAAAGTCTAGGTGTGTGCTCAATGAGTGAAGCAACAAGAGGGATTTTTTAATTATTCTCACACTCCTCCATGATTATCCTAACTAGGAAAAAGTGATCTACAATAAAATGATAACTCTTTAATATGGATCGTCTCTTAGCTAATTTTGGTTTTCTTGCTATCTGTATAATGATATTATTTCCTAGAATAACTCCATATAACTTGGCTAAAAGAGAGCTAGTCATAACGATCATATCATTAGATGAATTGATTTTATCCTTTCTTTTAGGAATAAAAAGAATGATGCTTCTAGTCAAAAGTTGAGGGAATCCATGATTGATATCCCAATCAAAGAGCTATGGGGTGTTAGGGATGAGGATAATCCCTCCAATTTGTAAGCTTTCTATGTTGAAACCTTAGATATCCTTACTTTTCCCTTTTGTGAGCCTCTTAACCCCAAATTCTATGTCTTCTAAAGAACATGTCCTTCCCATCTATAAAGGCTTTAAGTATCCTCCATGAGAATAAAGAATTCATAAATCCTATTAAGGTGGGAATTATAGTCGCTCAAGTGAATCATACTATTTTGTAAAGTTTTATGTTTAAAAATTAGCTCCAAAATTTCTTAAGATCTAGCTAGATATGTGTAAAATATCTTCTTGGTTTTATTTATATAGCACCTTTTTATTGGGTTGTGTTATATTCTTTCCATGACTAGCCTACGTAGTTTAAGAGGGAGGGGGACGGGTTAGAGGGGCGTGAATTCCCCCCTTCGTTGCATTCACTATGCAGTAGGGAGGTCACAGGGGTCTGAGAGGGGTGGTTAGCCCCCCTCTACGAGGTCCGGTGCAGCGCCCCAAGGAAATTTTTTTTTTGACCCTATATTAGGTTAGGCAGACCTACCTATGGTTTTGTGCATGGTTTTCACACATGGTTTTCGATGCGATGTTTTTCGGTCCATGGTTTTAGACGCGATGATTTTTGGTCCATGGTATTGGATGCTTCAGCATGTCTAAATATGTATTGTAACATTGAAAGGAACGAAATGAAAAATCAAGCTGGTAGTCCTGGTTTTAGAATCCAGGGGAAAAGCTTTGGGTATATGTGTTTTATGTGTTATGCTCTCCCATTATTTATTTTTTTTATTTTAAAATTCGTATGGAGGTAGTTTCTGTACGGGGTTAAAAACTACATTTGGTATCCGAGTTGTTTTGGCTTCAAGGGGATGTCTTTGTTGCTGAGGGGTTTCGCTCAGGCCTATGGTAGACCCTGCTCAGTGGGAGATCTATAGGATTGATTTTGGTGGTGAAAGAATATGGTGAGCAGTGGAAAGATAGAGGTCAAGAAATTTAATGGTCAGAGTTTTGAGTTATGGAAACTCAAGATGGAGGATCTGTTGGTGGATAAAGATCAATGGATCATGGTAGATCCAGGTAATAAACCAATGGGAGTGTCCGATGGAGAATGGAAGAAGTTGGATCATAAGGAAAAGAGCACAATACGATTGTGTGTCTCAGATTCAATATTACTGAATGTATCATAGGAAGCTACGGTGAAGGCTTTGTGGGACAAGTTAGGGACTTTGTACTAATGTAAGTCTCTGGTGAATAAATTGTTCATACGGAAAAAACTGTATAACCTGAGGATGAAAGATGGAGACTTGGTGACAAAGAATTTGAACGCGTTTAATACTCTGGTAAGTTAGTTATTATCTGTTGATATTAAAATTTCAGATGAAGATAAGTACATATGTTTGTTGTGTTCTTTACTAGATTCGTGGGATAGTCTAGTTATTGCAATAGGTAGCAATGCAACTGCCTTGCAGTTTGATGAAATAGTCGCATCCTTGCTGACGGAGGAGATGAGATGGAAAAATATGGAGAGCCAAAATGGTGATGCCTTGTTTGTAAGAGGATAGTCCCAGAACAGAAAAAAAAATAAGTCATCGAGTGGGAGATCTAAATCTAGAGGAAGATCTAAATCTCCATGAAAAAATGTAAGTGTGGTTTGATGGAAATGCGGAAAGGAAGGGCACTACAAAACGGACTATAAATATAAAGATCCTAACAAACGAAAGGGATCTGATGATGCTCCTTCTGCAGAGGTGAAAACCACCTCAGATGAAGGTGGTGATGTGTACTTGGCTTCTTCAAGTACACATGTGGATCATGAGGCATGGTTGATTGACTCATGTGCATCGTTTCACTTCACTCCCCATAGAGAGTGGTTCTGCGAGTATGAGAAATACAATGGTGGTGATGTCTTCTTAGGGGATGATAAGAAGGGTAGAATCGTTAGTCACCGAAAAGTAAAGTTTAGGTTTCAAGGTTGAAGGGTTAGAACACTTCTGGGTGTTCTCCATATTCTTTCATTGGCTAGAAATCTGATTTTTGTAAGCAAGATGGATGATGCAGGAGTGTCTGAGAAGGATACTTGCAAGATGGTTCGGGAAGCACTAGTATTGATGTGTGGAGCTCGGATTGGAACTCTTCAGAAGCTTCAAGGTAGCACTATTGTTGATGGGTGCAATAGTTCTATGGTTCTGGAAAGTGGATAAGAAAATCTAGTGGTCTCTAGAGAGAAGACCATGATGTCACATCAAAGGCTTGGACATATTGGAGAGAAGGGCTTTCGAATACTTCATGGTAAAGGTATGGTAGAGGCTATGAGTAATAGCTCTTTGAATTTTTATTTCTGTGAAAATTGTGTATATGGGAACTAGAATCGGGTGAGTTTCTGCTCTGGTGGTAAGAGGGCGAAACAAATATTAGAGCTTGTGCATAATGATGTGTTTGGACCTATGAAGGATTCATCAATGGGTAAGTCTATGTCCTATGTATCATTTATAGATGAATTCTTAATGAATACATGGATATATTTCCTTAAGAAGAAATCTGAAGTCTTTGACAGGTTTAAAGAATTTAAGGCTCTAGTGGAAAACCAAACAAAGAAGAAGATAAAGTTGTTGAGGTCAGATAATGGTGGAGAGTTCTGCAGCAAGGAATTTAAAGAATTTTGTAAGAATTGTGGTATAGCATGACAAAAGACTACTCCATACACACCTAAGAAAAATGGAGTTGCAGAAAGAATGAACAAGACGTTGATGGAAAAGGAAAGAAGCATGCTCAGTGGTGCCGGGTTAGGACGGGAATTCTGTGCAGAGGTGGTGGAGACAACATGTTACTTGGTCAATAGATCACCTTCATTAGCATTGGAGGATAAGACTCCATAAGAGGTATGGACCGGTAAGAAACCCTCTCTTTCACATCTAAGGGTATTTGGATGCGATGCATAGGTACATGTTCCAAACTAGAAAAGAACCAAGTTGGATAGTAAATCTGAAAAGTGCATATTTATTGGGTATAAGGATGGTTTAAATGGTTATAAGCTTTGGAACCCAGTAACAAAGAAGGTTGTGTACAACTGAGATGTAGTGTTTAGAGGGGTGAAAGATATTATTAAACATGAAGTGCAACCAATGGAACTTGAGAAGATAGATTTTGAGCTTAAAGAGGAAGAATTAGACTCTACAGCAGAGGAGGAATCAGAAGACGAAGAGCCACAAACTATAGGTGTGAAAAGATCAGTTAGATGAAGAAGACAACTAGAAAGGTATAGTCCATGTACTTTTAGTTCAAATTTTTCTTTATCTGTTACTAATGATGATCCTAGAACTTTGAATGAAGTAGTAGATTCAAAGGATGGAAAACTCTGAAAAGAGGCCATGGTTGATGAAATGGCATCTTTACAAAAAAATGAGGCTTGGGATCTAGTGGAGTTGTTGGCTGGAAAGAAGACCATTGGCAGCAAATGGATGTTCAAGAAGAAGACAAATGCAGAAGAAAAGGTGGAGAAATACAAATCTTGTTTGGTAGCAAAAGGTTATTCCCAACTGTCAGGAATTGATTTTGGTGATATTTTTTCTCCTTTTGCTAAGGTAGATTCTATTAGATTACTTTTATCTGTTGTTGCTGCTTTTGATTTTAAGGTAGAACAGATGGATGTGAAGACAACATTTCTTCACGAGGATTTGAAAGAGGAGATCTACATGAAGCAACCTGAAGGCTTTGTTGTGAAGGGTAAGAAATAACTGGTATGCAAGTAAAATAAGTCTTTGTATGGGTTAAAACAATCAGCAAGGACATGGTATTAGACATTTGATACATTTATACAGGGACTTGGCTTCACCAAAAGCAAAGTAGATCACTATGTGTATTTTAAATTAGTTGGTGACCGTCTTATTTATCTGGTCTTGTATGTGGACGATATGTTGCTGGTTGGAAATGACAAAGAAATTATCCATGATTTGAATACCCAATTGTCCTCCAAATTCGACATGAAAGATCTTGGTGCTGCAAACTATATTTTTGGCATGGAAATTAAAAGAGATCGGGCAAAGAGGAAGCTCTGGTTAGACCAGAGAAAGTTTAATGAGACAATGTTGCAAAGGTTTAATATGCACGATAGTAAATTAGTGAAGGTTCTTATTCCTATAGGTGTGAAGTTATCTACTAAACAGTTTCCCAAGACACAAGAAGAGGAAGAGGATATGTCCCATGTTCCATATGCTAGCGAAGTCAGTAGCCTAATGTATGCAATGGTCTGTACTAGACTAGACATTACACATGCAGTGAGAGTATTGAGTAGATTTAAGTCAAAACCAGGAAAGGAGCATACTGGGCTGGAGATATGGATTAGAGAGGATCTACAAGTGGGTATGTGTTTAACCTATTTGGAGGTGCAATCAGCTGGATGAGTAAGAAACAATCTGTAGTGGCATTATCAACTACAAAGGCAGAATACATGGCAGCCACTCCTACAAGCAAGGAAGCAGTTTGGTTGCAGAGATTATGTTCAAGTATGGGGTTAGTACAGGAGCTATAAGGATAGATTGTGAGAGTCAAAGTGAAATTTTCTTGGCAAATAACCCTTCTTATCATTCAAAGAAAAAGAACATTGATGTTCAATATCACTTTTTGAGGGATATGATAGAATACAAAATGGTGTTGTTGGTAAAGGTGGACACTTTGAAAAATACTGCAGATGCGTTGACAAAATATGTGATCTCTGGGAAGTTCTCTTGGTGCAGAGAAACAATGGACATTTTAGGGCTAGATAAATGACTAAGCTCTCATGTGGCCCCCTATGGAAAGAAAACAATAAGTGGGAGAATTTTGGGTTGTGTTATATTCTTTCCACAACTAGCCTACGTTGTTTACAAGGGGTTAGAGGGGGACCAGGGGCCCACCTTCGTTGTGCCGACTACGCAGCATGGGGGTGGTTAGCCCCCCTCTACGGGGTCTGTGGTAGTTCCCTAGGGAAAAAATTTCTTTTGGACCCTATATTAGGTTGGGCGGACCTACCTATGGTTTTGTGCATGGTTTTCACACATGGTTTTGGACGCGATGGTTTTTGATTCATGGTTTTGGTCTCGATGGTTTTTGGTCCATGGTACTGGATGCTTTAACATGTATAAATATGTATTTTAACATTGAAAGGAATATAATGAAAAATGAAGCTGGCAGTCCCAATTTTGGGATCCAAGGAAAAATCTTTGTGTATATGTGTTTTATATGTTATGGTCTCGCATTGCTTATTTTATGTGTTTTACAATTCATATAAAGATAATTATTGTATGGCGTTAAAACCTATTTTTGATATCGAAGCTGTTTTGGTTTCAAGGGGACACATTTATTGCTGAGGGGTTTCACTCGGGCCTTTGGTAGACCATGTTCAGTGGGAGATCTGCGGGATCAATTTTGGTGGTGAAAGAAGATGGCGAGTAGTGGAAAGATATAGATCGAGAAATTTAATGGTAAGAGTTTTGAGTTATCGAAAGTGAAGATGGAGGATATGTTAGTGGATAAAGATCAGTGGATCGTGGTAGATTTGGGTACTAAACCAACGAGAGTGTCTGATGAAGAATGGAAGAAGTTGGATTGGAAGGCAAAGAGCACAATATGATTGTGTGTCTTAAATTCAGTATTGTTGAATGTATCAGGGAAAGCTACGATGAAGGATTTGTGGGACAATTTAGGGAATTTGTACCAATCTAAGTCTCTAGTGAATAAATTGTTCCTATGGAAAAAGTTGTATAACCTAAGGATGAAACATGGAGATCTGAATGCATTTAATACTGTGGTAAGTAAGTAATTATCTATTGATATTAAAATTTTAGATGAAAATAAGTGCATCAGTTTGTTGTGTTATCTACCAGATTCATGGGATAGTTTGGTTATTGCAATAGGTCGTAATGCAACTGCCTTGCATTTTGATGAAATAGTCTCATCCTTACTGATGGAGAAGATGAGACGGAAAGATATGGAGAGCTAGAATGGTGATGCCTTGTCTGTACAAGGATGGTCCTAGAACAAAAACAAAAATAAGTCATCGAGTGGGAGATCTAAATCCAGAGGGAGATCTAAATCTCCAGGAAAACCTGTAAAAGTGGTTTGCTAGAAATGCAGAGAGGAAGGGCACTACAGAAGGGACTATAAATCTAAAGTTCCAGACAAAGGAAATGGATCTCATGATGCTACTTCTGCAGAGGCAAAAACCACTTCAGATGAAGGTGGGGATGTGTACTTGGCTTCTTCAAGTACACATGTAGATCATGAGGCATGGTTGATTTACTCATGTGCATCCTTTCACTTCACTCCCCATAAAGAGTGGTTCTGTGAGTAAGAGAAATACGGTGGTGGTGATGTCTTTTTAGGGGATGATATGAAGGCTAGAATCATTGGTCATAGAAAAGTAAAGTTGACGTTGCAAGGTGGAATCATTATAACACTTCGGGGTGTTCTGCATATTCTTGCATTGGCCAGAAATCTAATTGATGTAAGCAATCTAGATGATTCAGGTGTAAAAATAGTGTTCGAGAAGGATACCTGCAAGATAGTTTGGGGATCACTGTTATTGATACGTGGAGTTCAGATTGGAACTCTTTACAAGCTGCAAGGTAGCACTGTTGTTGATGGGTGCAACAGTTTTATGGTTCTGGAAAGTGGAGCAGAAAATCTAATGGTCTCTGGAGAGAAGACCACGTTGTGGCATCAATGGCTTGGACATATTGGAGAGGACGGTCTTCGAATACTTCATAGTAAAGGTGTGGTAGAAGGTATGAGTAATAGCTCTTTGGATTTTTATTTTTGAGAAATTTTTTTATATGGGAAGAAGAATCGGGTGAGTTTCCCCTCTAGTGGTAAGAGGGAAAAACAGATATTAGAGCTTGTGCACAATGATGTGTTTGGACCTGTGAAAGTTCCATCAATGGGTAAGTCTATGTATTATGTATTATTTATAGATGATTTCTCCAGGAATACATGGATATATTTCCTTAAGAAGAAATTTGAATTCTTTGAGAGGTTTAAAGAATTTAAGGCTCTGGTGGAAAACCAAACAGAGAAGAAGATAAAGGTGTTGAAGTTAGATAACGGTGGAGAGTTTTGCAACAAGGAATTTGTAGAATTCTATAAGAAGTGTGATATAGCACAACAGAAAACTACTACATACACACCTAAGAAAAATGGAGTTACAAAAAGAATGAACAAGACATTGATGGAAATGGCAAGAAGCATGCTCAGTGGTGTCGGGGTAGGACAAAAATTCTGGGCAGAGGCAGTGGAGACAGCATGTTACCTGGTCAACAGATCACCTTCATCAAAATTGGAGGATAAGATTCCACAAGAGATATGGACTAGTAAGAAACACTCTCTTTCACATCTGAGGATATTTGGATGCAATGCATACGTACATCTTCCAAAGGAGAAAAGAACCAGTTGGATAGTAAATTTGAAAAGTGCATATTTACTGGGGATAAGGATGGTTTAAAGGGTTATAAGCTTTGGAACCCAGTAACAAGGAAGTTTGTGTACATCCGATTTGTGGTGTTCAAAGAGGTGAAATATGTTATTAAACATGAAGTCCAACCAAAGGAATGTGATAAAATAGAGTTTGAGCTTAAGGATGAAGAATTATACTCTACATCAGAGGAGGAATCAGAAGACGAAGAGCCACAAACTCTGGGTGTGAGAAGATCAATTCGAGAAAGAAGATAGCTAGAAAGGTATAGTCCATATGCTTTCTATTCAAATTTTTCTTTATCAGTTATTGATGATTATCCCAGAAATGTAAAGGAACTAGTAGATTTAGAGGATGGAAAACTCTGGAAAGAGACCATGGTTGATGAAATGTCATCTTTGCACAAAAATGAGGCTTGGGATCTGGTGGAGTTGCCGGCTGGAAGGAAACCCATTGGCAGCAAATGGGTGCTCGAAAAGAAGACAAATGTAAAAAGGAAAGGTGGAGAAATAAAAAGCTCGGTTGGTAGCAAAAGGTTACTCCCAGGTGGCGGGAATTTATTTTGGTGATATTGTTTCTCCTATTGCCAAGGTAGCTTCTCTTAGATTACTTTTATCTGTTACTACTGCTTTTGATTTTGAGGTAGAACATATGGATGTGAAGACAACATTTCTTTACGAGGATTTGGCAAAGGAGATCTACATGAAGCAACCTGAAGAATTTGCAATGAAGGTTAAGAAAGAACTGGTATGAAAGTTAAAGAAGTCTTTGTATGGGTTAAAAGTATCACCAAGGATGTGGTATTAGAACTTTGATTCATTTATACGGGGACTTAGCTTCACCAGAAGAAAAGCAGATCACTGTGTGTATTTTAAATTAATTGATGACCGTGTTATTTATCTAGTCTTGTATGTGGATGATATGTTGCTAGTTGGAAATGACAAAGAAATTATCCATGATTTTAAAACCCAATTGTCCTCCAAATTCGACATGAAAAATCTTGGTGCTGCAAACTATATTTTGGGTATAGAAATTAAAAGAGATTGGGAAAAGAGGAAGATCTAGTTAAACCAAAGGAAGTATATTGAGACAATACTACAAAGGGTTAATATGCATGATAGTAAACTGGTGAACATTCCTATTCCTGTAGGTGTGATGTTATATGGTGAACAGTGTCCCAAGACATAAGAAGTGGAAGAGGACATGTCCTGTGTTCCATATGCAAGTGTAGTCGGTAGCTTGATGTATGCAATGGTCTATACTAGACTAGATATTACACATGCATTGGGAGTATTGAGGAAGTTTATGTCAAAACCAGGAAAGGAGCATTCGATAGCAGTAAAGCAGGTTTTCTGGTATTTGCATGGCACTAGTGATTATGGTTTGTGCTACCAAGGAAGACCAGGATTGGACAGAGTTTTGGATATCCATGGCTTTGTTGTTACAAACTCAGTTGGAGATCTAGATTAGATAAGATGTACAAGTGGGTATGTGTTTAACCTATTTGGAGGTGTAATCAGCTCGATGAGTAAAAAACAATTTGTATTGGCATTATCAACTACAGAGGCACAATACATGGCAACCACTCATGCAAGCAAGGATGCAACTTGGTTACAGAGATTGTATTCAAGTATGGGGTTAGTATAGGGAGCTATAAGGATAAACTGTGACAACCAAAGTGCAATTTTCTTGGCAAAGGACCCTGCTTATCATTTAAAGACAAAGCACATTGATGTTCAGTATCACTTTGTGAGGGATATGATAGAATACAAAAAGGTGTTGCTGGTAAAGGCAAACACTAGGAAGAATACTGCAAATGCATTGACAAAATATGTGAGCTCTGAGAATTTCTCTTGGTGTAGAGAAACAATGGGCAATTCAGGGCTGGATAAATGACTAAGCTCTCCTATGGCCCCCTGTGGAAAGAAAACAACAAGTTTTGGAATGTTGGGTTGTGTTATATTCTTTCCATGACTAGCCTATGTAGTTTATGCTATGGGGTAAAATGCACGGTGTATGTAAGATGAAAACTACCCTAAAAGGCCTTCCCGGGACCTTCGACGAACTGTAAGATTATCTATAGGAGCTACCAAGTTATGCACATGTTCATATATCAAACATAAATTGGCAAGGTATGGAAAGAGGAGCACCTTTAGCTCCTTCTAGATTTGTTTGGAGATCTCTATACGGCAAGAAGAACTCCTTCAAGGCTGGCTCTAAGGCAATTCCCGCACAAAGGACAAGGAAAACCAATCACAACATACACTCTTAAAAACTAATGTAAGAATGCACAATAAACATATATTAGTGTATAACTTAATTACTCATCTCGACAAGCATCAGAATGAACAACAACATTATCGACACTATGGAGTAGGGAACACAACTACAATTCTATATTTATAATGGAAGAGTGATTACAACCATCCATTGTATTAGCCTTCCTTTGCCCCTTCTTCCTCTCTCTCTCTCTCTCTCTCCTTCAGCTCACTTATTCAAGTGTATGACAATTTCACAACAGCTTAATGGGCTATCCTTCCAAATGGACTGACCCCTTTCACAATGGCCCTCTCACTGCTTATGTAGCAATCGAATTAGGGCTTCCAAGCTCCTCTTACAGTTCATTAGGGAAAAAGACATGAACCTACCCTATTTTCAAGATTTTTCCCGTTTCCCTTTATTCTCAGATTGGAATTTCTCCAAATATCTTGATTTTTGGAGTTTCCTCGCTTTTATTGAGCAAATTAAGGGATTAATATCTAGATATTTATGAGCAGATTCATTGGCTTCACCTTCTGAACTTCCCTTAGGTTCACTAATGCTCCCCCTGGTGTAACAACGTGAGTTAGTAGGGTGACTAACGCTCCTCTTTTTGCTTCGTAACAAGCTTTATAAAGCAAGTTAGAAATGTGAAGAGAGCGTTAGTGTGTAGTCAAGGCCTGCAATTGTGGTCTTTGCTTCATTCATCATGTCTTTCACCTCTGAATTGATGAGGAGGTTATTTTGTCCTATAACAGATGCCCCCTAAAGTATGAGATCAGAGGCAGAGACGATGCCTGAAATACTTTAGAAAAAACTGTACTTTTCTATCAAAATTTTTGTAAAGAGAGAGAAGCTTCGGGTGGCAAGGAATACCTGATACAACACATACATATATATAAATTTCTAAAATCATGTCCTGGGTCGGGCATTTCCATGTTCAGTAGCTATGTCAGAGTAATTTTCTCTTTTGAGATATAACAATGTTAGCCACCGTTAAGCACAGAGCAGATCCAATGTCATAATAGATCATCCTAAAATAACTGTCTCCAAAGAACAATATCCACAGCTTGGGAGAGGAAACAAGGTTGAATGATGCAAGCCTCTACCCAAGGTCTTGATTTCTGCTTCACCAAACAGCGTAGTTCGGTACATGTGATAAGATGTGTTGACATCGAACATGCATGAAATAATTTCATTACTAGTCAATAATGGAGACCATTAACAGATGCGAGGAAGGCCACTAATAATGGTGATGGTCTCCAAGATGCACAGTGCAAACTAGCATGTGTGAAATATTTCTTTGGCATCGAACACTCGTAGAATTGCTTAACCAACAGCCAATAATGAAAACCCATGATCAAACACAAGGTAACCTGCCACTAATGTCTACAAGTACCAAGGCACTGAATGTGTTTCTGGGTTATCTTCCTAGATAGAGTGTTGAAGTCGATAGGAAGAAACTTGTCAAAAGGTAGGCAATGACATGTCCTACATCAGTCAACATGAAACCGAACAAGAATGATTTCGTTTTTTGAGGAATCCTTTGAGCATTTGGGTCTAAACAACGGAGGGCATGATGAAAGGATATGTATGATCAGTTGATAGAGGAAACAAATGGGGACCCTTGAATAATAGAAGGCACGACAATGGTTTCAACCATAATCACTGGACTCATAAACACCACAGTATTTAAGATACGGAGATGCAATTACATCAGGGTATATAGGCTAAAACTCATAGGTTGGTAGGGTTCATACTGAGAGGCTGTCAAAATGAAGGTTTATTTGAGGGAGTACCACATTCAAGGGAACGATTGTTGTCAAACCATGCTTTCAAATACAGAATACAGTTGTATTGTCCACTTTCCCCATCTGATTTTTTAACGAGTCTAGACGGGTAAACTCATCGATCTTTTCATGTTTAAAGAGTCTCAAAAGGATCACAAAAAGAACAAATATTTTCCCTATATTATTAGTTTAACGAATCCAGATAGGAAAAATCATCGATTTTTTCATGTTTTACGATTCTGAAAAGTATCATAAAAGGAATGACTCTATATCTTGTCTGTTTATTTAAAGAGTCCAGACTAGACAACTAGGTGGTCGTTTCATGTTTAGAGAGTCTGAAAGGATCGTAAAGAGAGACTCCATGGTGGTCCCTTAGTCATAATTGTTAACTGGGTGCAACAAAAGGTTAATAGTATACCCGGATTGGTTACTTTTCTGTCTTTTAATCTATTGAACCTAGATAAAGAGAAACCTTTTTCCAATAGATGTCGACCTCATTTTGTTACAAGTATTAGACGACGGACTAAACTCGTGTTTTGTTGTGAATTTTTAATGAGCCCAGTAACAAAAACTCGGGATTTTTCAGTTTTAATGAGAAATAAAAGTACCTAAAAGAATGCTCGGGCCATCTTTAGCAAGTTCAACGAGCAGCAAGACATAGATCGGGATTTTTTCAGTTTTAAAGAGCGAGAAACAAGCACCTAAAAAGAATGCTCCTTTGGTCTTTTTCAGTTTATGAGCTAGAAAAGATCAAAAAAGAGTTGCTCAGAGCATCGTTACATGTATTTAACAAGCGTAATGATGAAAACATGGAGATATTTATTATTTTTAAAGAGAAATAAAATATCACAAAAAGTGCCCTGACTATCGTCGCAAAGATTTAACAAACTTAACGATGAAAACTAAGAGATGTTTATATTTTTTAAAGAGCAATAAAATATCGCTAAAAGTTCTCTATTGATAATGGTATATGTTTAACGATCCCTACAATAAAAAACTCGAAGATGTTTATATTTTTAAAGAGAAATAAAATATCTCCAAAAGTGCTCTATTGAGAATTGCATGCAGTTTTTACTGCTTTTCATTCCTGAAAGTACTTTCATCAAAAGCGGTAAAAAGTATAAAAAAGTAGCAATTCCTATTATTTTGGTTCATGCATGATAAGAAATCATGGAGAATGGACTACTTCCTCTTTAATGATTTTCAAAAATTCATGTCTCTCAAATTTATATAAGGAGATGCTTTGAGCTTTCACATGCATCATTTTCATTATTTTGAAGCTTTTGAGAGCTTGCTGGAGCTAAAGAGGAGCAGATTTTCCATAGACCATTGCAGGAGATCTGGGCAACCATTCGACGTTCTGTCAATCCCAAGTGAGAGCTAAAACCTTGCTCTATGCCTTACTAAACCTTTCTTAACAATTTTATGGGTGGGATTTTGCATATCTGAGGTCCCCTAGAGCCTTATTTGCGCACTAACGCCCTCCAAATGGCCAATAGGGAGTGTTAAACACTCTGTACGAGCCACTGGAGGGTGTTAATCCTCCCTGTGCAGCAATGGGGGTAGCATTAGGGCTGTAGGGTGCAGTTAAAACCCTCATGCATGGATTCCTTAAGTGATTTTGCCCCATTTTAACTGTTTTTAGGGTTATTTTGTGCAGGTTATAGGCTGAAATGACTCACCTATGGAGCGAACGGGCCCATGATAATGAGGAATTGCTGATGCGAAATGATCCAGCATGCATACTTGCATTCCGCCACTGCAGTTTATTGAAGTATGCAAAGCTAGAGCTGATGAAAGGACAGGAGGATTTACTGAGATGGATCATATAGCGCTGGGATGAACATGAGCAAGTGTTCAGGATTGGAGATCAGGTGCTGGCACAAGAAAACCTCACCAGTGGTAGGTCAGATCCACGATCTACTTCAGAGCTAGTACGGATCTACTGCATCCCTGAGAGTGGACTAGTCGGCAACAGAGTCCCTATAGAGAGGATTCGATCTCAGTCTATGAGGGCATTTTTATGGTTGATTGTATGGTTGGTAGGGTAAAAAGGTCCCCACATAGTGACAAAGGCCCAACTATTGCTTGTGATTGACAGTGTCCAGCCACAGATGTTCAATTGGTGTCAAGCAGTGCTTTGCCAGTTAAAGGCAAAATTAATAGCATGCAAGACCCGTACCCAACATAGTTTTGGGTATGGTACTATCATAGTCTCATTTTTCCTTGAGAGGGTACCTGTCATGCGCCCATGGATGAGCAAAGGTCCCTTTGATCCCAAGGAGCCAAGGCAGGGTCACTGGTCATCACTCGATCCTCGCATAGGAGGAGGACCGCTCCGACACTTCTTTGACGAATACTTCTTCCAGTGGCTCCGTAGCTAGATTATGATTGTTGATGACTATGCCTATGAAGGCATGGATTTTACCAGTGACCCAGAATTGATGTTACCGCCCGAGACCAATTGGGGTCCTCAAGGTGAGAATAATTTTGACAATACTTAAGTATTTTTGCACTTTTGAATGTATATGTAATGTTTTTTAAATGTGAAATAAGAACTGACATGAAACTTGTATGCTTAACATAGATGTGGCACCAATATGACCTGCAGGAAAACCTCACTATGTGCGAAGAGGAGGGAAACTACTTGCTGGAGGGGGTGATGCTGACAGTCTCCGCGAGGTTCTAAGGAACCTAGAGGGTTTAACTATGGGCATTCCCCCCTTCGTATGAGGGAGATTAGCGCTCATATTCATCGACACACTGTTGGTGTACCTCAACAATTTCTGGTTCCTCTTCAGAGGGTAGCTAGAGCTGTTTTAGCTTTTCTGGAGGAATAGGCTCATTTTAGCAGGTGTTCTGGCATAGCCATATGAGTGCTTGTAGCTGGGATTTGAGCCATTTTGTACTTAAATCATCCAAGTTTTGGAATATTTTGACGTAAAAAGCTGAATTTCGATATATATATATATATATATACTTTTGGTATTTTGGTGGTGTAAATGTGTTTTTAAATGTTTTTTGTAACAAATTTTTAACTTTAGTAAATGTTTTACTTCTCATGCATGCTGCTATAACAAATGAGACAAATGCCAATCCAATACATAGTTAGCTAACGAATCAGTGACTGTATTTAATTCTCAAGGAACATGCTTATATGTGATTAGTTCAAATCGACGTTCCAAGAGTCGCACCCTTAAATAGTTACATAACAAGGCTGGATTACGGACGTGATAATGGTTTGTCAATTTCATAACGACTAGCTGGGAGTCTAACTTGACCACCAGATTAGAGATGCCCCTTGATGACGCTTCCATGAGAAGTGAAACAATGGACATGTGCTCGGAAATATTTTTGGTGGCAGTACCAAGAAAGACCCCCCCAGAGCAAAATAGTTCCTACTCGGGTGTGCAGATGACCCAAGCAGTTGATGCAATGTGCCGGGTGTGACGACTGGCACCATCCGCGTATCCTACGTATGCTAAGGGCAATGACAACATCTACATTGCAAGAAGAATGCATGAAACAAGTACTCCACTAAATAACAAAACAATCCAATTACATCAAAAAAAGGTAAACATAACTTATGAATACATAAAATTACAAATCACATGCCTCGTGCAATACTAGGCACAATAATTTTTCAGATAGAGCCCATATTCGGGCTTCCGAAGTGGGATTCTGTCCCAGTCCTGTAGTTCATATACCCCTGTGGGGAGGACTTTCGTTATGACTTAGGGACCTAGCAAAATGGGTCAAAGCTTGCATGCCTCTAAAAGGTTATCTTTTGGGTGATAGAGTGATACGAAGTCACCTGCTTGGAAAGAACAAAACTTGACCTCTTTTGCAAATTGGGTTTGTACTCACTCCTCGTGAGCTGTGAGTGCAAAGTTAGCATCTCGACGAGTTTTATCCAACTGTATAAGGTATAGTAGGCATTCTTCTTTGGTAGTAGGGCCGGGCATGGGTTCAACGACTATTTCTAGGGAAGGGATTGGCCACCCATTTCGTTTTGCCTCGTCGTAAAGTTGGATCTCATGCATGACAAACAATGGATTAAAGTCGGGCATTTCCTTGTGAGACCAAATGAAGTCATCATGGAATTCCTCATATAGGCAGGTGGAGCTTGTAATTTCCTCAGGACTGCAATGTGCTCACATCTAGGTGTCTTCCATGATGCTTGTTGTGATTGAAATATCTATGGGCAATGACCTGGAAGTGCCATCCATATTTCCTTCCATCCAAAAGGTTTGGATGCTTGTATTCGGTGGGGAAATGGTTTTGTTTATGTCAGAGGATAGGGCTGGAAGAGGCATCATGCCCT
This sequence comes from Pinus tabuliformis, assembly GCA_031772625.1. Lineage (NCBI taxonomy): Eukaryota > Viridiplantae > Streptophyta > Pinopsida > Pinales > Pinaceae > Pinus > Pinus tabuliformis. The sequence goes on along the minus strand of CM062817.1, from coordinate 1,388,139,050 downwards.
AGTCAGATGTCGGAACCAAAAGATGCCAATCCTCCCAATGTTGCTCTCCAAAACTCATGATTTCTCGAATAGCTTCGTCCGTAGATAGGAGTTGATCGAGCGGATCTAAAGGAGGAGTGGTTATGGGAAGGGCGGTGGTACCGTCGGTGATAGCCAACATGACCGGAGATATGGATGTGGATTGAATGCCTTGGTAGGCCGATTCAGTTGGTGACAGTGGCATCTAGTCTCCGAATGTGTTAAGGTCTGAAGGCTCCTTTAGGATCCAGGAATCGGTTAGATCATGTGGAATTGATGAAAGCATATTGAGCGATTGTGAAACCTGGGGCGGCTGAAGAGGAAAGCAACCCATAAGGGAAGAAGCCTTCAATAGATTGGTACCGATACTGACATAACTGTCAGTTCCACCTCCTACTAGGGGTACGGAGCCACTTGGTAATGGTGAATAATCGAGGGTGCAAAAAGATAACTGATCCACTGTAATGACATTTCCATCCAATGGAAATAGGATGATACAAAAGACAGTGGATGCGATGGCCATCATGGCATATGTCCAACTATGACCCAGCAACAGATTATAATCGAGTTTCTTGTCCATGACTTCTACGTCCACCATTATTGTTTTCCCATACAATGTGATGGGAAAAATGGCTAGGTATCCTTTTGGGATAAAGGTGTGGCTGTCAAAATCCTTAAGGGAGTTCGATAGCGGGGATAGGGTTGGGGAACCCAGGGTGAGCCAACATGAAGCTGACATGATGCAGGTTGAAGCACCTTCGTCGATGACAGTTCAATGTATACCTTTACCTTTCGAAGTGATATGCACTTGAAATGCAAGCTGGTGGGAAAGGGGAGGTTTACACTTGTCCATGTCGAAAATCGCAAGCATGGAATCCATAGGGTTAATACCTACGATAGATGAAAGCAAAGCTTTCCATTGGCTGGGGCATGTTTGTAATACTTTGAGCACCGACATAGCCAATGGTGCTTGTGCCAAATCCTCTACGATGTTGTAGTGTTTGGCGGCACGTGCAAATGTATTGTGCATCCTGCATCAAAGTGCCCCCTTGGGGGGTCGAACTACAAAGTCCTCAACTAGCCCTTCAATATGTAGATCATTGGGTGGCAATTGGTTTTGACCTGAGGATGGTTTTGCTGCCGAAGTGACAGGAGCTCCATAAGATTTGGCTCTTGTGGCGAGTTCTACCATTTCAAATGTGTAAACGGTAAAACTCCCTTCACCTGCTGAAGGATGTTGTGAACCGTCACTGGCCCCTGGCATGGGTTGCGCTTGGTTGGCAACGATATTTTGTTGCTGTTGAGTAGAAAAGGATTTGTAAGGAGAGCAGGTGCCTTACGAGAATCACTTTTAGCAAGGTAATCTGTGCATTCTTGAAGACACAGACAACGCCAAGTTACGTGGTCTTCAAGACAGAGTTTGCATGGATATCTGGTGCCTTTATCCTTTCCCGCATCAGTAGGCGTAGTAGCCTTCTATTTCGGGTTGGGCTGCTTGGATGACTGCTCTTCAGAAGGAGCGATCTTGTTCTTATTCTTTTGGTTCTTTCCACTGGATTTTTGTGTAGACTACACAAAGTTTATCGCAATGGCAGGAAGAGCAGTCGCTTTGGTAGAGGGGTCCACAGCTAGCTTGGCAATGGAACCATCGAGTTGTTTTATAGTGACCCCAGAGGTTGCGCTAACAATCCCGTTGGTGTGCGCTCCAGGGTGCTGAGTGGTGGAAGCATTGGGGTTACTAGGAGCATTGCGGATGATGTCGTAAAGACTACCAGACTGTGAATAAATCAAATTTAAGTGTTGGGCATGATGTATGGATTGGTCTTCTGTGACCGCACCACCTAGAGCAACATCTCTAGCGATTTTTGGGAGTAAGGACTTATAGAACCAATCCATTAAGAGAAAATCAAGGATGGTAGCTTTGACCAACCTCCGCCTACGTCTCCATTCATGAATATGATCAGAGATGTGGGTAGTAGTATCCTTACAAAATGAAGTAAGGAGTTATGTCCCAGTCTCATAACAAATAGGTAACTGAAAGTGCTTTAGGAACTCCATCACTAAAGCATCAAAGGTATTTACTGACACGCATGGTAACTCAATATACCATCTCGTGGCATTGCCAGTGAGGGTGCAGGGAAAAGGACGTTACCAGACACAATCATCCACCATAGAGTTTGAAACACACTAGAGATGGTAGGTGGTGATATGGGTGCCCGGATCCTCCCTATGTTTTCTATTGAACTTTGGAATTTCCGTCGGTATTTTATGCGGGATCGACAACCATTGTATGTTTTGGTGGATGGGGTTGCTTTTCAATTTGTATAAGTTGGGAATATCCAACGTTGCCAAAAAGGGTAGAGAGTTGGGTGCTCCTGACTCGAACCATGCGGAGGACAGACGACCTGAGGAGCTCTGTGCTCCTCCCATCATTTGGTTCCCTATAGTGTACATGGGTTGCGTGGTGTAGTAGTTGCTTTGCGGTACAGTGTTGTAGAGTGGATTTCCATGAGGATTTTGATACTGGGGTATGAAATTGCTCCCAGTATAAGCAGTGCCTCCTTGACTCATTTGAGTCTGTGAGTAGGGTGCCCCAATGGATTGGTTGGGAATCCCCTATGGATTCCCAACCGACACAGAACTAACCATATGGCTTTGATTGATAGAGGAACACTCATGTCAATCAACGACTATCCATGCATGCCTGAGAATGGAGGGGGAACTGTTACATTCCCCACTGGCATGTGCATATTGGGAACACCGCCAGATATCTGAATCTAGGGGTTGCAACTGTTCATTGGTGGCTGACCTTGTTGTTGGTAAACTAGAACCACACCCATAGTGCCACATTGAGTGTTATATGGACCACTGTATGTGGCACTAGTCGAAGGTATGCATTATGGCACCATAGGAGTGGAACCTGACATCTATTGGGTTCTTCTTATAAAGGGTGTTATGTGAGCTTCCTTACCTGGGACAAACAGGATAGCGGGATTCCACATTATCGGTGTTGTGATGACCATTGACTGGGGAAGTGGTAGAGGACCAACAATGTTGCTAAAATTCCACAACCCTTGAGTCGTCAACTGGATAGATGGGAAAGTTCCACCTACTGAAGAAGGAAGTACAGGTACCATGGGAACCACTATAGGGTCTGACGGATTTGTGAGCGAAGTGTTAAAGTGAGGAAGGAATCCTTCTGTGAAGAAATCCTCCGGCAAACTAGAATCGTCGGTCATCCACACAGATCCAGTGTGAGATTTAGGAGACTGATTCCTCGAAGATGAGGAATCTGAGTCAGTGGAACTCGGCGGATCTTCCATATTGAGTGGTGGAAGTCCTAACAATCATTTGGAGTGAACATGAGGGCAAGATGTAGCCATGATGATTGTTAAGTTTTACCAAATAGATTTTAATGTGGTATTCTTTAAAATCTCAAAAATGATAGCACTTAGGTACCTAAAAATAAAAAATACACTAAATATATCAATCAACAAACAGAGGGAAAGTACCTCATCTAATAAGCACTGATCACTGGAGATGAAACATAGTATCTTAATGAATAACAGAGAAGGATGGCAAAATGTATGGTTACAGTTACCTTAGAGCTTCACCTGAACCTCAGATTGAGGGGCCAAGTACTCTCGTGAAGATGAGCACCCTCCCAAAAACTGAAGACAAAGTAGATTCGTTCGTTTTAGGTACTAGGACAGCCTGTCATAGTCACCTTGTGTAAGTACCTAGAAGTTTTGGCCACTAGAGATACCTCAAATCACAAACATTACCAGGGGGAACATAGTCATAGACAACATGCTATGTGGGTAGGAAACCTGAGTCCCCGACTTAGTTTCGAAATCCCCGAAGGGACCCCTAGTACACAGAATGCCCAAAGGATTTGTAAGAGAAGGCGGGCTACCTTGAATTACAGTCTGATGTTGTCTTGTATCTCACTCTGTTGTTAGTGGAGTGGTCCTAGAAATATGAGTGCAGAAGGATTTTTCCCTTGTTAATGACACTAGTTTTGGTTTTCAACCTTGGGCAGTTCACTCACATGCTTATCCCAAGGTCCTAATCTAGCTAATGTTGGTTTGGTCAAAAGAGTAACTGATTGATTTATATGTAACTTTTAGTGTACTTAATTACTTTTCTTCGGTAGGGGTGTTGACGTATGAATATGGTGAGACTCTTGACTCAATAAACGATGCAGAACAATTCTCTGAAAAAAGATTTCAATTTCTTATGCAAACAAGTCTTATTCTACATATTCATCTTTTCTCATATTCATGGATTCATCTATGCATCTAAATCCATTCAAAACTTGCATAACCAAAATATTATTTTCCCAATATTTCGTAACAACTACTGAAAGCCAAAATGAAGCAGCTTACAACTATTTCAATAGAAGGATGAATACTATTTATCAGTCTTTCTTTCAAAAAAATGTATTTTAAGAGAGAAAAACTAAAACATTTTCCTAAAAATGAATTTTCAGGACACCAAATTTGTTAACATAATATATTTGCAGATCTTACTTTATCCCCTGAGACAAGTTTCACGCTCTTTTTCTCTACAGACTCTTCTAGAAATCATGGAAATGGGAGACTAACGCTCTATTTCAGTGTAAACAGAGAGTTAGTTGGGACACTAACACTCCCTGTACACAGGCACAGAGCTTTATAAAGCTCTGTTTAGCCTGGAAACCTGCATTAGTGAGGGAAATAGCTCAAACAAAGGGCGTTTAGGATAAATTTCTGAGGAGAATGCAAACTAGTAGGATGCAATAAGATAGTTGGTGGATCAGAAAAGGATTTGAAGAAGTAGGAAGCTCTTAGAAGAAAGAGAAGAACTGAGAGGAGTCTAGGTAGACCAGGAACTAGATGTATATTTCCCAATGGAGTTGCCAATTCTACTATGGGGTAAAATGCATGGTGTATGTAAGATGAAAACTGCCCTCAAAGGCCTTCCCAGAACCTTTGACAGACTGTAAGATTATCTGCAGGAGCTGCCAAGTTATGCACATGTTCATCTATCAAACATAAATTGACAAGGTATGGAAAGAGGATCACATTTAGTTCCTTCTAGATTTGTTTGGAGATCTCTATGTGGCAAGAAGAACTCCTTCAAGGCTGGCTCCATGACAATTCTTGCACAAAGGACAAGGCAAACCAATCATAGCATACGCTCTTGAAAACTAATGTAAGAATGCACAATAAACATATATTAGTGTATAACTTAACTACTCATCTCAACAAGCATTAGAATAAACAAATAAATTAACAAAACTACCGACACTATGGAGTAGGTAACACAACTCCAGTTCTATATTTATAATGGAAGAGTGATTACAACCATCCATTGTATCAGCCTTCCTTTGCCCCTTGTTCCTCTCTCTCTCTCTCTCTCTCTCTCTCATCTCACTTCTTCAAGTGTTTGACAATTTCGCAACAACTTAATGGGCTATCCTTCCAAATGCTCTGACCCCTTTCACAATGGCCCTCTCGCTGCTTATGTAGCAATCAAAATAGGGCTGCCAAGCTCCTCCTAGAGTTAATTACAGAAAAAGCCATGAACCTGCTATGTTTTCAAGCTTTTTCCCATTTGCCTTCATTCTCAAATTGGAATTTCTCCAAATATCTTGATTTTTGGAGTCTCCTTGCTTTTCTTGAGCAAATTTAGGGATTAATATCTAGATATTTATGAGCAGATTTGTAGGCTTGAACTTCTGAACTTCCCTTAGGTTCACTAACGCTCCCCCTGGTCTAATAACTTGAGTTAGCAGGGTGACTAATGCTCCTCTATGCTTGGTAACAAGCTTTATAAAGCAGGTTATCAGTGTGCAGAGAGTATTAGTGTGGAGTCAAGGCCTGTAATTGTGGTCTTTACTTTAGTCATCCTATCTTTCACCTCTGAGTTGATGAGGAGGTCATTTTGTCCTATAATAGTTTATGGGGGTGGGGGATGGTTAGAGGGAGGGTGGAGACCCCATTCGTTGTGCTGAATGCGCAACGACAAGATTTGAGGGAGGTGGTTAGGTCCCCTCTACAGGGTCCGGGATAGTGCCCATTGGAAAAAAAAAATGGGCACTATATTAGGTTGGGCAGACCTACCTATGGTTTTGTGCATGGTTTTCGCACATGGTTTTGGACGCAATGGTTTTCAGTCCATGGTTTTGGGCACGATGGTTTTCGGTCCATGGTATTGGATGCTTCAACATGTATAAATATGTATTCTAACATTAAAAAGAACATAATGAAAAATCAAACTGGTAGTCTTGGTTTTGGGATCCAGGGGGAAATCTCTGTGTATATGTGTTTTATGTGTTATGCTCTCGCATTATTTATTTTCTATGTTTTATAATTAAATGCAGGTAATTTTTGTACGGGATTAAAATCAATATTTGGTATCGGAGTTGTTTTGGCTTCAAGGGGATGCCTTTGTTGCTGAAGGGTTTCGCTCAGGCCTGTGGTAGACCCTATTCAGTGGGAGATCTGCAGGATTGATTATCGTGGTGAAAGAAGATGGTGAGTAGTACAATGATAGAGATCAATAAATTTAATGGTCAGAGTTTTGAGTTATGGAAACTCAGGATGAAGGATCTATTAGTGGATAAAGATCAGTTGATAGTGGTAGATCCAGGTACTAAACCAACGGGAGTGTCTGATGAAGAATGGAAGATGTTGGATCAGAAGGTAAATAGCATAATACGATTGTGTCTCAGATTCATTATTGCTAAATGTATCACGGGAAGCTACGGTGAAGGATTTGTGGGACAAGTTAGGGACTTTGTACCAATCTAAGTTTCTAGTGAATAAATTGTTCCTACGGAAAAAGTTGTATAACCTGAGGATGAATGATGGAGACTCGGTGACAGTGCATCTAAATGCATTTAATAATGTGGTAAGTCAGTGATTATCTATTGATATTAAAATTTCAAATGAAGATAAGTGCATCAGTTTTTTGTGTTCTCTAGCAGATTCATGGGATAGTCTGATTATTTCAATAGGTAGCAATGCAATTGCCTTGTAGTTTGATGAAATAGTCTCATCGTTGCTGATGGATGAGATGAGACGGAAAAATATGGAAAGCCAGAATGGTGATGCCTTGTCTGTACGAGGATGGTCCCAAAACATAAAAAAAATAAGTCATCGAGTGGGAGATCTAAATCTAGAAGGAGATCTAAATCTTGAGGAAAACCTGTAAAGGTGGTTTCTTGGAAATACCGGAAGGAAGGACACTACAAAGTGGATTTTAAATCTAAATCTCCTCACAAAGGAAAGAGATCTGATGATGCTCCTTCTGCAGACGTGAAAACCACCTCAGATGAAGGTGGGGATGTGTACTTGGCTTCTTCAAGTACACATGTAGATCATGAGGCATGGTTAATTGACTCATGTGCATCCTTTCACTTCACTCCCCATAGAGAGTGGTTCTGCGAGTATGGGAAATACGATAGTGGTGATGTCTTCTTAGGGGATGATTGGAGGGCTAGAATCATTGGTCGTGGAAAAGTAAAGTTGAAGTTGCAAGGTAGAAGGGTTAGAACACTTCCGGGTGTTCTACATATTCCTACATTGGCCAGAATCTGATTTCTGTAAGCAAATTGGATGATGCAGGTGTAAAAACAGTGTTCGAGAAGGATACTTGCAAGATGGTTGAGGGAGCACTGGCATTGATCCATGGAGTTCAGATTGGAACTCTTTACAAGCTGCAAGGTAGCACTATTGTTGATGGGTGCAATAGTTCTATGGATCTTGAAAGCAGAGCAGAAATCTTGTAGTCTCTAGAGAGAAGACCATGTTGTGGCATCAAAGGCTTGGACATATTGGAGAGGAGGCCCTTCGAATACTTCATAGTAAAGGTATGGTAGAAGGGATGAGAATAGCTCTTTGGATTTTTATTTCTATGAAAATTGTGTATATGGGAAGCAGAATCAGGTGAGTCTCCCCTCTAGTGGTAAGAGGGCAAAACAGATACTAGAGCTTCTTCATAGTGATGTGTTTGGACCTGTGAAGGTTCCATCACTGGGTAAGTCTATGTACTATGTATAATTTATAGATGACTTCTCGAGGAATACATGGATATCTTTCCTTAAGAAGAAATCTGAAGTCCTTTACAAGTTTAAATAATTTAAGGCTTTGGTGGAAAACTAGATAGAGAAGAAGAAAAAGGTGTTGATGTCAAATAATAGTGGAGAGTTTTGCAACAAGGAATTTGAAGAATATTGTATGAAGTGTGGTATAGCAAGGTAGAAGACTACTCCATACACACCAGAGAAAAATGGAGTTACAGAAAGAATGAAGAATACATTGATGGAAAGGGAGAGAAGCATTCTCAGTGGTGCCAAGTTAGGACAAGAATTTTGGGCAGAGGCTGTGGAGACAGCCTGTTACCTGGTCAACAGATTACCTTCATCATCATTGGAGGATAAGACTCCACAAGGGTATGAACTAGTAAGAAACCCTCTCTTTCACATCTGAGGGTATTTGGATGCGATGCATATATACATGTTCCAAAGGAGAAAATAACTAAGTTGAATAGTAAATCTGAAAAGTGCATCTTTATTGGGTATAAGGATTGTTTTTAAAAGGGTTATAAGATTTGGAACCCGGTGACAAGGAAGGTTGTGTAAAGCTGAGATGTGGTGTTCAGAGAAGTGAAAGATGTTATTAAACATGAAGTCTAACCAAAGGAACCTAAGAAGATAGAGTTTAAAGTTAAGGAGGAAGAATCAGACTCTACAACAGAGGATGAATTAGAAAACGAAGAGCCACAAACTCTGGGTGTGAGAAGATCAGTTTGAGAAAAAACGCAGCCAGAAAGGTATATTACATCTTCTTTCTATTGAAATTTTGCTTTATCTGTTACTAATGATGATCCAAAAACTATGAAGGAAGAATTCATAGGATTACAAACTCTGGAAAGATGCCATGGTTGATGAAATGGCATCTTTGCACAAAAATGAGGCTTGGGATCTAGTGGAGTTGCTGGTTGGAAGGAAGCCCATTGTCAGAAAATCGGTGTTCAAGAAGAAGACAAATGCGAAAGGAAAGGTGGAGAAATACAAAGCTTGACTGGTAGCAAAAGGTTATTCCTAAGTGTCGGGAATTGAATTTGGTGATATTTTTTCTCCTATTGCCAATGTAGCTTCTATTAGATTACTTTTATCTGTTGTTGTTGCTTTTGATTTTGAGGTAGAACAGATGGATGTGAAGACAACATTTCTTCATGTGAATCTGGAGGAGGAGATCTACATGAAGCAACCTGAAGGCTTTTCGGTGAAGGGTAAGAAATAATTGGTATGCAAGTTAAAGAAGTGTTTGTATGGGTTAAAATAGTCACCAGGGATGTGGTATTAGAAATTTGATACATTTATATGGGGACTTAGCTTCACCAGAAGAAAAGCAGATCACTGTGTGTATTTTAAATTAATTGGTGACCGTGTTATTTATCTGGTCTTGTATGTGTATGATATGTTGCTGGTTGGAAATGACAAAGAAATTATCTAGGATTTGGTGACCGATTGTCCTCCAAATTTGACATGAAAGATCTTGGTGCTGCAAACTATACTTTGGGCATGGAAATTAAAAGAGATCAGGCAAAGAGGAAGCTCTAGTTAAAGTAGAAGGAGTATTTAAGTATGGGGGATTTACGCAGTGCATTATATTAGATATCATTTTTGGGATTCAACTGCGTTAAGTAAGTCATTCAAACGTATGACCATTTCCATGAGAGGTAGTCGTAACTGACTAATTTCTCATGATTTTTGAATAGTTCACTTAGCACTCATTGCATCGAGTGATGCTCACAGGGGTGAAGAAGTGGATTGAAACTAGTGAAATGTGGAGAACGAATCACATAGCATCAATCATCACTTCCGGGGCTTGCATTGGTAACCAGGACTTCCCAGGAGGTCACCCATCCCAGAACTCCTCTGGCTCAAGCGCGCTTAACTGTGGAGTTTTTCCCACAATCAAGCCCACTTAGCTTGCTGTAGCAAAACCTTAGCAAGTATTGTGCCTCATGAATATTCAAGTGGTTATGTGTTTAATTTATTTGGGGGCAGTCGCAGTGCATAAGAAATCATTTTTGGGATTCAACTGCGTTAAGTAAGTCATTCAAACGTATGACCATTTCCATGAGAGGTAGTCGTAACTGACTAATTTCTCATGATTTTTGAATAGTTCACTTAGCACTCATTGCATCGGGTGATGCTCACAGGGGTGAAGAAGTGGGATTGAAACTAGTGAAATGTGGAGAACGAATCACATAGCATCAATCATCACTTCCGAGGCTTGCACCCGGTAACCAGGACTTCCCAGGAGGTCACCCATCCCAGAACTCCTCTGGCTCAAGCGCGCTTAACTGTGGAATTTTGCAGATGCAATCAAAATCTGTGAGCTCTGAGAATTTCTCTTTAGCAAGTATTGTGCCTCATGAACCATTCAAGTAGAGATCCCTTGACTCTTTTTGAATTTAAGTATGGGGGATTTACGCAGTGCATTATATTAGATTCATTTTTGGGATTCAACTGCGTTAAGTGACCTCCTAGGAAGTCCTCCTTCATTGTATCGACTACGCAGTGGGGGTTTTGAGGGGAGCGTTTATCCCCCCTCAACGGGATCCAGGGTAGCGCCGTGAGGAAAATTTCTTTTCGATCTTATATTAGGTTTGCGAACCTACCTATGGTTTTGTGCATGGTTTTGGACGCGATGGTTTTCGATCCATGGTTTTGGACACGATGGTTTTTGGTCCATGGTATTGGATGCTTCGGCATGTATAAATATGTATTGTAACATTGAAAGGAACATAATGAAAAATCAAGCTGGTAGTCCCTGTTTTGGGATCCAAGGGAAAATCTCTGTGTATATGTGTTTTATGTGTTATGCTCTTACATTGTTTCTTTTTTGTGTTTTAGAATTTGTATGCAGATAATTTCTGTACAGGGTTAAAACCTACATTTTGTATCGAAGTTGTTTTGGCTTCAGGGGGACACCTTTGTTGCTGAGGGGTTTCGCTCGGGCCTATGGTGTACACTATTGAGTGGGAGATCTACGGGATCGATTATCGTGGTGAAAGAAGATGGCGAGCAGTGGAAAGATAAAGATCGAGCAGAGTTTTGATTTATGGAAACTCTGGATGGAGGATCTGTTGGTGGATAAATATCAATTCATTGCTGTAGATCCAGGTACTAAAACAACGAGAGTGTCTGATAAAGAATGGAAGAAGTTGGATCAGAAGGCAAAGAGCACAATACAATTGTTTGTCTCATATTCTATATTGTTGAATGTATCAGGGAAGCTGTGGCGAAGGATTTGTGGGACAAGTTAGGGACTTTGTACCAATCTAAGTCTCTGGTGTATAAAATGTTCGTATCGAAAACGTTGTATAACCTGAGGATGAAAGATGGAGACTTAGTGATAGAGCATTTGAACGCATTTAGTACTCTGGTAAGTCAATTATTATATGTTGATATTAAAATTTCAGATGAGGATAACTGCATCAATTTGTTGTGTTCTCTACCAGATTCGTGGGATAATCTGGTTATTGCAATAGCTAGCAATGCAACTACCTTGAAGTTTGATGAAATAGTCTCATGAGTGCCGATGGACGAGATGAGACAGAAAAATATGGAGAGGCATAATGGTGATACCTTATCTGTAAGAGGACGGTCCCAGAATAGAAACACAAATAAGTCATTGAGTGGGAGATCTAAATCTAGAGGGAGATCTAAATCTCTAGGAAAACCTGTAAAGGTTGTTTGTTGGAAATGCGGAAAGGAAGGGCACTACAAAAGGGACTCTAAATCTAAAGCTCCTAACAATGGAAAGGGATCTAATGATGCTCCTTCTCTAGAGGAGAAAACAACCTCAAATGAAGGTGGGGATGTGTACTTGGCTTCTTCAAGTTCACATATAGATCATGAGGCATGGTTGATTGACTCAGGTGCATCCTTTCACTTCACTCCCCTTAGAGAGCGGTTCTACGAGTATGAGAAATACGATGGTGGTGATGTCTTCTTAGGGGATGATAGGAAGGCTAGAATCATTGGTCGCAGAAAATTAAAGTTGAAGTTGCAAGGTGGAAGGGTTAGAACACTTCTGAGTGTTATGCATATTCCTGCATTGGCCAGAAATCTGATTTCTGTAAGCAAGCTGGATGATGTAGGTGTAAAAAAAGTGTTCGAGAAGGATACCTGCAAGATTGTTCAGGGAGCACAGGTATTGATGCATGGAGTTTAGATTGGAACTATGTACAAGCTGAAAGGTAGCACTGTTGTAAATGGGTGCAACAGTTCTATGGTTTCTAAAAGTGGAGTAGAAAATCTAGTGGTCTCTAGAGAGAAGACCATGTTGTGGCATCAAAAGCTTGGACATATTGGAGAAAAGGGCCTTCGAATACTTCATGGTAAAGGTATGGTAGAAGGTATGAGTAATAGCTCTTTGGATTTTGATTTCTGTGAAAATTGTGTATATGGGAAGCAGAATTGAGTGAGTTCCCCTCTGGTGGTAAAAGGGCGTAACAGATATTAGAGCTTGTGCACAATAATGTGTTTGAACCTGTGAAGCTTCCATCACTAGGTAAGTATGTGTACTATGTGTCATTTATAGATGACTTCTCAACGAATACATGGATATATTTCCTTAAGATTAAATCTGAAAACTTTTTCGGTTTTAAAGAATTTAAGGCTCTGGTGGAAAACCAGATAGAGAAGAAGACAAAGGTGTTGAGGTCAGATAACGGTGGAGAGTTTTACTGCAAGGAATTTGAAGAATTTTGTAAGAAGTGTGGTATAGCATGGTAGAACACTACTCCATACACACCTGAGAAAAATGGAGTTGCAGAAAGAATGAACAAGACATTGATGGAAAGGGAAAGAATCATGCTTAGTTGTGCTGGGTTAGGATAGGAATTTTGGGTAGAGGTGGCGGAGACAGCATGTTACCTAGTCAATAGATCACCTTCATCAACATTGGACGATAAGACTCCACAAGAGTTATGGACTGGTAAGAAACCCTCTCTTTCACATATGAGGGTATTTGGATGCGATGCATATGTACATGTTCCAAAGGAGAAAAGGACCAAGTTGGATAGTAAATCTAAAAAGAACATCTTTATTGGGTATAACGATGGTTTAAAGGGTTTTAAGCTTTGCAAACCAGTAACAAGGAAGGTCGTGTACAACCGAGATGTGGTGTTCAGATAGGTGAAAGATGTTATTAAACATGAAGTTCAACCAAAGGAACCTGAGAAGATAGAGTTTTAGCTTAAGGAGGAAAAACCGGATTCTACAATAGAGGAGGAATTAGAAGATGAAGAGGCACAAACTTTGGGTGTGAGAAAATGAGTTCGAGAAATAAGGCAGCCAGAAAGGTATAGTCCATCTACTTTTTGTTCAAATCTTGCTTTATGTAGTACTAATGATGATCCTAGAACTGTGAAGGAAGCAGTAGATTTAGAGGATGGAAAACTCTAGAAAGAGGCCATGGTTGATGAAATTGCATCTTTGCATAAAAATGAGGCTTGGGATCTCGTGAAGTTGTTGGCTAGAAGCAAACCCATTGGAAACAAATGGGTGTTCAAGAAGAATACACATTCAGAAGGAAAGGTGGAGAAATACAAAGCTTAGTTGGTAGCAAAAGGTTATTCCTAGGTATCGGGAATTGATTTTGGTGATATTTTTTCTCATGTTGCCAAGGTAGCTTTTATTAAATTACGTTTATCTATTGTTGCTTCTTTTGACTTTGAGGTAGAATAGATGGATGTGAAGATAACATTTATTCACGGGGATCTGGAAGAGGAGATCTACATGAAGCAACTGAAGGCTTTGTGGTGCAGGGTAAGAAAGAACTGGTATGCATGTTAAAGAAGTCCTCGTATGGGTTAAAACAGTCACGAAGGACATGGTAACAGATATTTGATACATTTATACAGGGACTTGGCTTCACTAGAAGCAAAGCAGATCACTGTGTGTATTTTAAATTAATTGGTGACCGTGTTATTTATCTGGTCTTGTATGTGGACGATATGTTTTTGGTTGGAAATGAAAAAGAAGTTATCCAGGATTTGAAGACCCAATTGTCCTCCAAATTCGACATGAAAGATCTTGGTTCTGAAAACTATATTTCAGGCATGGAAATTAAAAGAGATTGGGCAAAGAGGAAGCTTTGGTTAAACCAGAGGAAGTATGTCGAGACAATACTGCAAAGGTTTAATATGCACGATAGTAAACCGGTGAAGGTTCCTATTCCTGTAGGCATGAAGTTATTTGTTGAACAATGTCCCAAGACATAAGAAGAGGAAGAGGACATGTTCTGTATTCCATATGCAAGTGCAGTCAGTAGCCTGATGTATGAAATGGTCTATATTAGACCAGACATTACGCATGCAATGGGAGTATTGAGCAGGTTTATGTCAAAACTAGGAAACGAGCATTGGACAGCAGTGAAGCATGTTTTCAGGCATTTGCGTGGCACTAGTGTTTATGGTTTATGCTACCAAGGAAAACCAGGATTGGATAGATTTTTGGATATCCATGGCTTTTTTGATGCAGATTGGGCTACAGATCTAGATCAGAGAAGATGTAGAAGTGGGTATGTGTTTGACCTATTTGGAGGTGCAGTCAGTTGGATGAGTAAGAAATAATCTGTAGTGGCATTATCAACTACAGAGGAAAAATACATGGCAGCTACTCGTGCAAGCAAGGAAGCAGTTTGGTTGCAGAGATTGTGTTCAAGTATGGGGTTAGTATAGGGAGCTACAAGGATAGATTGTGACAGCGAAAGTGAATTTTTCTTGGCAAAGAACCCTACTTATCATTCAAAGACAAGGCACTTTGATGTTCAGTGTCACTTTGTGAGGGATATGATAGAATACAAAAATGTGTTGCTGGTAAAGGTGGACACTTTGAAGAATACTGCAGATACATTAACAAAATTTGTGAGCTCTGAGAAGTTCTCTTGGTGTAGAGAAACAATGGGCATTTCAAGGTTGGATAAATGACTAAGCTCTCTTGTGGCACTCTATGGAAGGAAAACAACAAGTGGGGGAATGTTGGGTTGTGTTATATTCTTTCCATGACTAACTTACATAGTTTATGGGGAGAGGTTTAGAGGGGGAGAAGAGCCCCCCATTCATTGCGCTGATTGCGTAGTGGGGGGGTCATAGAGGGGTTTGAGAGCGGTGGTTATCCCCCCTCTACGAGGTCCGGGGCAGCACATCGGCAATTTTATTTTGGATCCTATATTAGGTTGAGTGGACCTACCTATGGTTTTGTGCATGGATTTCACACATGGTTTGGATGCGATGGTTTTCGGTTCATGGTTTTGGACGTGATGGTTTTTGGTCCATGGTATTGGATGCTTTGTCATGTATAAATATGTATTGTAACATTGAAAGGAACATAATGAAAAATCAAGCTGGTAGTCCCAGTTTTGGGATCTAGGGGAAATATCTATGTATATGTGTTTTATGTGTTATGCTCTCGCATTGTTTATTTTCTGTGTTTTAGAATTTGTATGCAAGTAATTTCTATATGGGTTTAAATCCTACACTTTTATCCTTTTAGTGAGGAATTTGTAGCTTTTTTCTGTCATATCATAAGGTGTTTTTGGAAGCACTCCTCATGGATTTCCTGACAAAATTCCACTTTTTATTATATCAAAGGTTGTTCGCTCCATTCTCCTTTTTACACAACACCATGATATAAGACTGATCGAATAGGATCTCCTTTCTGGGATAAATTTTGAAGGTGTCTATTTTTGGTACATGACAAGTTTCAAAACAACGTTGCACACCAAAGGGAATCTCACAAAAACTTTAGAAAAACGTGGAAATGATAAATTTTGAATGATTAATACTTTAGGTGAGTTTAAAGGCTCATGCATTTTTCATTTAATTTGTAAATAAGGAAATTGGTTTAAGTGCGAGAATTAACCTCACAAACATTTTCGTAATCTCAAGTTGGAGTTAATATTTTCATGGGATTGTATCCCTTAAAAATGTGGATGAGATTCATGTTTAGTTTATCTAAGATATTTTCTCCTTGAGAATCTCTTAGATCCTCTTTTAGTGGGCCTGGAGAGTTATTCTCTCCTTGGATTCTGGATTAAGAAGACCAATAAATTACTCCTATGTGATATTTGGAAGGTGTGGAGTTTGTTTCTAAAGAGATTTAGTTTTGAGAGCTTTGAGAGCTCAAGTGAGGAAGTCTTTTAGTATTGAAGAAATGTGTTTAATGTGTAAGCCCTGAAATCTCCTAGGTAGTAGAAGGCAACTCTAGGTTTTCAACCCTCTTTATAGAGCATTGTACACATTCCTCTTTGAAGAAATAGAATAAAGAAATTCAACTTTTGGAGGTGAATGCAAAGACGTAGCCCAATTGTAGGTGGTTAACTTCTTTATCATTTTTGCCTTGATGCTTCATGCTTTTCATTGTCCATGATTTGACTAAGTTACTATTGTGCATCTTAAGCTACATTATTATGTGATAATTTTTATGCTTGAGTGACAATTTTGAAACCTTATTTAACAATCATTACAATCATTAAAATGATTTTGTTGCAAGTTTTTTGCACTTAAGTTTTCACATCATTTGGTATTAGAGTAGTTGACTATTTGGCTTAGGTGTAATTCAAGCAAGGAGAATGAAACTAGTTGAGAATGTAATTTCTTAAGTTTCGAAATGTCAATTCTAGAAAATAAGTGTTTTTCTTTTTTCTTTGCAAATATTTATCAAGACTCAAAGGTTTCTAAAGAAACTTTAACCATGAAGAAAATAGTAGAGGAGTTGTATAATGAGAAGAGAGAAAGCAATGAGTAGCAAAAACAAATGAAGATATTTAAAGAAGAAAAGCATGAGCATCAAAATAAAATGAAAGAAATGGAGTTGCAATTACGAGCTGCAAAAGGAAACCTTACGAAGAGTCAAGATTTTAAGGTAGACGAGCTAAACAACATTCATTCATATTCAATTTCCTCGCAAGAAGATGGTTGTTTCAGTTCCTTCGAGAAGCACACTTGAGGAAATGGATCGAAACTATTATCAAATATGGGTTACAAAAGGAAAGGCCTTGGAGTCCATGGCCAAGGAATATTGAAACCCATTGAAGTTGAAGGTAGGCCTTGATACACTGAAATAAGATATGGAAAAGAGAAGGTTGGAGAATGATCTAACACTGCTGAAACAAATGGTGCTTCGAAAGAAAGGCATACATTGAAGTAATTTAGTAAGGATTCCAAGCTAGATTCTCCTCAGCATAGTTGTGACAAAGAAAATGAAAGGTATAGCTCTTACTACACTAAAGTTTATTTCAATTATAAGAAACATGGCAATAAGAATCATGGTTTTTGGCATAAAATTGTATGTTCATTTTGAGGGCTGACCAATCATAAAGTTTCCAAATGCCAAAGGAGAATGACAATGTATAAAAAAGTCATGAGAAGAAAAATGGCCAAATAATAAATCTGCAAATCACCAAGATAATGGAAAAGGAAGCCGCAAAAGCATAATTGTTACATGCATTGTCACATGCATTTTCATCAAAGTGGTCATTTGGTCAATAGATGTTGGAACTTTCATCCCGAGCTTCATGACAAGCCCAATAAGCGTTCCTTTACTTGCAAAAATACATGCCAAAGGAGGTTGCAAAAGTGGAACATGTGATCAGTATTTCTAAACCAATTCATGATGAAATGCAATTAAGCAAAAATAATCTATTGACTTGGTTTGGTAAGCAATGGGTAGCATATTTGCAAAATTGATTTGTTGTTTTATGAGAAGTCGAGATAAACATTCATTAGTAGGCATTTTTGCACAAGTCTTGCTATAACATGCAGATTGTGCAACAATATAATACTGTTTCAAAGACAACCCGCAAGTTAATACTAAAGGGCTTGATTAATTCTTTGTTAACTATCTTGTTGTGAAGATTGGTTGTATGTGAAACATAAGAGAGGACACTTATGTGGAATTCGCAATGGGTTCTTCATGAAGTGCCAATTAGAGAACATCAACTATGAAGAAAAAGCCTTGAAAATAAAAATGAATTTGTACATGATGTTGTTTTGAGTCTTGGGCATGTTTTAGTTGAGCACTATGACGCAGGTCATTATGTCTCTCAGCGCCAGCCGTTGAAGATGGTATATTCAATGGAAAATGTGGGTGGAAGAGAGGATCTCATTCGAGATGGTGATTTAACAACGATGGAACCTTACTATTCTCTCACCAGTGCAGGTCGTTTCAGTTGTATTGAAAGAAGTTGATTGTGCGGTCTCCTCCTGTTGTTATGGAAACCATAAACACTATCATTATGATTTGGCGAATTCACTATCGAGAACCTCCCTAGTTCGAGAGCATTGTATTACAATCCCTGATTTGGGGATATTGTTACCATACTTACCATCAAGGTTCATCAAATCAACGATATGGTTGACCCTTGCTAGGTGGTAGCATTGCAATTGGCGAGGAGTTGGAAACTTGGATACAACGTGCTCCACAGTAGCCATATAACGACGATATAACGACGCTCAATCAACGGCTATGGTTACGTAGGACAACAGGCCACCATTCCACATTGATCACAAGATTCGATTCATGGCCCCAATCCACAATGCTAATCTCATGTCGGCGGTGGATACAATTTAGTTCACGTGGATGCACATTCGATGACCAACATTAAATCTGCAATCAAGTATGTTATTAACACAATAACCCAGGACTCCAGTAGCCACGATGGCGAAGTTTCCAGGATTCGCCCCAATTCACGATAGCAATGGCGTTGAATAATCAATGGGCCATATCGCAAGTCCATGATTACGGTTATGGTTTTCGTCTTTGATATTTTTCGGGATGCTTGGAGAATGGGGCTCAAGATCGTAATTCCTAGTCATTATCAATCTCAAGCACAAGAATGGATTGATGTTAATAGTGTTTCCTGTGACCACACGTGAAGAATTTCAGTCAGCAGTCGAAACTGTAAAATAAGCTTTTCCTACCTGAAGAAATACCCATGCTGCTTCACGATAATGTGTCATGTTTAAGCTCCAAGAGATCATTAGAAGAGATATGGAGATACAATAGTTTGGAGTATCTTCTTATGAGACATTGAAGGAAGATTGATGTTATTAGTGTTTCCTGTCACCACATGTGAAGAATTTCAATCAGCAGTAGAAAATGCAAAACAAGCTTTTCCTACCTGAAGAAATACCCATGCTTCTTCACGATAGTGTATCAGGTTTAAGCTCCAAGAGATCATTAGAAGAGATATTGAGATACAATAGTTTGGAGTATCCGCTTATGAGACATTGAATAAAGTTGGACCGAAGATATTTCACCAATAGTAATACATCTAGGAGTCATGATCGTATCACACCCTGGTTCAATTGGCACATATGTTATGTTAATGAAACCCTGTAAGAATCTACTATAGTTCCAAGTTGTGTGCATTTTCATTTCATTAAAGAATTATGTTGTATGATGATGTTTTGAGATATCTAATTGGAATATGAGGTAGTAAAGCCCTCGAATTAAATATTTGAGTTAGAAAGTGTATCACGTAGTCGTTTTCTAAGAGTTCACTGCTAGTTTTCAAAATAGTTGGCTTTGTGATTTATATATAGTGGATACTATGATGGATGAAGTAAATTTAGTAGAAATATCCCCTCATAATGTTTTAGGAAAAAATACTATAGTTAAAGATTCCAAATATTCTTGTTTGCTTAACTCTACTATTTTTACAGGACTTATTTCTATTACAAAACCCCATTCGTCCATTCACTGGAAAAACTTCCACCTATTTATCCCAAAGATGTCTATAAGCTCCATGGATGGGGAATTTTTTCACAATCTTTTATAGGTTCATTTTATAAATCATCCTTTCACTTCTAATGATGAACCACTACATATAAATATGCTAGATAGATATTTGATAGACTGGGGAAAGAAAAACAAATATAAGTATTGTCATCTTGGGGGGATAAAATTTGGATTACAACCTTTAGTCAGACCTGTTTTCAGTGTCCATTCTCTATGTTACATAGTCGATACAAGACATAATCAATTTGCAGATGCATTGATTGAAGGATTGTTTGGCCCATTGCATGATGGGCCAACTTTCTGTAATGTTTACCCAAAATATGCAGTTTCTCTAGATGACCCCTATACCTATTATCTGCTCAAAGCCTACATTCTTGTCGAAGGATTTGATATGTTTGTTTCATCCCTCATTTGCTAATTAAAATATATGGTGATAGTGAGATTCTCTAATGCAACTCTTCCATTACTAAGGCCCAACCCTCTGTAGAGAAAAATTCCCACCTACATAGTATATTAGAAACAGATCACTCTTCTAATAGTCAAACTGTTAATTTGACTCGACAGGCATAACCTATCCAACCTCTTTGGAAAATAAATACCATACTTATAAACAAGCTCCATTGGAAACTGAAAGAAGAAATAATTTCAGAAATCTAGTACGTCTAAAAATCACCAAGGACCAACTCTCCTTTGGTCATCTTCCTTCTACCCCAAGCCACTCCTCCTTACAAAATACAAAGCCTCAACATACTTTCAAATCCCGCAGAAATAACCAGATTTTATATTTTGGAAAATATATAGATTTCCCAACTTGCATTGTAAAATAAAAGTGATATATGGATCCCCTAAGTTTGTAGATCTCTATATTTTTTCTATTACATTGTC
Organism: Pinus tabuliformis; assembly: GCA_031772625.1. NCBI lineage: Eukaryota > Viridiplantae > Streptophyta > Pinopsida > Pinales > Pinaceae > Pinus > Pinus tabuliformis. The sequence continues at coordinate 1,388,118,334 of CM062817.1, read as the reverse complement.
AAGAGAAAATACAAAAATGACAGTCAAAATACCGATAGAACCTTCATTTGTTCCTGGAAGAAATCTTCTAGCCACCCCTTTTCATTAGTACCAATTTTATGGAAATATCAAACAAGAATATATGTTAGTCAGATCATCCTTAGCTGACACAAGTTTTCTGATGAATGAAATTTGTTGAACTATTCAAATCTTCAAGAAAGTTTAACAACCAAAAATGTAAATGATGTTCACAAGGATGTTTTAAAAGCAAGTGCTTCTAATAAGTCTGAATGAGAAGATCCACAAAAACTTTTAGACAAATTGGACATAGTATTCCATGTCCTGAGTGATGCTGAAGAAATAAAAATGATCATAGAAATGATTAATATTAGGCTTTCATTCCTTGAAAGGATATATTTCAGAGTTATAGAAATCTCTAAATCATTTCAGAATCCAGTTAGAAATCTCACTGCTTTTGATCCATTATAACAAGATATCCCTAAAGATGATACTAAGACTAATCACAGAAGGAAAAAATCACTTGATTTGTTTGCTTGTGAAGTTGAACCATAACTACAACCTGAATGGTATTTCAGGATATCAAACAATTTGTTTTCTATTGTTTTTAAATACATGAATAGAGTTAATCCTTGGGAACCTTTCTTGTGAAATAAGAAAAAATGTCTACATGTTTTGGCTATAGGGATTGAAGGCCCTGAAGGATTTGATGAAACTATGAGGGAAACCTCTATAAACACATCAAGACTAACTAATATAGGGAGCCTTGGCATTGGAGGAATGAATAGACTCATAGCCACAATGCCAGAGCATCTTATACTTAATATAGGATGTCAAAGTAGAGAAGAAATTAAAGAAGCATTACAACTTCTAGGAAATTGGAGTATTGCTAAGAAACTTGAAGATAATACAATTACTCCAAGGCATATGGCTAATCTCCTTATTGTAGGGTTTACTAGTCTTGCATGGGAATGGTGGCACTAGTTGCCTCAAACAACCAAAGATGAATTCTTAAACTCCCCCACTATTGATAGTGATTTACTTGAAGCATTAGGACTGCAATTCTATGGTGCTAAGAAAGTTGGATCAGATGTAGAGCATCTTCAATCTCTCTTCATGTCTCAGATATTAGGAGATTTGTCTCTTAAGCATAAATATTTTTGTTACATGCATAAATTACTCATAGGAGTAGGAAAATCCACTGATCCTACTTATATCAAATATTATATTCACAGTTTCCCAAGTGCCCTTCTAGATGTAGTAGAGAAATACTTTAAGGATAAAGATATACGGTTGCAAGGCATGACCCTTGCCATGGCAGATTATCATATAGATGTAGTGATTCAAGAACACTACCTTGAGAAAAGAGTATCAAAAGATTTTTAAAAGATTTAATAATATTTTTACTCACTCTTTGTGCAAAAATGTTGGGAAAATTCTAGAGTGGGGATATGGTGCTTTTAACAGAGGACATCAGTGCATAAATTTTGCATCTTGCTACTACAAACATGCAAACATAAGAAGAAAAAATATAAGAAGTACTCCTTTAAGTCTAGTTGGGCTCCTGATCTTCCTGCTAAGTACTATAAGAACTCTAAAGCCCACTTCCATAAATGCTCTTTTCCAAAGAAACCTCATCTCAAAAGACAATATGCCCCAAGAAAATATGCTCTCTGCTATAATTTTCATAAATCGGGACATTGGGCAAATAAGTGTCCCAATAAAACCAAAAACACCCGTCTTTATGCTCTTTTCAGTGAAGACCTCAATCCAGAATGGTGGGATATTCTTTTTGTTTATTTTACTACTCCACCTCCATAATCTGATGATATCATCCTTCTTCCCACTAACGAAGATAATGATTCTTCTTCCACCACTTCCTCTGATTCTGATATTGAACACCATATTGATCAATTTTTTCTTCTAGATTGAAAAAATAGGGAGGGAGATCAGATTTTGGATTGATGTCTTTAATGAAAAGAGTAGAAAGATGGGGGTTTTTGGTTTTCTTGGGACACTTATTTTCCCAATGTCCATGTTTATGGAAATTATAGCAAAGATCATATTTTCTTGGGTCAGATCGTCTTTAGAGGTAAGGTTTATTTGGAAAAGGGAGTTTATGGAAGTGGGAGTTAGATTTCATATAGCTCTTAGAAGGAAGATCAGGAGCCCAATGAGATTTGAAACAAGACTTCTTATATTTTTTATTCTTATGTTTGTATCGTTTTCTATAGTAGGATGCAAAATTTATGCGTTGATGTCCTCTCATGAAAGCACCATAACCCCACTCTGGCATTTTTCCCACATTTGTGTACAAAGGAGTAAACATATTATTAAATCTCTAAACATATTTTTATACTCTTCTCTCAAGACAATGTTCTAGAATCACTACATGTATATGGTAATATTCCATGGAAAGGGCCATGCCTTGCAACCGTATATATTTATCCTTAAAATATTGCTCTATTGCATCTAGAAGAGTAGTTGGGAAACTACCAATAGAATATTTGATAAAATTAGGATCATTGGCTTTTCCTGCTCCTATGAGTAATTTCTACTTGTAACAAAAATAGTTATGCTTAAGAGAAAAATCTCCTAATATTTGAGACATGAGGAAAGATTAAAGATGCTCTGTATCTAATCCAACTTTCTTAGAACAATAGAATTGTAGTCCTAATGCCTCAAGTAAATCACTCTCAACAGCGGGGGAGTTTAAGAATTCATATTTGGTTTTTTAAGGTAGCAAGTGCCACCATTCCTATGCAGGACTAGTAAACCCTTCAATAAGGAGATTACCCCTATGCCTTGGAGTAATTGTACTATCTGCATCTTTCTTAGCAATACTCCAATTTCCTAGAGGTTGTAATGCTTATTTAATTTATATTTTGCTTCGACATCCTATATTAAGTATAAGATTCTTTGGCATTGTTTCTATGAGTCTATTCAATCATCTAATGCCAAGGCTCATTATGATATTTAGCCTTGGTGTGTTTATAGAGGCTTCCCCCATAGTTTCATCAAATCCTTTAGGGCCTTCAATCCCTAGAGCCAAAATATATAGATATTTCTTTTTATTTGCCAACAAAGGATCCCAATGATTGATTGTTTTCATGTCTTTCGAAATAGTAGAAAAAAAAAATTCTGATATTCCAAAATCCCATTTAGGTTGTAGTTTTGGTTCAACTTCACAAGAAAACATATCAAGTGATTTTTGCCTTCTATGAACAGGCTTTGTATCATGTTTAGGGATATTTGTCGGAATGGATCAAGAGAAGAGATATTTTTAACTAACTTTTGAAATGACTTAGAGAGTTCTATAACTCTGAAATAGATATTTTCAAGAACTAAAAACCTAATATGAAGCTTTTATATGGCCTTTTTTATTTCTCTAGCATCATGCAGGACATGGGATACGATGTCCAATTTGTCTAGAAGTTTTTGTAGTTGTTCTCCTTCAAACTTAGTAGAGACAATTATTTTTAAAACATCATTGTGAACATCATATAACTTATTGGCTATTAAACATGATTAAATATTTGTATAGTTCAACAACTTGAGTTTTTGTAGTTGTTCTCCTTCAAACTTAGTAGAGGCAATTATTTTTAAAACATCATTGTGAACATCATATAAATTATTGGCTATTAAACTTGCTTGAACATTTGTATAGTTCAACAATTTACTTTCATTAGAAACACTTGTGTGAGCTGAGGATGATTTGACTCGCATATATTCTTGTTTAATTTTTCCATCATACGGGTATTGATTAAAAGGAGTGGCTGGAAGATTTCTTCTAGGAACAAATGAAAGTTCTCCTGTGGGTATTTTGATTGTCATTCCCGTATTTTCTCTTTGAAATGTAATAGAAAACATACACAGATCTGCAGACTTAGGGGCTCCATATAGAAATTTTATTTTAACAATGTAGGTTGGGAAATCTGGATATTTTCCAGAATGGAAAATATGGCTATTTCTATTGGATTTTAAGGTATGTCGAGGCTTTCTAGTTTGTAAGGAAGAGTTGATTAGGTTATAAAGAAGATGACCAAAGGAGAGTTGGTCCTTGGTGATTTAGAGAGGTACTGGATTTCTGAAAGAATTTCTTCTTTCAGTTTCCAATAGAGCTTGTTTGTAAGTATGGTATTTATTTTCCCAAGAGGTTGGATAGCTCATGCATGTCCAGTCGAATGTGATAGGTTGAGTATTAGAAGAATGATTTGTTTCTAATATATTATGCAAGTAGGAAGTTCTCTCTATAAAGGACCTTAGCGATGGAAGAGTGTCATTAGAGAATCTCACTATCACCATACATTTTAATTGGAAAATGAGGGATGAAACAAACATATCAAATCCTCCGGGAAGAATGTAGGCTTTGAGCAGATCATAGATATAGGGGTCATCTAGAGCAACTACATACTTTGGGTAAACAGTATAGAAAGTTGGTCCATCATGCAATGGGGTAGAAAATCCTCCAATCAATGCATCTGCAAACTAATTATGTCTTGTATCAACTATGCAATATAGAGAATCCAAATTTAAAAAACGTATGTCTAGAGGTTGCAAACCAAACTTTATTGCCCCAAGATGATAATACGTGTATTTGTGTTTCTTTCCCCATTCTATCATATCTCTATCTAGAAGATTTATATGTAGTGGTTCATCATTAGGAGTGAAAGGCTGATTTATAGAATGAACCTTGATAAAAGAGTGAAAAATATTCCCGTTGATGGAGCTTAAAGAAATCTTTGGGATATATAGGTGGAATTTTCCAATAAATGGCCGAATGGAGTTCTATAATAGAAACAAGTCCTTTAGAAGTAGTAGACTCAAACAGAGAAGAAGATTTGTGATCTTTAACCATAGTGCTTTTTCCTGAAGGATTATCAGTGGATATTTCTACTAAAATTACTTCATCCATCAAAGTATCCATTACATATAGATGAAAAAGTGAACACTTTTGAAAACTAAGAGTGACCTCTTAGGAAATGATTACCTGATACAATTTATAACTCAAATATTTAATTTCAAGGCTTTATTACTACACATTCCAACTAAAATTCTCAAAACATCATCATAAAATAGAATTCTTTATTGAAATGAAAATGCGTACAGATAGGAATTAGAGTGGATGCTTACAAGATTTCATTAACATAGTATATGTGCCAATTGAACCAACCTCTACTACCATCTTCCAAAGATAGGGAGAAACAGAGTAAGTTGTAGTCCCTTCTCTATGACTGCTTGCAAGTTATTATTGAGAAACTTGGAGCTTCTCAGTCAACCAAGTATGGAATTGTGTAGTACCCAAATCGGATAATGAAAATATTCTTGATAATATTTTCTTATAAGAGTGCCATGGTGCACGAAAAAACAATTTTAGTCATTGGGGCACTTGCTTATGCAATTGGCATGGAAATTTCCATATATATGCAACAATTTTATAGATATTGGGAAATGGGTCTTTAGAACTTCGAAGAATATCATGTTTGTGTTAACATTGTTGGGATTGGAAATAGCCATGTGTTTTCTTGGGTCCATATTCAGAAAATTCATTTCTGGTTGTATTCATGAATGGTGTCACTTGTCAGAAGAATCGTATAAGTCAACTGCATTTTCTTCTTTTTTAGTTGCTGGAACCGCATAACATTCAATCTGGCTTTCAAAAGAAAAAACTTCGAAAGGGTAATATACTCTTTCTTCGAAGAGTATCTTGATGCAGTTTTCACAAAGATCTAAACTGTAGTCATCTTAGAGAACAAAGTGCTGGGATATATTGCTAGACCGTGCAAAAACTAGTGGCCTACAAGGATGTTTTATGCTGGGATGGTGAATGCGTATGATAACATCCTTGTAGATTATGCTCAAGTTCTCATGCTTTTCGTTGGAAGTGCATGGACGGATTCGGAGATCCACAATTGTTAGAAAAACAATCTCATTTAATTTGCATGGCTGTTGTGGTGTTTATGACATAGACGGTAAAGATAGACATTATTCTCATAGTGAAAATGATTTCATTGATTAAAGACAAGGGTTGTTTAGATTGGTGATGGATCCATTTTACCCGCAACACAAAGTAAGATTCCAAAGTCGTCCACATTCGAATAATCAAGCTGTCGTCAAACCATTTGACTGGATTCCCAAGAAGGAGCTGCATTTCTAAGCACCTCCATAGTAGGAGAATGCCTATCAAATTGTTACACTGCACGTAAGTGATACTTGCAGTTTTTACATATGATGTTGTAGCAAATCGGGAATCCAACAACATGCTCAACAAATTTTTGAGGAAGCATTATCTCTTCTCTGAACCCTAACTGAAAATAATCCTCGTCATATATTCGAAGTAGAAAACCTCTTGTGTCGAATGAACAGGGCACATTATTCCATGTGGGATGAATTTGGCCTTGATATAAACATCATCGACAAATATATATGGAGTGACTGTCAAGCATAGCTCATCCGTATAAAGAGTATGACGAAAATTTTGTAAACATGCTGGATATAATGTTGTCTTTCATTTCGTTTCACACTTGTGAACATTCTAAATCATGGATTTATCCACTGTATACTCTTCTGCTGGAATATATAATATGTTCAAGGGCAGAAAATGGAAGAAAAACATTATGAAGACTACTTTAATGTTTTCTAGAATTGTTTTCTGCATTTTCTTTGTCACATGTAGTTAGCATTGTTGATGCTTACCATCCCAAGGGGAACTGGTCGAATGGAGTGGTCCCAAGAGAACAAATTATTTCACGTAGAATTCGAGATTCTAGGTTGAAGTCAATAGAAACAAGAACTAGCTTGAGATGAGATTGATAGTAGTGGTTGAGAACAAACACGGTTTCATTATAGTTGGGATTGTTGATGCTTACCATCCTCATGGGAACTTGTCGAATGGAGTGGTCACAAGAGAACAAATTATTTCACGTAGAATTGGAGATTCTAGGTTGAAGTCAATAGAAACAAGAACTAGCTTGATGAGATTGATAGTACTGGTTGAGAACAAATAGGGTTTCATTAACATGAGTTATAGGGAGCCTATAATACATCATGTCTATGAACATTTCATTGAAATTGTATGAAGTGATATTAATTAGTGTTGGAAACAATGGCCTTCTTTAAAGTATTATGGGTGAGAAATTTGCCGTCATTCCACAACAATATTGATAGCTATGTGAGGATCAAATTTTATAGATTCTTATGACTTTCGTGGAAAAAAAGAAAATTTTTGTGGGGATGATTGATCTTGGAAGATCTCTCCTCTATAAATTTTAAAGGCGTATATTGTTGGCACAAGACAAGCTTCAAAATAGCTTTTCACATTAGAGGGAAGCTAGCAAAAACTTTGGAAAAATGTGAAAATGATAAATTGTGAATGATTAATACTTGAGGTGGGTTTAAATGCTCATGTATTCTTCATTTAATTTGTAAAAAAAAAAGAAATTTATTTAAGTGTGAGAATCCACCTCACAGATAGTTTCCTAATCTCAAGTTGGATTTGAAATTTTCATGGGATTGTGTCCCTTAAAAATGTGGATGAGATCCATGCTGGTGAATGAGGGAGATTTTCTCCACAAGAATCTCATAGATCCTCTCTTAATAGATATAGAAATTTATTCTCTCCTTAGATCCTCTCTTAATGGATATATAAATTTATTTTCTCCTTAGATTGTCGATTAAGGAGGCTTATAATTCCTCTTATGTGCACTTTGGAAGGGGGGCGTTTGTTTTGAGAGAGCTTTAGTTTTGAGAGCTTTGAGAGCTCAAGTGAGGAAGAATTTTTGAGGTATTGAAGAAATGTAGGTAATGTGTAAGCCTTGAAATGTCTTGGGTAGTAGAAGGTATATCTATGTTTTCAACCCTTTTCATAGAGCATTGTACACATGCCTCTTTGAAGAAACACAATAAAGTGATTCCACCTTTGTAGGTGAATTTAGAGATGTAGCCCAAATGTAGGATGTGAACTCCATTATCTCTTGATGCTTCATGTTTTCCCTTGTTCATGATTTGACTAAGTTATTATTTTTCATCTTAAGTACATTTTGATGTGATAATTTATGTGCTTGAAGGACAATTTTGAAACTTAATTTCACAAGCAATTATAATCATGAAAATGATTTTGTTGCATGTTTTTTGCACTCAAGTTTTTAGATGAAAGACTTGTTAATAGAATCTAAGAGGGTTGTTGTAAATTATGATACATGTTATTACTATTGTCCTTATTTGCAGTTTTAATTAATTGTTTATACAATTAACAGAAAATAAATTCTATTTTTGTTAAAAATAAAGTGGTTTTCGTTATGAGAATTATATTTTACCTATATTTCTGTGCATGAAAAAGTTTAAAATTAAAGTTAAAAATCTATAATTACAGTCAAACTCATGGTTGTTTAATATGTTGAAAATTATGAGGATATTAGATGTGTAATGTAACAATATTTTGGGAAGTCCATGAATGCAATTCATCCTATTAGATTTCTCTCACTTTACAATCTATACAAAAGTATCAAATGTTAAAAGCTACCAAGTTTGAATAACTCATTATTGGGCTTGTTTTCAAAGTTTAGTTCGAATAACTCATTATTGGGCTTGCTTTCAATTTCTTTTTTAATTGTTAGCTAAAAGAAAACCCTCATCTTGTAATAAAGGTTTATTTATTAATGTAATAGGTTGATTAGTTTCGAGTGAAAAATTAAAGTCTCATAAAAATAGGATCATATCTTCATTTATCCATACATTAAAAGTATTGTTGTAAATTATTGTAAAGGGATTTTATTATAACTTCCATTCTTCACCTATTAAAAGTATTGTTCTAAATTATTGTAGGGAGAATTTTTATGTGAATTTATTTCTTATAACTTAAAGTTAATAAAAAAATATATATACTTTGTTGTTATAAATATTCATGGCATTAGTATTTGAAATCTCCATCAATTTATAATAATTGAAAGGCTTTTCCTTGTGATATTTAATCTAAAAAATATTATATTTATGTAACAAGTTATTTGATTTTTTTTTATAGTAAAATGTTTTATTCTATGACAATTTTTTTTTTTTAAACACTTTCGATTTTTCAAGCTTCAAAATTTCAGCCAACAAAATGTTAAATAAATAATATAAATATATACTATAGAAAAAAATTAAGTGAATGAATAAAAAAACTCCTAAGAAATTTTGAAAGATAAAGCCAACAACTACATCCTCTATGTATTTATGAATTAGTAATCTTAATCAAAATATTAAGGAGAAAATCCAAAGACAATTAAAACTCTAGCTTGACTCGACAAGTTTTGGTTCATAATTTTTTTAGTTTTGTTTATTTGAAACATATTTTTCTCGAGAATCACCAAAAGAGTTTTAACTTCTAATATCCAATACACAATTAACTTCTACCTGCAATTTCTCCTTAGTTGTATAAAAAAAATTGGCTTGGACTGTTAGCATGCTTGTTTCTTCGTAGCATCTGAAACATGGCATATTTTCACCAGAGAATGTATTGTTTGTCACCGTTGCCTTGTTAGATGTAGTCAAAGATTTAAATATTATATATTGTTAGGTAATGGAAGGCAAATGATAAAGTAGAAAATCCTCGATATACTATCTATGTGATAGGTGTGTCCACATGTGATGAAGAAAATATTTCGAAGAACATTTTTCAAGGGTAGGAAAGCAATTTATTGCCGCCCTATAGTAAAAGTTGAAGCATAACTATATGGGAACTCCTACACTCGACGATAATTTCCTGATCGAGATTATTTATGGGGTGAGATGAAGTAGTTTTCAGTACAGGAGATTTCTTGCATGGCACTCATCCATATGAATCAAAGACAGTGGGGTTAACCATTATCTCAATGAGAAATCTAATTTTCCCTGTGTCTTTGCTGATAAGATTGAACATAGAGAAAAGATATGTTTTCATCAAAAGTAAAATAAAAAAACAAGGAAAATGTTGTTGGAAGTAATGCTTCCATGTCATGTGTTTCATATGTATTACAAGTTGTTAGTGAGTATTCCGAAGTGTTATTCTAGATGTGGTTGTTTCCCATGTCTATGAGTTGTTTTCATGTCATGTCCCAGTCATAGATCCACTTTATTAGGATCTAGATTTGTCTAAGTCAGTAATTTCTATCATATATATATGTAACCTTTGTGATCAATAAAAATATGAGAGTGATTTGTGTTGTGTGAAATTTAGATGTGTGAGAGTTTATTTTTCGTGTGTGAATTTGTTTTTGTGTTCCTATGTGTGTAGATATGTTTGTTATTTTGCAACTTCTTCAAGCATCGTAATATCCTTCCATTATGTTTCTACCTGTAAAGTTTTGTCTATTTTCCCGGAACTTGCAAAAGAGTTAAATTCATGCCTAGATTGTTTTTTCATAATTGTGTGCACTATCATATTATAAATTTGCAAAATCATGCCCATGAACTGTATATGTTGTTGCAGATATCTGGATCTGAGATCTCTATCTAAGATCTAGGGAATAGCAGTTTCAAATGGCCAATGATATATGTCAAAAGTGTTAAAATTGGAGGCGGGTCACTTCTTTGTTGTTGTAGTATGTGTTTTCAATGTTTTCCATGTGTTTCATGTGTATGACAAGTTGTTAGTAAGTATTCTAAGGTGTTATTCTAGATGTGGTTGTTTTTCATGCATATGAGTTGTTGTTATGTCATGTCCAAGTCATAGAGCCACTTTCTTAGGATCTAGATTTGTTGAAGTCAATAATTTGTATTGTATATATATGTAACTTTTGTGATCAATAAAAATATGAGAGTTATTTGCGTTGTGTGTAATTTTTTTCTCTCATTCCATATTTTTCTGATAAATGTAAAACAACTCTATCTATTCACACATTGTTAGTTATCATTGTAATACATGTATAAATGAATCTTTTTTCAAAAAATCAGAGAGATACCTGGTTGCTTCACACCGGTGCCACTTATCACATGAAATTCTATAGATTTTTTTTAAAGAATTAAATAACAATTTTGAAGGTGTATTCCAAACACTCTGTCTCCGTCATACAATGTTTTACAGGGGAAGTATGTGGAAAGTATACTAGTAGCTAAAAAAACCTCGTCTCTTCATTGCATGGTGCAGGCATATGGCGGAAATAACATGCTAAAATCGTCTCTTCATTGCATGGTGCAGGCATATGGCTAAAATAACATGCTAAAATTAGGGTTAAGATGAAAATTGTTGATGTGGAAGTCAAACGTTTATACCAAGAACTTGGTTTAGAACTTCATCTACCAGACCATCCCTTACATGGAATGTATTTGGAATGCATACTCCTGGCTTAAAAAACTTGCCTCTTCATTCCACCATAACTTATGGATAATATTCCAAACCACTATTAATGTTGATTTGAAATTGTTTCTTCATTCCATCACAACATATGGCTAGAAAGCCACGCCAATATGAGCAATGAGATGGTTACAAGTAAGACTTGAGATATTCCCCCACATATATATATATATATATATATATATATTCAGAATTTAAATAATCATTACTATTCTAGATGTATGGGAATCTTTTATGAATGATTAATTGTTGTAGGTAATGGTAGGGAAGCTCGAATGGAATGAGCAATTTCAAATCTATTTATGAGGGAATTTAGTTTAATCATCTAAATAGTAGAAAATAATTTATAATCTAATCAATATAATAGATAAAAGGTTTTGGTTTCATGGCTATATTGTCTAGTGAACACTTTCAAGTCTTTTATCATGATTTGAGTTATATGATATCATATACAATAATCTTTATCTATATGATTTCACATCTTGACATGGTTGTGTGCCCGTAAGAGATTTAGGTTGAATACTAATATTTTATATTACATTTTGATAACTTTTTGAGCATTATTTGATGATTATTGTGTATCTCATGTGATTAGTACATGTGAGGATTTTCAGTTCAGCTATCCTTTCTGTAAAAATAATAATAGTTGTGTGTGGACGTTCAACTTTAGTTTAATATCATTTTACATGATGATTATAATGATGAGTATAGACTTTGGCTAAATTTCAATGGAGACATAAATCACATATTGGATCCCTCATTGTAACCTAATAACACTAGCCATGACATCTTAATCATTAACAATAATATCCCATGGAATAGATGCAATGTTTTACATAGTCACATGTGATCATACGTTATGGTTCTAATCCCTTTAGTATCATTGATTGATATAAAAATCTAACATTTTGGAGGAACTATGATCACAATTTAGAGAAGAATATTGAATTTTTCAAGCTTGCTTGAGTTGAATTTATGGAAATATTTGGTATTGTAGTTTCAATCAAGATATACACCTAAATGACACATACATCTATAAGATGCATCTTTAACTACCAATTAAGCATAAGTTTCTCTACCTAATTCATGGGTTTAATAATAAAACAATCCTAAAGGTTTAATGATAGCATGCGAAGTGGACGGACCATGATGCGTGTATGATGTAGTAATGTGAGTTAGGAATATGAGTTTTTAAAACTAGTATCATTTATTTGGAAGAAATTTCTAATTGAATTAAGTGAAAAGCTAGACATAACTTATCCAATCTCACAATAAGTAAGCATGGAAAATCGTACTAAATATGGGAACCACAATGATAGTTTGTTTGTTTGACTCATTAGAGGTATGATCTTACCACTTAAATCAATTTAAAGAAAATACTTAGAATTACTTTCTATATTCGTAAATCCATGATGTGCCCATGTAAGTCCACAAGCCATATGCATGTTCATACAATATTCCTTGACATCTCTGCATGGGGAGTCTCTAGCCTCTATATAGGCCTCATACATACAATACCATGGGTCATTACCATGGTTCCCCCAATACCATCTATCTAATACAATGGGCTTATTACATTATTGCTAACTACTTGTGGTCCCTTACATGATACAGGTTAACCACTTTATTTATTACTATGGCCCATCCCATTATTACATTATTCCCTTGGGTACCTCCCTTTGTATCCCATACTAACCCCCCTAGGTATATTACATTCTTGTTATAAACCTAACCTGCAAATATATGAAATGATACCAATATACCCAATAACTGTAAATAATCACCAAAAATAACCAGATCTGAATATAGATAGAAATGCTTCTTTATTGATCAAAACCCTTAAGTTAAGGCAACACCATACATTCACTCCTTAAGCAATGAGAGCACTCCACAAGCCATATGCATGTTCATACAATATTCCTTGAAATCTTTCCTTGGGGAGTCTCTAGCCTTTATATAGGCCTCATACATACAATACCATGAGTCATTACCATGGTTCCCCCAATACCATCTATCTAATACAATGGGCTTATTAAATTATTGCTAACTACTCGTGGTCCCTTACATGATACGGGTTAACCACTTTATTTATTACTATGGCCCATCCCATTATTACATTATTCCCTTAGGTACCTCCCTTTGTACCCCATACTAACCCCCCAAGGAATACTACATTTCACCCACCTTAAGCATGTTTCATCCCCGAAACATAAGAAGAACACAAATAATAAGATTTACTCAAACGAGTAGTCCACTGGTACCATGCACGTGCATCTAGCCATCCAAGAGAAAGGTGAACCCTCGATCTAGTTGGTGCCTCACTCGCTTGAGATGGAAGTTGATTCTGGTAGCTCTTTTGTGTTGATGTGTAGTGGGTGGATCATCACCCCTCTCTATTTTTCATGGCGGGGTTGTTGTCCTTGTGGCTAATTTGTTGCCATCATGTTGGTTGTTTTCTTGCTGGGGTGATGAGGGTGGTGATATGCTGAAGTTTTAACCAATGCTGTATCTTTCTTTAATTGACCACCTAATGGACAGTGATTGGTATCTGTTACATGTTGTGGCATCTAATGTTGTTGCTTATATTCCAATATTACTTCAACTACAGATTCCTCATCTGATGTATGTGTACCTGTAACATTTTTTTATTCAACCTCCTTGGACTCTACCTGTTTTTCTGGTACCTGGTTTGAGGTTTGTGTTTGGTTGTCAACCATCAAGGGCTCATCATGTGATGTGTCAGTCCCTGGAACATATTTTGCTTCAACCTCCTTGGACTCTACCTGTTTATTGATGGAAATATCCTGCAATGTAATTTTATTCTTTTTATACTAGAGCTTCAGGAATTTCTTTTGCACATTAATATTGATAGTACCCACATATTCCATCCAAGGATATCCCAAAAAAAAATCCATGTTATCCATATATAAAGTATAAAAATCAAAATGCGACACATACTTGTCCATATAAAGCTTCAAATCTTTATAAACTTGAACTTCCTCATTATCAACCTGTGTGTTTTCAATGTGTTTTGTTGAAACTTGCAATTTTTTTGCCAAATTAACATTGATAAAATTATGTTTGCAGCTAGGATTTATAGACACAATGATCTTCTCCTTCTAAATCAATCCATGAACCTGTAATAAGGAGATACCATCATAAAATAACCCTTTAGGTTTCTTAGTTTTCTTATTTCATGTAAAAAATAAAATCTTTGCTAGATTTTTTGGTTTCCTTCTTTCCAGTATGAGACCATTTTTCCAACAATAGTTTTTCAATTTCATCAGCACGACATAACTTTAGAATCTCACCATCATGTGAGTTTCATCATATAGGAGCCTCATCTTTCAAATAATACTTTATTTTGTCCTTCCAACACCCTGGGAAGTAAAACTTATGCAATGATATAAAATTTTCAATAGTCAGCCCACCATTTTTTCTAAAAAGAACATCTTACTAAATGACATGAAGAGGGTTTTGAAAAAAATCACTTGGCGAAAATTTAAAGTGGCCACAGTTCGGTCAATATTGCTTAGAATCTTTATTATGACCTGTTTTTGGAAATGGAAAGACCATTTTGTAACTTCACATATGATAGAAATTCCAATCTAGGCAATGGAATTTCAAATTCATGCTGCAACTGTTCCGCTATCACAAAAATTTCTTAAAAAAGAGCTGATTTTAAATCATTGATATCTCCCTCATCTAGACTCCAATTCGAGTGATTTTTTATTGAAATGGGTATCTTTTTCGCAAAGAACCCAAATCTGCAATTATATTCTATAAATTTTGCACCAAAATGTACATATCTCATCTGCAAACTCACTGCTGTGAAAAATGTCTACAAACGAGTTGATTTTTAAATCAACGATATCTCTCTCATCTAGACTTTGATTCTGCTGATTTTTTTTTTCAAATCAGGTGTTTTTTTAAAAGAACCCAGATCGGTAATTATATTCTGCAAATTTTGTACCATAGAATATAGATTTGATCTGCAAACTTGTTGCCCCAAAACATTTCTGCAACACAACTGATTTTTAAATCAGCGATATCTCCCTCATATGGAGTCCGATTCGGTCGATTTTTTTTTTTGAAATTGGGTATATTTTTGCAAATAACCCAAATATACAATTATATTATGCAAATTTTGCACCAGAACTTATAGATATGATCTGCAAACTCGCCGCCCCAAACATTTCATGCAAAAAAATCTCCACTTTGCCCAAGAAAGTGCTCTGATACAACTTGTTATAAGTCTAACCTGCAAATATATGAAATGATACTAATATACCCAATAACTGTAAATAATCACAAAAAATAACCAGATGTGAATATATATAGAAATGTTTCTTTGTTGATCAAAACCCTTAAGCTAGGGCAACACCATACATTCACTCCTTAAGTAAGGAGAACACTCCACAAGCCATATGCTTGTTGATACAATATTCCTTGACATCTCTCCATGGGGAGTTTCTAGCCTCAATATAGGCCTCATACATATAATACCATGGATAATTACCATGGTTCCCTCAATACCATCAATTTAATACAATGGACTTATTAGATTATTGCTAACTACTTGTGGTCCCTTACATGATACGGGTTAACCATTCTATTTATTACTATGGCCCATCTCATTAGTACATTATTCCCTTGGGTACCTCCCTCTATACCCTATACCAACCCCCTTAGGTATACTACAGGTAGATAATGTGGCATGTGTCCCCACCCTGTCATTGAATGAAATTACTGGTCCCTAGAAGCATCACTTGTTAACTAGAGGGGGGCCGCTTAATTGTTGATTTTACCCAAAATCCATCTGCAAAGATTAATTGTCCAGTTGAGTTGGGTAGCCCTCCCCGCACCCTCCCTATTTCAAAACCATTAAAAGTGGGTTGATCAAAATGGCTGAATGGTTTCATTGGACATTGGAAAAAATTCGAAATACAAATTCCACAAAGGTGGCAATGCATGATGGAAAAACAACACGTAGGTGGAATGGACACATCACCTTTGCATTTTAATCCCAAAGGATTTTAAAGGAGCCCATGCTGGACAAGTGACTAGATGAGTAGAGAATAAGTGGAAGCACAGATCAGTCTCAAACAAAGAAAATGACCCTAAGTTGAGCCTTTAAGCTAGTCAAGTCTTCAAGCTAGTTGGTCCTTCGAGCTAGTGAAGTCTCTAGGCTAGTTAGGGCAAATGCAGGCACATAACAGGAAAGATAATTGACCCCTAATCTCCCAACGAACATTGAAAGGCACACTCAGGGATGGTTACATAAAGGTTCTCATGTATTGAATGGCCAACAACACACACAGACAAATAAATCAAAGTTTTGGAGCTTTTGGCCTACGAGATTATTCAAAAGTCCATGTGCTTAGCACTTAGGGCGTTTGATATATTTAGTGTAAACCATTATAGGTTCACACATATAAAAGGCTTAGGCGTAAGTGCTTAGAACTAGGGGGTTATAAAGAAATAGGCATATGTGGATTTTTAAAAGTATGAATGCATCGAAATCTAACTTGGAACCATTTGCCATATCTGGTAGGGTCTTCCATATATGGAGTTCCCCACACCTATGATTAATGGGGCTTGAACAGATCAACAACTAGTTTGCCATAGAATTCCATAGTTAGAGAAATTTTCCATATTTGGCAGCCGACTAAAGATAGAGCTACAATAAAACCGTTACCAAAACCTATAACCTTATAATTGTTAAAATAAGAAAGTTGACTCAGTGATTGACTCTAGACATGAAAGAAGGACATAGAATTGAATTGTCTAACTCAATCAGAATGGATAATTCCTGAGTTCCCCTCATTCCATGATGAATTCAATAATAAAAGAGCCCACAAAGTAACGAATATTTGACCACAGCTCGGTGATCGATCTTTAAGTATATTATGATCCCTATGAGCCTTAAAGAGAGGTAATGGAGAGTCACTCTGATGTTCAGATATTTATTAAGAAAAAATTAATTTAGGGGTTCCTTTAGTGTGCAGGTGGAATGACATTTAATTATAATCATGGAAAAGATGTCCAAATTCCATTCTCTAATTTAATACAATTATGGTGGCTGAGAAAGATGATAGAGTAGGATGGTGAGCCATACTAGGGTACACTCTCGAGTATTGAGAAGGTGACAAATTAGCCTATTTCGATGGTTGTGTTGTTGAACAAAACACATGATTCCAGTGTGAAATTTGTGGGGGGAGGTTGAAACATAGTCATGGGTGGAGTGGAAGGCAATAGTGGTTGAGGAAGAGTTCTATGATAATATGTATAACAGAGTGGTGAGTGAGTGTGTTGTGGAGCAATTATGAGAAAATTTGTATGCTTGTGGAGTAGATAGGGGTTATTAACCAAATATTTATTGAATAAACAATAATGATACAACAACCATTTAACACACATAATAATAAGGATATATACTCATCAAAAGCAAGAGGAACTTAGTTGTTATTAACCATATGAAATATCCAACCAAGTGAGGGACTTCTATGTACCACCTAACCATAGATTGGGCTAAACCAAATATTTATTTCATCCAGTCACCCCTGTACCATATTCCAAGCATGAATGTGGGATCTCGTGGGATAAACCAATCCATAAGCAAGTAAGGGAATCCATAGATTAAACCACCTCCACCCTCACCATATTATGATCTCACTTAAACCGGTCCTGAGATCACAAAACCAAATTGAGCTTAGATGCCTCAAAATTCCTTCACCATCCCTTGAGGAATTTCACTGTCTCCACCCACCTGTTGAGGGATTCCTGTAGAAAACAATCCACACCCCCAATGCTTGGGATTTTCCTCAGATGACCTCACTTTGATCCAAAACCTTTCAAAAATCCAAAGTTCAAGCAATAATGAATCCCATCACACTATGGCTATCCAGAAATGGCAAGGAAAGGCTAAAACCCTTTTTAAAACCCAAAAAAATCCATGCCATCAACAAAAATGAAACCAAGTACACACATGTATATGCCATGCATGCAAAAACCAACTACGAAACCATACATACAATCTATAGCACCCCCATGACACATCTATCCAGGTAATTGTCCAACCGGGGTAAATAGGTGACAAGAGACTACTGTGATTGGATTCTACCTCCTATGTGAGCTTAAGGAAGTCGAATCAATTGAAAGATAACATACATACCTTCCACATCAACCACATGACTCCTAGGAACCACCCCAACCATTTAGGTAGCTATCCCCTAGGTCACATTGAAGTTTTTTACCACTTGACCTCTGGATGCTCTAATGTTATAGGTCTGATAGTGTCCAGGAGGCTATGGATGCTTTCATGACAAGGCATGCTAGTGTCCAAGGAATATTTTTCTCAGTGTTGTGTTAGTGTCCCTAGGATTTTAGCCACTTTTTCAAGCCGAGATCCTAGGTCACTACCCAAAACTGAATGACACCTTTAGAACAGTAAGATAATAGGAAAACAATGATGCAAAAGTAAATACTTTAACAAGCCCTTAAGCAGACCCCAACTATCCATGGCAGGAATTTCGTGAAACATATCAAAAATATGTAATCTACATGTGTAAACAATAGATTTAAGCATATGGATCTCATACTTATCTGATAATTGGTAAGAACCATTGTTCCCTCATATCATTCACTGTATTATTATCTATTAGGTCATAGAGACATTAACCATTCATTTACCAATCGAAACATGAGGAGAGCCATACATCATCACTGTCATAATACATGCTAACCAATGTAATGGCAGCAAAAATACCAATGAAATCACAACCATATGATCCACATATAAACCATTATAATACTCATAAATACAAGGAGAAATAACCTCATATTTATGATGCAAAATCACAACCCGGGATGGGACTACCACATTCTAGCTAACCATAGAATGGTTGAGCCAAATATCTCTTCAATCATTCACCCTCATGCCATATTCCAAGCATGAATGTGGGACTCAAACCAAAAGAACCAACCAGGGAATCCTGAGGCTAAACCACCTCCCCCTCATCAATAGAAACCTAGCTTTACTGTAATTAATCCTGGATCACTAGGCCAACACAATGACCATGTAATAACACGATTTACCATCATCTCCACTAGATCACTAAGCCAAATAAGCATGGATTACACTGGATTTCTCTACATACATCATGAGGAATTTTCCTAACTCCTAGTCTCTTAGGCTTTACCGCACTCTGCATCACATCACTAGGCCCTAAAACGAGACCCACACTCCAAGCTTTACCACATATCCCATCCTAGGATTACTAGGCCCAACGAAGAGAAATCCAGCTCTTGGATTTACTATATATCTTGCCATTCACCGGCAAGGATTCCTAGGCTCACCAAGGAAACATAATATTAGCTTTACCGCAACCCATAGTCTAGCTTAGGGGTTACTAGGGTAGTGGCTTTACCATGATCCACAGTCTAGTTCAGGGACCACAAGGCCATGTTCTCTATCATTCTGAGATCCACCTGACTCAAATTCAAATCCATTTGGTAATCCAACTCAACCAAAAAATGAGAACCCCATCACACCATGGCTACCTGGAAATGGCGAGGCTAGGCTAAAAAATTGTCACACCTAGAAAAATCCATCCCATAACAACAAAAGAACCACATGCAATACCATGCATGGAAAAGATGTCAAGAAGAACACACATGAAAACCAATACCTACAAAGAATCATGTTGTACTTGCTTGATCCCACTCTTCCTCTCTTGCTCATTCCTTCCTCTTGCCTTCCTTTCCTTATTTGATTCAATGCAAAACCTGACGAAAATCTTTCCAACTGATCCTTGAAAGCCTTTTTATCAATGAGGACTCTATTTATTTCAATTTCCATTATTTTCCTTCATTTTCCTCCTCATGTGCAACTTGTGACCTTTCACCTTCCTTTTCTCCTAATTTACATTATTTTCATAAATAAAATGCCAATAAATTCCTCATGCCTTTCCAAAGCCTTTTCCATTGTCGTTACTAATTTCTTTTAGCCATAATAACCTAAATGAACACCCACTAGGATAGTTTTCCCACAATTCAGGTTAGAGTACGTGTCCCATCAATCATGTTCTTATATATTTTTGCCTGAGTTTTTAACCAGGTTTGTTACAAAACCCTCTCCCCTAGGGGAACGCTATCCTTGGTGTTCAATGACACCTAGAACTAACAAGATTGTTCAAAACAAAATATAGTGCCCATGGAGCTTTATAACATAATTTGTTGCACTATTTATAATGGCCATCTGCTAAAACATGACAAACATATTGTTTACTGGAGCTTTATAACACATCTCATTATGGTATTTACAATAATAACCACATATACACACATACACAGTTTCTTCAACCATCAAATAATCATATTGGCTATGGAACTTTATAAATCCAATTCGATACACTACCTACAATGATATGCACATATATACATATGCACATTTTCTCAAGCAGCAAAAAAAAGATACCATACCTACAACTGCAACAAGGGAATCTAGAGGCTCACACCTCCACCCTCAAAGTAATACCAGGATTCACCTCCTTTTGAGGAATTCCATAATACACTGCCAAGGTCAGAACTGCATCCAATGTCCAACACAACTTCTCCTCTCACTAAATAGTTAACGACTCATTGTTCCAGGGTGCACTCCCAATGTGCAACAGATTCCATTTAGCAATGCTAATGACCAAAAAATATATATCCCTTGCCTTCCCTTCTCTCGTACACAGTCCCTCAGGAAATCCAGTCACCCCTTTACGTGTAGTCACTCACCTTCAAAGTTCCCCAACATCCCCTATCCTGACGATCCATCCCTTGGCAAGGCCTCCTGGCGTCGAGAGGTTAACCATGATGGCATATACCTACCTCAAGACTATCATACTTCTCATAGCATGCTTATGGTAATGAATGGACACTATTGGGTACGAATGTCCCATAATGGCCCTACTCTTGAAGTGTTTTAGCAGCATAATGCTTCCTGTTTCACTTCCTTTCATTGAAATTTCTAATTCTTGTAGTCAATTTCAACCACCCAACCGGGAATTTCATGCGTCGTGTACCAAACACATAAATTCCATTAGATTAAAATAAATTGAAATAAATTCACATCATACCTCATTGGTAGCTTGGCAATAAGGTACCCTTACAATCCTGTTTACTTCCTGTCACAACAAGTCAAACTAATTGTTTGATCAAATCATCATGAATAAACATATCACATTTCTTTAGCTCAAACTCAACCATTATGAATCACATGCAATCATCATAAACCATAATCATAGATCACATGTAATCATCATAAACCAAAATCATAAATCACATGCATAATAAAATTGAAATAAAATACCGATATTTATCCTTTAATCAATCCTTAGCTTGTACCTTTGTCCCTATTCTGTATGCACACTGAATCATTTCCCACACCCTCCAAACACCCAATGCCTTCTCCTCAACCATGTGCACATACACATAGTGTGCATTGCACACATACAACCACACATGGCATACAACACCATGCAATACATGCACCTACACCTGACCTACAACTCATACGCCTACACCCAGGGTACAACACAACACATACATACACCTACAACCAAGGTACAACACAACACATACATATACCTACACCTGATGTATAACACAATACATCCATCTATACCTGATGTACAACACTACATAATACATGTAGCTACACCTGGCGTACAACACAACACAATACATCTATACTTGGTGTATAACACCACACAATACATGTATCTATACATGGCATACAACACAACACATTACATGTCACGATACCACAACTACATAATGCACATACATAGTACTGCATGTACACAACACAACATGTACTACATGCACACAATACCACATGTGCACTAGTGCCATATGCACAACACATACACAGTACCACCTATACAAAGCACCACTTTCACACAATGTGCATAACATCACATGTACACGACACCACTTACGCAACATGTACACAACACCACATGTACATTGTACCACCTATATGATGTGTACACAATACCACATATACATAGTACCACATGCAGTGATGACATGTACATGACACCACATGTACAGAACATCACATGCACATGATGTACACGTCACCACATGCTCATAGCACCACTTGTAGAATGATGCACACAACTGTTACAAATCCATTTGGGCATATCAACCCCAACTTATAGATCAGTGTTATTAGGGCTCAACAACCCCTAATATAGTTGTTACATGCCCTAAAGAAGATAGTCATAAGAATGCCTTACTCCCAAAGAAGTTCCATCACATAAAACATCCAAAAAGTGCCCCTAAGGAGATCAGCATGGGAAGCCTTCTATTAGGCTGCAATGCATTGCAGGAACTACACTGACTAAGTGTTATGCAACACATTTAGTCCCTCTTTAGCCTACGATGAGTGAACATGGGAAAATTTCCATGACGGTTTGAAGATTCCTTATCCACAAGAAGCCTCTAGAAATTTCTCAAGTGCCACCTGCCTCTTTGAGTTCGCCCTTAGATGACAAAGAGAATTGGGAAACATCATCCAATCCCCTCTTTCATGGAACCAATTTCTAAAAATAGAAAGGCATTCATCATCATCATTGATGACAAAACCTCCTTCACTTATCTATAAATAGATCACTCATCGAAGAGATCTAAAGGCTAAAATATACTGAGTTGCAAGGAGATGCTGGTGGTATGATATTAGGATTGAGTGAAAGTATTGTGATACTGTTGGAATGTTATGCTTTTCACGAGGTGAAGAAGGATTGAATTGGAAGGATGATGCTGGATCAAACTCGCACTGGTTGTAATCTTTCCTCTTATCAATAAATCTTTCGATATTTTTCCCTTATGTTTGTGTTTATGTTAAATGCATTCATGTGTATATCATGCTTTCAACTTTGTGCTATTTATGAACAATAGATCATTATGCTTTGATGGGTTCTTGTTTCTGTAAGTTGTGCAGGTACTTCTCAAGTGATTTAAGTACATGAAGGAGTAGCGAAATCGATCAAGGGAGATAGGAACAAGCGGAAGTTACAAGTAGATTCTCTGTCTCTTATCTTATCTGTTGTTTATAGGAAAAATTAAGATTGCTTTGGTTGTTGTTTCTAGACCAGCTACTAGGTCTAGAGGGTTAGGCATTTGTAGAATCACTAAATATTCCCGAAAAAAAGTGGTGACTCCACTGGGGAGTGTTTTCCCTTTTTAGTAGCTAAGTAGCCTCTTAGAACATTCCAATACATTACACGTACTGTCATTTATTGAGTTCAAGTCTAAACTCACTCAAAATTGAATCAAGTTTGAGCCAAAAACGCCTTTAGAATCTCTGAATGTAATCAGTGCACTGTCTCTAACTGATGCCTGCTATGAATTGCACTTCCCGCATGGATACAGTGCTATGCATCACACTGTCTATCACCACAGGCTATGCTGATCTCTTGACGATCAGTTTTCCCATCTAGGAGCTGAAGTTTCTATCAATTTTCAGCTTTGATTGAATTGCTTGTTGAATATGAATGATGTCTCATCTCTGAAACCAGTGTTCATCTCTTTAATTTGGCCTTGTTAGACTAGGATTGGTGAATGTTTTTATGTATTTGTTTTTTCATTTGCAATCCATTGTCGAAAAGTAGTGTCGATCGATTGTCGTATTGATAGAAAAGTGTCATAAAATCATTATTTTCTTCAAAAAGTGAAGTGTCGTAAAATCCTCCTTCATAGATAGTCGATCGATCTATTTTGTGCATTTGATTTGATTTTCATTAAAAGTGTCAAAAAGCTTCATTTATTCCAAAATTGAAAGTGTCGTACAAGTCTTCCTCCCTCTTTGAAAGAAATTGTTGCAATTGCCATTTTTTATGAAAGAGTTATGAAGCGTTTATGCATTTAGTTTTTCTTATTGCATCATTCACATTAAGAGAAACTTAAAATAAATACATGCGTTTGCATTTTAGAGTTGCAGTTTGTGTGCTAAAAGGAATGGTTTATGGAATTGCATTAGTTTGTGCTCTTTGTTGTTTGTTCAAAAAGTACTTCTATGCTCTATCCCTCATAGTTAGGATTTTCATTATTGAAATCATGTGAAAAGAGTGCTTATCATTCTAGTTGCATTCTTAGGAATTTTAGAACATATTTCATGGTGAACCTTCAAAGGAAAATTTCTAAGCAAGATCAACTTAAAATAAACATCAATTACTCCAGCAACGCTTTGGAACTCAATGAAGAACATCTAGAGGTCTAGGCTAGAGACGTGTTCCGGTGTCTTTAAACCTAGTGGTTTTTGTTTTGACTGAAGGTTGGGTGATTCCTCCTCTTTAATCCAATAAGTGCTAGTACGGACTTGTGCTGCTTGTACCATTGCGTATATAGTGGGAGACCCCAATAGATTGAAATCCTTTATCCCTAGGAAGTTGAGTTTTCTGCCTTACCGATTGCAATGCACTAAACACAACATTTGGGAAGATTGACTGTCGTATGTAAAGTCCTTGGTAATTTTATTTTCATTTTTCACCAAGGTGTATATTCGAGTTTTGCAATTTGTCTGGGAAACCCTCTTGTCTAGAGTCTCCAGAGCAGTCACTTTCATTCCTTTTCGACTCTTTAAAAGTAAAATGATCATCTGAGCACTTTTCCTTTCAGGCTCATTAAAAATCGAAGGCGACTAGAGTCATCTTATGATTTTTCTCAACTCTTTAAAACTAAAAAAGCAAATTTGTGTTCTAGTGTCGTAAAATTAATTGATCACCAATAACATCCTTATTCCTTAGTTGAGTTTAAGTTGATAAAGTAATCCACAATCGTGGAGGAAACTCAACCCAAATCCCATCATTCGCGGAGAACAACGAGTCAACCTCCTTTGCCTCTCGAAGCGACACCAATTCGGACAAAGCAGTCCCATTTAACTGATTCTAGTACATCAAGAACTCCTAGTTCTTCATCTAGGTTGTTTGAAACATTTGTTTCAACAGCTTCAGAGACTCCAGTTACTCCAATTATTTTTGGTACATTCGTTCCTGGACATTGTCACTGATCCTAGTGTAGTAACAACCGCGGTTATCCAACAACAAGTTTATACTCAATTTGAAATTGTTCAACTAGAAAGTACTTCTGAACCTGAAACAACTCCTTCAGGAGTTGGTCCGGAATCTATCCCAGTTCAAATAGAAGTTACATCTGAACCAAAAGTTGTTCAGGCACCTACCTTTGAAATTTTTGTTCATTTACCTAAACATTTGGACATTGAATTTCAACATCCAAAAGTTGTTACCCCTCCGACATTAGTCACTATTGAAATTACACTTTCAACAACACCAGAAATCTTTTACGGACCTGATGGTCAACCTCTTCCACCAGATTTGATTGCCATAGAAGAGATAGTAGAGGATTCCACACCTAGAACCCTGTTTCATTTTGGAACTCGGATTAATCTTTATCCTTCTACTCCTGATTACTTTTCTTCATCTGATATTGCTCATTTTCAAGTTCCCATCGAATCTTTAGGACAAATTTTGGGCCAGTTAACTATGGTTGAACAACCGTCAACATCCAGGACTATATCTTTTGATGCAGCTGTAGTAGAATCTTATGTTGTAACACCTTAGATGTTTTCTTCTATGCTTTATCGTCGTGGTGTTGATACAATCTTACGTAGGTGCCTTACACATGAGAAGGCCGGGAAAGATTTGAATGAATTTCATTCAGGTGCTTGTGGGGGGCATTTATCTGGTTACACAACTGCACAAAAAATTATACGAGCAGGTTACTTCTGGCCATCCATATTCAAAGATTGCATTCTTGCTGTCCGAAGTTGCCATGCTTGCTAGATTTTTTATTGTAATACCAGATTACCACCTGCACCACTGCATCCAGTCATTGTTGTTGGCCCAATTGCAAAATGGGGTATTGATTTTATGACATGTAACCCCACCTCAGCTGGGTGGCATGGGTATACTATAATCGTTGCTAACTATTTTACCAAATGGGCCGAGGCGATGCCTACATTAAACAACAGTGGTGAAACGGTTGCTCTATTTTTTTTTAAGACCATGTGGTTTCCAGGTTCGGTGTACCACAAGCTATAGTTATAGATCATGGGTCGCATTTTCACAATCACATGATGCTCAAATTAACTGCCAAATTAGGACTGTCACATGACAGTTCTACTCCATACTATGTACAAGCTAACGGACAAGTTGAAGCTATCAACAAAATCCTTAAGTGCATGTTGCAAAGAATGGTTGGAGTCCATAAAAGGAATTGGAATTTAATCCTATACTCATTATAGTGGGCATATCGGACCTCAGTGAGGAATGTGACTAGATTTACGCCTTTTTAGCTTGTGTATGGTCTGGAAGCAATCTTACCACTCCAATATGAATTTTCATCCCTTAAACTCGCAGTCAACCTACTACCCAATACTTCTGAAGAAGAAGCATTTTTCTTGGAATTAATCCATCTAGATGAAACCCATCATGACATCGCATTGGCTAATGAAGCTCATAAGAAATGCATGAAGGTGCAACATGATAGAAATATCAAACCTTGTGTCTTCTCAAAAGGTGACATAATCTTGCTTTATGATCAGGATTTTGATAAACTGGGAGCAGGGAAGTTTGAACCATTATGGATAGGCCCTTACATTGTTAAACATGTGTTATCGAAAGGGGCCTATGAGTTAATAGATTATTACGAGATTCCACTGGCACAACCTGAAATGGGTTGTATCTTAAATGTTACTATTCTTAATTGAGTGTAGTAAAAAACTTAGTATATAGGCTTTATTTTCATTAGAGTGTGTTTTTTCTTTATAGTTTTCATTTGGTTAGGTAATCCACTTCACGTTTGTTTCAGATGTCTAACTTTTCGAAACCATTTGTTGGGTATGCTGATGGAGCTAGTCGTAGTATGCAGAATTTATCTTCTGTGGCATGGGCCATTTTCGCTCCAAGAAGCGAGTTAGTGAGTTTCAAAGGGATATGTATTGGACTATCGACGAAAAATATCGCTGAGTATAACACATTGATTGAACTCCTCTCTGATGCCATTTCACTTGGCATATGCCGAATCATCATTATGCTAGACTCACAACTCGTCGTACTACAGCTTATTGGCATCTATTCCATCTGAAACCCAGCAATTCATCACATGTTCCTTAGGGTTCGAATTTTGGAATGACATTTTGAATTTATCCAATATCAACATATTTCCTGAAATTTAAACACATTAACTATCTCTCTAGCATACTATGTGTTAAATTGACATTTGCATCATATGTAAAGAAAGCATTTTCAAATGACAACATCATTTGAACATGATTTCATCACTTAACCACAATAAAACTCTGAAAGTAAAATAGATAGTTGTATATAAGTTTTTACAAATAGTTTGTGTCTAAGAAAAAATCCATCAGCTGACCCAAAAACTCAAAAAAGAATGCAGGAAATATCCCAATAGACTAGTGTTGCTGATGATAACAGGTCACAACCTATGCTATCATACGTAGCAGTCTCATCCAATGACTTGGCATGCCAATGGTATAGTACTGCAATCTCATGGGTAACTCCTCAATCTGGACATCCAGAATACCGAGGGTTAAACCCTCTATGTGATCTTGCAGCTGAACCAAGGTCTCCACTATGTCCAAATCTCTAAGAACTGCCCTCCAAACATCTCTTTAAACTGGCGCATCTACCTCTTGTAGGTGTACCACAGGTCGAACAGATCCAACATCTACATACATATACAAGTTTATTTAGTCTTAGTAACAATAAAAAAACACAAAAAGTAAAAACTTCAAAAAAGAAAAATAGTGTGGTCGAATCAATTTACCAATAGTGCTCCACTGTGCCCCAACTGGTAATACCAGATCTGGATCACCACAGAATTCCATCCCAGCATATGGATATTCCGCGAAGGCCATCTCCTGACAGTCGAACCACTCGAAGAAAGCAGAGGAAAATGAGATCAATGACCGGCCAACATGTCTAGCCATAAGGTCTATGCACCTCTACATCTGTGGGTCTCTGGGTCCAGGTACTCCCAGAGAAATGTGTTGTTGCTGCATAAGCGGGATTCTCTCCAAGGAAAAAGAAATCAAGATAGACCCATATCCAAAATTTTTGGTATTTCCATCCTTCACCTTGGTCAGCTGGTCTTTCATCAACAAAATAACTACCTCACACTAGTTAAATACCTTTGGTTCTAGGCATTCTAAAGCATACTGCATATAAGACCTATTAGCCAAATGTAATGATGCACTGCCATCCAATTTGGCAAGGGTGAAGAGGATTTTTCTCAATGGAAAATCATTAACATCTTGGATCTTGATCTTTCTGTCTCTGCTGGGCTGATATCCTACTTGGCAGAACTATCATACATACTCCCTCACTGATTCACCTCCCTAGGTGAATCCTGATAATGAGATGGGGGCACCCCATCTCGACAGTCCTGTTAGAATGTAAATATCCTTGGTGGTAAAGGGGATCATTTTGCCCCTAATGTTAAAAACCTGATCAGTAGGATCCCATGAATGAACAAGATACTGTAACAGCTCAATTTGCTATCTCATGTTGGGTAAATGAAAGTATTTCAGTAGCCCACAATTTCTTAAAGCATCAAATGTGCCCTGATTATTTAGGACAATCATGTCTTTCTCTTCATTTTCTCATTCTCTCCACTCAATGACCATTCTAATCCGATGAATGTTTGAAACACAAACATTAGACAAATAAGGATCCAACTTGTGCAAAAATCAGTTAAAAATTTGGGAAAAAACAACTGTTTAATTTTAGCTTTTGCGCCCATCACACCCCCTCCTTAGAGAAAGTGTTATGCATTGCATGCTACCTTTTAGGTGCATCAAATGCATCACACCTTTTGACAGGGAAAGGGTGTGATGATCCAGAAAATGCAAGATGAAACCATGGGGGCTTGAAAACCTAAGAATTTTTGCTCAAAATTGAAAATGAATGCAATAGAATGAAAGAGCACTAGGATAGCTCATATGTGCTCCCGACGGCACGAGAAATGATCCACATAATCCTTCGCAATCAACTGGTGAAGTTTGGGGTCAAAAACTACTCCAAAGCTCCAAATCAAACAATAGAAATGAAATGGTTAAAATGAATTACCAAACTTGTTTTTTATATTTACTTTTACATGTAAATCAAGTGAATGTTTGTTTTTATTCATTTTTATCCATGAACATGTATTTTTAATCATCTTTGGTGGAGTTTTGAGCAAGATGAATGACTGGAAGCAGAATCCGATATACTAAATGGTGAATTGAGCATCTTTGACCACAAAGCAAGCTTTTGTTTCTTTTTCAAGCTTTGATAAAAATGAAAAGAAACCATAGAGTCCTCTTTAAACTCTTTTCAAACTCTCTAAATAAGAAAATATTTTCGAGCGCTTGTCTATTCCAGCTCGTTAAAGGATTGGAAATGACATCTCTCTTGTATTATTCTATGCTTTTTCAAACTTGAGGGATTATTTTATGAAAAATAACTTATAGAGTTTTCTTTTCATCCCTTTTCAAACTCTCTAAACATGAAAAGGACTGAGTTATCTTTGTTGTTAAACTCGTTAAAATATCAAATAGTGACAAACTTGTCCATCTAGACAAGGTCGAGTTTCACCGTCGCTAGACTCTTTAAAACATCAAAAGAGCGATGGGTTTTCCTGAAGGGCGAGTTATAGAACAAGCATATATTATCCTCCTCAAGCTTGATAAAAATAAGGAGGTACTGGTCAGCAATGACTGGGGAAAATGGTTAAAATCGATAAAACTTTATGGTAGCGAGTCGCTCTTGAACATGACCCTTCCACTTGATCTCCGTGACTAGTTGGGTTGGGTTATTCATTTTGTTGGTTATCACACCGTTGTTCTATCACACCATCCATCACTTTTGTTTTGGGTCAACGCTACTAATTCATCTTAGTGTTGTTGATATGTTCAAGAGAATTCATCCAGTTAAAACTTCATCCGTTAATATACCGTAAACCTTCATTTTCATGATGCCATTCCTGAACCTTGTGTCGTCAGTCGATTCTCATATCCAAAAATCATTTAACTCATTTCATGTCGTAAATGTGGGATACATCAAGTCCCTCCTACGATGAGTCGCTTCTTGTTGACATCAGATCATCATCCAAGAAGTTGACTTAGAAACACCCCTTCAATGCCTTGAAGCTTGCATACATCAATGGCAAGTTTCTCACTTCTAGCGACAAGTTGACATCAATGGCCTTCGAAACGAAAGACTTTGTATGGTGTTTGACATCAAATCATCTATTCACACCATGCGAAATGTACTTCAGTAACTTGAGGGTCATCATTATTATCGGTGATCCCTCTCTCGTTTGTTAAGAGCTTACATCATTGGCTGGTGGTCACATGATGTCTCTCCATGTTCGACCTCAGAACGTCTATTTGCATGGTTAGACTTTTACATTGAGTGAATATTGAATAAGATTGAAGATCCTGGATCTAGTTTCATCCATCCGGGCTGTGATATATTCAGGAGTACCAACTCAAATGTACAAAGGCCTTAAACGGATGGTCATCCTAATCATGGATCACGAATCTGTATCTGTAGAAACATGAGTCTATATCTATAGACGATTATCTAACTTATGTACATGTGATGAAAGTTTATAATATGAGCATGGGAATTCCTCCCTCAACTAATTCATGAGAAAAAATCAAATTATCATGATATGTTGTATTGTAATTGATGCAGGTTACCTTCCATTTTAGAACTTCCTATCCTCATGATAAAGCATTTCACCCGACATAGATATTTACGACCTCGTGCCTTAGGGGGCAGCTATTACAGATCCATTTGGGCATATCAACCCTAACTTACAGGTCTACGTTATTAAGGCTCCTCAACCCCTAATACAGTTGTTACATGCCCTAAAGAAGATAGTCATTAGAATGCCTTACTCCCAAAGAAGTTCCATCACAGAAAACATCCAAAAAGTGCCCCTAAGGAGATCATCATAGGAAGCCTTCTATTAGGCTGCAATGCATTGTAGTAACTACACTGACTGAGTGCTATGAATCGCATTTAGTCCCTCTTTAGCTTGCAATGAGTGAACTTTGGAAAATTTCCATGAGGGTTTGAAGATTCCTTATCCACTGGAAGCCTCTAGAAATTTCTCAAGTGCCACCTGTCCCTCTGAGTTCGCCCTTGGATGACAAAGAGAATTGGGAAACATCATCCAGTCCCCTCTTTCATGGAACTAATTTCTAAAAATAGAAAGGCATTCATCATCATCATTGATGATGTAACCTCCTTCACTCATCTATAAATAGATCACTCATATAAGAGATATAGAGGCTGAAATATACTGAGTTGCAAGGAGATGTTGGTGGTATGAGATTAGGATGGAGTACAAGTATTGTGATATTGTTGGAATGTTATGTTTTTCATAAGGTGAAGAAGGATTGAATTGGAGGGATGACGTGGGATCGAACTCGCATTGGTTGTAATCTTCCCTCTTATCAATAAAGCTTTCGAGATGTTTCCCTTATGTTTGTGTTTATGTTAAACGCATTCATGTGTATATCATGCTTTCGATTTTGTGTTATTTATGAATAATACATCATTATGCTTTGATGGGTTCTTGTTTCTGTAAGTTTTGCAGGTACTTCTCAAGCGATTTAAGTACAAGAAGAACCAGCGAAATCGGTCAAGGGAGATAAGGAACAAGAGGAAGTTACAAGTAGGCTCTCTGTCTCTTATCTTATTTGTTGTTTAGAGGAAAAATTAAGATTGCTTTGACTGTTGTTTCTAGACTAGCTACTAGGTCTAGAGGGTTAGGTGTTTGTAGAAACACTAAGTATTCCCAAAACAACAACACCATATGTACATAGTAATACATATACAACATGTACATAGCACCCTATGTACACAACACTACATATCCAACATGCGCACAACATCATATACACAAAACACCGCATATCCATCATGCACACAATACAATATGTACACAATGCTACATATCCAACATGTACATAGAACCATATATACCAGTATTGCATATGAAATATTCCAAAAAAACTATCTATACCATCCTTTACATAACATTGCATAAACTGTAGGTACACACACTATATATAAACAACATCGCATGCACACAACATCATATCCAAGAAGCACGACATATACAACATATGCACAATAGTAGCACCACACTGTCTCTACCAAGCAACCTTGCTTCTAGTGTCTCTCTACCATCCATGTTTATCCTAGTATACTACAAAGTATAATACTTTCATTCTGCTGATGTATCTCTCAACGTAGCTTGTCCATACCATAAACATTGCCATAGTATAAACACATACTATAAACTCATATCCACATGATACTAACCTCGTAGATCTGTCAAGGATACTCTTTCGATTGACTCATCATAAGACGAGGAACCCCTTCATTCCATTCACCTAAAGAAGCAATTTTTCTTCAATAAGAAAGATTCTTGATGACCCTGTCAGACAACGGTATGTATAAACACATATATACATATAAGAATTAGCATTAAACAACCATGATCCATGATGACCTTGTCATACATGACATACATACATACGTACATGTATACATATATAATCATCAACATAATCATGATCATAACATAATTACCAGATATGATTAGGTCAAGGTTAAGAGAACTTCCTTATTTGTGCACAACATGCACAACATTGAGAACCATAGTTCCCAACATAGCCAAAGAATGTAACACCTTATATCAATCTACTTTACCTTTTCTAGTTACCTTTCTCATGTCTATACTACCACCATCCATTTAAAACAATGGACCCAACCAGTTCAACCAGTTTTCATTGTCTTACCTTTCGATGTGCTTACTCATGCACTGAGCTTCATCCATGTCTTACATTACCTATTGGGTATGACACAGCTCTCCCTGAGCTCCATTAACTTTCCTCCTTCCCAACCAATTCACAAGTCACTCAAAACATAAAAGGAAAAAATAGAAACAAACAACAAGAAGACAATGAAAAAACAAAGGCAATATGACACCAAAACAAAGTTGCATGATCATGCAATTAGACATTAAAAAAATAGCAAATCAAGTGCAATAAAATCACAAAAGACCAAAGTCACAAGACTAGAAATAAACACCATGACTCCATCACATGGTTCCCAATGTATCCAAAGAAAATATCAACCTATGCCTTTTTTAGAATTTCATGGAAATCTCCTTATCGTGAAATCCCTTGCATCATATGACCATATACACATAAATCTAAATGCATAAGTAATCATAACAATACACCAGTTACCTTACCTTGTTGTGCCAAGCACGCTGCATTGTAACTGAACACATACACCTCTCAAGGAACACCAATTCCTTGATGAGTTCATCCATAGTTGGAAACTAGTTGTCATACCTATAAAATACATATTAATGAATATAGCATCTATACAGATAATGTCAGAGAAAGTCAAGGTTAAGAAGAGTTCCTGTATGCAAAGCACTCATTCATTTGGAATTAGGTTTTCCAAAGATATGCAAAGGAATTATTTCCCAATTCCTTTCCTTTAACTTTCTACTTTGTTTCAATTGAGTCTTACTATGCATTGTCACATCTCCCAACTATTAGTTATATAAACACATCTACTATTACCTTTTCAAGTTAATTCCAAGCATGTTTGCCTGCAACTTCTCACACATGTCAACCACATTCCAAATATAAAGACAATCACATATATCAATTTGAAAACCTTTACAAAGACTAACAACCATGTGATAATCCATAGTCAACTCATAGTCATTAGACATAATGCTACAATTATCACTTATTACACTCAAGTACATATCAATTGTCTCAACAGATATGTGTTAGTATGACCATCTCAAAACAAGAGAATTTGAACACATACTCATATTAGGAAATTCATCAAACACTTAACCAACTTGAAAAAATAACATGTTAAAAAAATCATCTAGATGACATAATAGACATCAAATACTCAAAGACAAATAGATGACATAATGAAATAGTCAAGCACTAAATATATGACATAAGAAAACTCATATTTTAATGTATCTCATGGAGGCTATCTTATCTGCACAATCAAGATAGATTAACATGATATAAGTTCACAACATATCAACTCAGCCATAAATAAGGTCATGATATCCATAATAGTAACTAGCTAACATGTTCACATCATAAACTCATAAACAATTTCCATTCATACATAATAATCACATCCGCACAAACAGTCTAGATTAGTATCACATAATATCATGGCGTATTAACCCATACCTTAACCTCAAAACCCTAACCATTTGAATAGACCAATCCAAATTAGTATGATACATATAACATCAAGATCTTATGGTAATAACCCTAATCATTAAGTTACTATCATATAACAACAACAAGTTATATATCATTCTAATAAATAACATATAACCTAATCATCAAGCTAACTATCATATAACAGCAACAAGTTAACCTATAGCATACTCATAAAGAACATATAACATAATCATCAAATTATCTAACATAAAAAAAAATAGAAATACATACAACCACGGGTTACTATAATTCATGACTATTCGACACATGTGCATATGACTACACTAATCAACTAACATATGTCATGTATGGAACCATAACATCAATAGACTGAAATATATACACATAACCATAATGCACATAACAATCCTTAACCTACATACTTGCATGCCCAACATAGAAACTTGCATGACAGCATGTTCTCCTCTCACGGTCTAGTGTTGCAACTTCACTTTAATGATCTACATCTCTTGCTCTATCTCACCCAACACATTAGCATCACGACATACCAATATCATCATGATGACATAATTTCATACAATGACCTCATGCACAACAACCTTCACCATCAAAATTCAGGTCAGACAACATATCAACACTGACATGAATAAAAAATGCATATACAACCATGCACTCATTACAACACATGATGCACACCATCAACCTCCACATAACAACATCACTAAAACCATGATCAACACAATTCAAATGCAATAAGCACATGGAATACAAGCATAAGAAACACATATGCAACCGACATGAATGCATGACCAACACACTCCCCATCTAGTGTGAGGGTTGAACCATGCTCTGATACCACTCTGTGGTATTAGATATGACCCAAAGAGAGTGCAACTAGCTCTGATACCACTCTGTAACACCACCCTCCCACATATACTAAAGTAATCTTCCAACCAGGGTAAATATGCCATGAGAGGTTACTATGATTTTCTTCAATCTCCTATGTCACCTTAAGGAAGTGGAATCAATGGAAAGACGACATACAAACCTTCCACATCAGCTAGAGGACTCCTAGGAACCATGCCAACCATTCAGGGTGTTAACCCCTCAATCCCATTGAAGTTTTTGACCACTTGACCTCTAGACACTCTCATGTTATAGTCCTCTTAGCATCCAAGAGGCTCTAGATTCTCTCATGACAAACCATCCAATGTTCAAAGACTATTTTTCTCAGTGTTGTGCCAGTGTCGTGGGATTTGAACCACATTTTTAGGCATAGAGCCCGGGTCACTACCCAAAATTGAATGACACCTTCATAACAGTTACATAACAAGGAAACAATGATGGAAAAGTAAATACTTGAATAAGCCTTTAACCAGACCACGACTAGCCATGACAGGAATTTCGAAAAACATATCACAAATATGTAATATACAGG
The DNA here is from genome assembly GCA_031772625.1 of Pinus tabuliformis. Classification (NCBI taxonomy): domain Eukaryota; kingdom Viridiplantae; phylum Streptophyta; class Pinopsida; order Pinales; family Pinaceae; genus Pinus; species Pinus tabuliformis. The sequence continues at coordinate 1,388,082,259 of CM062817.1, read as the reverse complement.
TGTCCACCAGATCACTAGACCAAACAAGCATGGATGCCATCAGATTTCTCCACCTACGCCATGAGGAATTTTCCTATTTCTTAGTCCCTCAGGATTTATCACAATTCACACTGGGTAACTAGACCCTAAACAGAGACCCACTCCCCAATCTTTACCACATATCCCATCCTAGGATTACTAGGCCCAATGGAGAGCAATCCACCTCTTGGATTTACCATATATCCTTTCATTCATGGAAACGATTCCTAGGCCCACTGAGGCAACACAATTTGGGCTTTATCGCAACCCACAATCTAGCTCAGAGGTTACTAGGCCAATGACTTTACTGTGATCCACAGTTCCGTTCAGGGACCACTAGGCCATGTGCTCTATCATTCAGATTTCCACCTCACTCAACTTCGAATCAATCTGTCAATCGAGTTCAACCAAAACAACAGAACCCTAACACACCATGGCTATCTAGGAATGGAAAGGCTAGGTTGAAAATGCTATCACTCCTGGAAAACCCATGCCATAACAATGAAACAACCACATGCAATACCATGCATGCCAATTCTGGCAAGAAAAACACACATGCAAATTGATACATGTAAAGAGTCCTATTGTAGTTGGTTGATCCTACTCTTCCTTGCTTTCTCTTTCCTTCTTCTTTCCTTCCTTTCCTTTCTTGATCCAATGCAAAACATGAGCAAAATCTTTCCAACTGATCCTCAGAAGCCCTTTTAGCAATGTGGCCTCTATTTTCTTCAATTTCCATTATTTTCCTTCATTTTCCTCCTCACATGAAACTTGTGACATTTCACCTTCCTTTTCTCCTAATTTCTATTATTTTCATAAATAAAATGCCAGTAAATTCCTCATGCCTTTCCAAATCCTTTGCCAAGTTCCTTTAGCCATAATAATTAAAATTAACACTCACTAGGATGTTATTGCCACCATTCAGCTTGGAATACATATTCCATCAACCATGGTCTTATATATTTTTACATGAGATTTTAACTAGGGTTGTTACATAATGTGTTACCTGCAAGTGTTCCTACTAAAGTTGCCTTATCGAAAATTTTGTTACTTGATCCTTGATTTCCTTCACTTTCCTTATTTTTCCTTTGCATTCTTGATTTCCTTCTCCACTTTGAAACCAATTCTGAAAATCAATAGACCAAAATTTCCAATTGATGCTTTGATGTCTTTTTATTATTCATGCAACTAATTTCTTCAATTTTCCTTAATTTTCCTTCAATTTCCTACTCACATTCAATCTGTGAACTTTTACCTCCCTTTTCTCCTCATTTCCTTTATTTTCATTAAAAAATATTCCAATTAATGCCTCTTTTCCTTTTCAATTCCTTTTCCATTTTCTTTGTCAATTTCCCCTTAACCATAAACACAACAAGTGATTCCCACTAGGATATTTTTCCCAAGATTCATCTTGGAATAAATCTCCCTTGACCTTGGTCTTATTTTTCCTTTATTAACTTTATTACATGAAATTTTAACTTGGGGCTATTACAGACCCCTCCCCATTAGGGGAGCACCATTGTCAGTGTTCTATGACACCTACAACTAGCAAAACCATTGAAAACCAGAACATACTACCCATGGAGATTTATAACTTATCTCATTGCAGTATTAACAATGAACAACCTGATCATAAGCAAAACCACCATCACAATCATGACAACTTGACAACCATACCACTTATTCGAGGTTTATAACACAACTCATTGTGGCATTTACAATAAACAACCATACATGAATATTTACATGTACCAAAACTGCTTTGCATCAACTGGAACTACATGCAATTAGTCATCTCCTATGTAGTTTCATCTGCACTAATCATACATAATAATCCCTACAACTTCTCACACGTGTCAGCCACGTTCCAAATATAAAGAAAATCATATCTATCAATTTGAAAACCTTTACCAAGTCTAACAACCATGTGATAATCCATAGTCAACTCATAGTAATTAGACATAATTCTACAATTGTCACTTATTACACTCAAGTAAATATCAATTGTCTCAACACATATGTGTTAGTAAGACCATTTCAAAAAAAAATCATTTGAACACATACTCATATTAGGAAATTCATCAGACACTCAACCAACTTGAAAAAATACCATGTTAAAAAAATCAACTAGATGACATAATAGACATCAAACACTCAAACACCAAATAGACAACATAATCAAACAACCAAGCACCAAATATATGACATAAGAAAACTCATACTTTAATGTATCTGAGGGAGGCTATCCTGTCTGCACAATCAAGATATATTAACATGATATAACTTCACAACATATCAACTCAACCATAAATAAGGTTATGATATCCATAATAGTAACTAGCTAACATGTTCACATCATAAACTCATAAACAATTTTCATTCATACATAATAATCACATCTGCACAGACAATCTAGATTAGTATTGCATAATATCATGACATATTAACTCATAATTTAACCTCAAAACCCTAACCATTTGCGTAGTCCAGTCCAAATTAGTATGATACATATAACATGAAGATCTTATGGTAATAAACCTAATAATTAAGTTACTATCATATAAAAACAAGTTATGTATCATGCTCATCAACAACATATAACCTAATCATCAAGCTCACTATCATATAACAACAACAATTTAACCTATAACATACTCATAAACAACATATAACATAATCATCAAGTTATCTAACATAAAACAAAAATAGAGATACATACAACCACGGGTTACTATAATTCATGACTATTTGACACATGTGCATATGACTACACTAATCAACTAGTATCTGTCATGTACAAAACCATAACATCAGTAGAATTAAATGCATACACATAACCATAATTCACATAACAATCCTTAACCTACATACTTGCATGCCTAACATAGAGACTTGCATGACAACATGTTCTCGCCCTATGGTCCAGTGTTGCAACTTCACTTTAGTGATCTACATCTCCTACTCTATCTCACCCAACACATTAGCATCATGATATACCAATATCATCATGATGACCTAATTGCATACAATGACCTCATGCACAACAACCTTCACCATTAAAATTCATGTCGGATAACATATCAACACAGACATGGATAAAAAATGCATATACAACCATGCACTCATGATGACACGTGATGCAACAACACCATCAACCTCCACATAACGACATCACTAAAATGATGATCAACACAATGAAAATGCAACAAGCACATGGACTACAAGCATAAGAAACACGTATGCAACTGACATGAATGCATGACCAACACACTCCCCATCTAGTGTGAGGGTTTAACCATGCTCTGATACCACTCTGTGGTATTAGATATGACCCAAGCAGAGTGCAACTATCTTTGATACCACTCTATAACACCGCCCTCCCACATATACTGAAGTAATCTTTCAACCAAGGTAAATATGCCATGAGAGGTTACTATGATTGGCTTCAACCTCTTATGTGACCTTAAGGAAGTGGAATCAATGGAAAGACAACATACCGACCTTCCACATCAGCTACAGGACTCCTAGGAACCATCCCAACCATTTAGGTTGTTAGCCCCTCGATCCCACTGAAGTTTTTGATCACTTGACCTCTGGATGCTCCCATGTTATAGGCCTCCCAGTGTCCAAGAGGCTGTAGACACTCTCATGACAAGCCACCCAATGTCTAGAGACTACTTTTCTCAGTGTTGTGCAAGCATCCCGGGATTTGAACCACATTTTTAGGCCTAGAGCCAAAGTCACTACCCAGAATTGAATGACACCTTCATAACAGTAAGATAACAAGAAAACAATGATGGAAAAGTAAATAAGTGAATAAGCCTTCAACTGGACCCCGACTAGCCACAGGTGTCCACTAGATCACTAGACTAAAGAAGCATGGATGCCATCATATTTCCCCACCTACACCATGAGGAATTTTCCTATTTCTTAGTCTCTCGAGATTTATCACAATTCACATTGGGTCGCTAGACCCTAAATAGAGACCCACTCCCCAACCTTTACCACATATCCCATCCTAGGATTACTAGGCCCAACAAAGAGAAATCCACCTCTTGGATTTACCATATATCCTATCATTCACGGCAAGGATTCCTGGGCCCATCAAGGCAACACAATTCGGGCTTTATCGCAACCCACAATCTGGCTCAGGGGTTACTAGGCCAGTGACTTTACTACGATCCACAGTCTAGTTCAGGGACCACTAGGCCATGTGCTCTATCGTTCAGATTTCCACCTCACTCAACTTCAAATCAATCTGTCAATCAAGTTCAACCAAAACAACAGAACCCCATCACACCATGGCTATCCAGAAATAAAAAGGCTAGGTTGAAAATGTTGTCACACCTGGAAAAACCCATGCCATAACAATGAAACAACCACATGGAATACCATGCACGCCAAATTTGACAAGGAAAACACACATGCAAATTGATACATGTAAAGAATCCAATTGTAGCTGGTTGATCCTACTCTTCCTTGCTTTCTCTTTCCTTCCTCTTTCCTTCCTTTCCTTTCTTGATCTAATGCAAAACATGAGCAAAATCTTGCCAGCTAATCCTCATAAGCCCTTTTAGGAATGTGGCCTCTATTTTCTTTAATTTCCATTATTTTCCGTTATTTTCCTCCTCACATGCAACTTGTGTCATTTCGCCTCCTCTTCTCCTAATTTCTATTATTTTCATAAATAAAATGCCAATAAATTCCTCATGCCTTTCCAAATCCCTTGCCAATTTCCTTTAGCCATAATAACTAAAATGAACACTCACTAGCATGATTTTCCCACCATTCAGATTGGAATACATATCCCATCAGCTGTGGTCTTATATATTTTTTCATGAATTTTTAACCAGGGTTGTTACATAGTGTGTTACCTGCAAGTGTTCCTACTAAAGTTGCCTTATCCAAAATTTTGTTACTTGATCCTTGATTTCTTCACTTTCCTTATCCTTCCTTGTCCTTCCTTTTCTTTCTTAATTTCCTTCTCCACTCTGAAACCAATTCTGAAAATCAATTGACCAAAATTACCAATTGATGCTTTGATGTCTTTTTATTATTCATGCCACTAATTTCTTCAATTTTCCTTAATTTTCCTTCAATGTGCTACTCACATTCAACCTGTGAACTTTTACCTCCCTTTTCTCCTCATTCCCTTTATTTTCATTAAAAAATATGCCAATTAATGCCTCTTTTCCTTTTCAATTCCTTTTCTTTTTTCTTTGTCAATTTCCCCTTAACCATAAACACAACAAGAGATTCCCACTATGATATTTTTCCCAAGATTCATCTTCGAATACATCTCCCTTGACCTTGGTCTTATTTTTCCTTTATTAACTTTATTACATGAAATTTGAACCCAGGGCTATTACAGACCCCTCCCCCTTAAGGGAGCACCATCCTCAGTGTTCTATGAAACCTACAACCAGCAAAACCATTGAAAACCAAAACATACTACCCATGGAGATTTATAACTTATCTCGTTGCAGTATTTACAATGAACAACCTCCTCAAAAGAAAAACCATCATCACAATCATGACAACCTGACAACCATACCGCTTATTGGAGGTTTATAACACAACTCATTGTGGTATTTACAATAAAAATCATATATGAATATTTACATGTACCAAAATTGCTTTGCGTCAATTGGAACTACATGCAATCAACCATCTCCTATGTAGTTTCATCTACACTAAAGTGCTTCCACTGCACATTAACTTGCTTGATTGCTCTGTTCTAGAGCATGAGTTGTTTCCACTACAATATTCACTAAGGTTTTGGCTGGAATTCTCCTTCTAGATCTATCTGTAATACAAACCGATCAATAACATGATCAACATCCTTTATATATATTTTAAGCAATGAAACATGGAAAAAATCATGGAATTTCACTATGAGAGGAAATTCAATTATGTAGGTCATTGGTCCAATCCTCTCAAGGATCTCAAAATTCCCATAATATCATGGTGCCAACTTGGCACATGATCCAATCCTCAAGAAGATCTTCTTGGGATTGATGCACAAACACACATGCTCCCCACCCTAAACCTCATTAAATTCCATGTGTTGGTTTGCATAACTCCTTTTCCTGTCCTATGTTGCCTTTAGATTCTTCTTTATAACCTACATTTCCTATTCCATGTCTTCCAACATGTCTGGTCCAATAAGTACCCTATTCAATGGATCACTCCAGCTGATGGGAGTATTGCAACTCCACCCATACAGTGTCACAAATGGAATCATCCTCAGTGACTCTTGGTAACCATTGTTCTAATTGAACTGAGCAAATAGAAGGTACTCCTCCCGTCTCCTTTGTTGATGCATCACATACATCCTCAACATTTCCTCCAGAATCTTGTTAAGCCTCTATTTCTTTCCACCTATCTGTGGATGATAAGTTGCAGTAAAGGCCAACTTTGTCCCCAAACCTACAAAAAAGTCCTTCGAAAACTTGGAAGTGAACTTAGCATCCTTGTCTAACACGATATTCTTTGGAACACCATGTAATATCATGATCGCCCTAATGAAAACTTCTGCGACCTCAAGTCTAGTTGAATATGTAGTCTTCACTAGAACGAAGTGAGATACCTTGCTCAACCTATCTACCACAACCATGATAGAATCATGTTTCCTCAATTTCCTCAGAAGACCTGTAATGAAATCCATGGAAATGACCTCCCATTTCCATTCTAGAATCAGAATCAGCTGAAGCAATCCACCTAGATTCTCACACTCTACTTTAACATGCTAAAATTTCAAATATTCTAGCCACGAACTCTGCCACTTCCTTCTTCATATTCCGCTAATAGTAGAACTTCTTCATTGCTATCAATGTCTTCTAGTATCCTAGGCAACCTAAATATGGTTTGACATGAAACTCCCTCAAGACAAGCTTCTTGAGCCCACTGAATCCGGTACATAGATCCTCTCCCTGAATCTCACCAAACCATTTGTTGTGAGATGATAGTCCACATCCTGATCACCTGCACCATGTTGTAACATGTGCCTAAGCTCCATGTACGTGTCATTCAGTTATCCGACCTGTAATATCTGATCTTATAAATCTGATGCATACGAGCTTATTGTTGCAACATAGTTCATCTACACTCTCATACTGCTATCATCAGCAACCCTATTCTCCTTAACCTTGATGTATTTGATCTCAAAGTCAAATTCATTAAGGGTGGCCAGCCATCCAGCTTTCCTGGCATTCAGATTCAGTTGGTGAAACATATATCTCAACCCATTGTGGTCACTCATCAATACGGACCTCCTTCCAAGAAGGTAGTGTCTCCACATCTTCAATACATCGATAGTAGCTTCCAACTCAAGATCATGAGTCACATAGTTCTACTCATGCTCATTCAATTTCCTAGATTCATAGCATATTTTTTGTCCCTCCTGAATCAAGAATCCACCAAGTCCTCTCTTGTAAGCATTTGTACACACCATAAACTCTTTACGTGGATCTGCAATCTTAAGAACTAGATCATTTTTTAATAATTTCTTCAGCTGCTCAAAATCTTGTTTTATATTTCTCTATCTAATGAAATTTCTTCCCTTCCTATGCAAAGATGTCATGGGATATGAAATGTGTGAGAATTTCTGGATGAAAATCCTATATTAATATTTTAATCCCACGAATGATCGGACTTCATCCACATTCTTATGAGCCTCCCACTCAATGATAGCCCTTATATTTTTTGGATCTACTGATATGCCTTCATTGGAAACACATTAGGGGAATTTTGAGGTCTAAAATGGGCCTCCTAAGAAAAATGTACAACCAAAATTAGCTTTATAAGAACCAATAGTATTCAAGATGATGATTTCAAGCATGGGGGTTGATTCACCATTTTTGGAGTAAAAAAGTAAAAATAATAAAATAATAAAACTACTTTTTGAACTTCTATTTTTAACGTATATCCCTAAGGTTATACTCAAATTTTGAGCGGGAGTACTCGTTGGATGCAAAATTTAATTCTTCATCAAAGGAGTGCTCATGTTGCGTATTTTCGATGGACCCTACTGCATGAAAAATGAGAAATACATAAAAAAATGTGATTGTAATCATGCTTTTCATGTATTTCTCATTTTTAGTGTAGCAAGGTCCATTGAAATTATGAAACATGGGTACTCCTTGTATGAGGAATCAAATTCTGCATCCAATGATTATTGCCACTAAAAATTTGAGTAAACCCATAGAGAGACAAGTTGAAAATACAAGTTGAAAAATAGTTTTTTATTTTTTCCCTCTAAAATTTGATGATGTTATAATTTCCTTAGGAGGCCCATTTTACACCTCAAAACTTCCCTAATGACATGTCCCAAGTAATGCACCTTTATCTGAAATAAACTTCACTTGCTAATCTTGGGATACAAATGATGCTCTCTTATAAATCTCATCACTACTAGTAAATTCTCGGCATGCTCTTCCTCATTCTTACAATATATGAAGATGTCTTCAATGAATACATTAACAAACTTGTCTAGATACCATTCAGCTCAAATGTACAATCTCTTACCCAATGATGTACTCTACTTTTAGTGCATGTAGCCAACTACACCAACCAAGAGTCTGCATGCACTTATTTTCTCAAGCCGCACTTCTACACCATGTTAGGATTAACAAACTATAATTAGATCCAGGATCAATCAAAATAGAAACAACTTGACCACAAATATTACCTTCCATCTCAATAATGGAGGTCTGATAATCTTCCTGCTTGTTTTCCATAGCTTCATAAATCTGAGGAATGTTATGGTCAACATTCCAACTGTTTGTGGCTCCTAAGCACTATAAATATGAGGCCTACCATCCTGGTACAATAGACAATCCTTCTTGTGATGATATTTGCCGCATATCAAACACTACAATCATCCCTTACCCTCACCTTTGTTCTGCTACTCTCCAGGCTGTGATCCATGCCCCTTATCAACTACATTTAACTTCTTGTAAGGAGCAACATTTTATTTCTCACTTGCATCTTGAGATATTCCCTGCTTTGGTGGCCACTTCCCATCAAGTCATGCTTAGGCTCAACTTTCTTCTTTGATTACTCATAACAATGCTTTCACTCCATAATGGTTTCCTCCAATGATCTAGGCTCATCAAACTCAATATGGTCTCTATATGTTGTTGTCAACCCACTAATGAATCTATGGATCTTATCCTTCTCATCCTTGAGGTAAGGCGCATACCTCAATGGCTCTAGGAATGTGCTAGTATACTCATCATGCGTCATAGAACCCATATCTAGCTCACAAAAATCCTTAGCTCTATGATCATAGTACCTCTCTGAGAAGTACTTCTTCTTGAAGAGTCTCTCAAACTCATCCCAAGTCAACTCTTCTTCCTAAATTCCCTTGACATTCTTTGCATCTTCCCACCAAATATTTGCTTTCCCTTTTAGACTGAAGGTTGTTATCTTGGCTTTCATGTTCCCCGAATAGTTGTGAAATCTAAATAATTTATTCATCCCGAGGAATGATGCCTCTGTATATTCTAGCGTCTTCATCTCTCCATCAAATGTAGGCAGCTTTAATTCCTTGAACTATTCACAAAAGTACTTACCCCTCCTATAATGATGATAATGGTGATGACTGTGATGATGTCTCTTGGATGAGGAACTAGAATGAGGCCCATATATACCAATCCTCCTGTCAGGTGTATCTAATGATCTTTCACCTCTAATTGAATCCCCTTTATCCAACCTATATTCAGTATGAGACATGCTACCATAGGCTCCATTAGTTTTCTCTTCCTTCTCTTGAGTCATCATCAAATGTCTCTATCTTTGAAACTCTACCAATCTCTAAAGAATCACTGCATTCACCTCTATATTCCTCTCCTGATACCTTCCAAGTATTTCTTGAGCCTCAATCAACCTATCATTATCCACTTTGCAACTTCTAATCTCTTCCCTATAACTCCTCAATGTATCTCTTATACCAGGAGAATGCTCTCCTCCTTTTCCCCAACTAATCTGTAGGAAGAGTCATAGGAACTATAGTCTACCATTTTTCTCTTCATCTTTGATTCTCTTCCTCCTACAAGTGTACCATGTCGGATAAGCCAAATAGATACTAAAACCAAAACCATACCTCATTGATCTTGATGGGAGACTTATCTCATATGCAAGATGAATCCACATTAGTGTGATACATGTATAATTATAATCATATCAATATAAAAAAATCATGCATGAACATACCAAATGTATACTTATGACCCCATGCATGACAACCATAACCATGACAACATCAAACTTTACACAAAGAGAGTGTAACCCACTCTAATACCACCCTGTAGCTACCTCCTTCCAAATTTACCCGCTTTCAATGACTTTCCTAGGGTAAACATGAGATGAGGGTAACTATGATGAGAGTCAACTTCCTATATGACCTTAAGGAAATGGAGCCGACAACAATACCTTATTGACTTCCCTTAGTGGCTACAGGACCTCTAGGAGAAACCTAACCCCTCCAAGTCTCTAGCCCTTGAGATAACTCTCTTTTTCACTAACCTAGAGCCTCAGTTGCTCCCTTGACAAGGCATGCAAGCAACTATATCCCTATAGTCGCACTGATAAGCCTGTCTCCATGTGATTGTAGACATTTCCAGTCAGTTCTATGTCAGTGACCCCAAACACTAAGCCACTTTTTCAGGGCCATGAATGAGGCCTTTGCCTAGAACTCAGTTAAACTTCCAAAAAAGATAAATGACATAGAAACAAATTTTATAAACCAAAAATTGAATGAGGACATGACCTTACTCATCCCAACAATGATTTAAATTATATCAAATAGATGTTAAACATGCAACCTACAGGTTGTGAGTGCATATTTGAACATAAGTATCTAAAAAATCATCTGAAGTTAAACAAGAAGGCCCAAGGCCTTCTCACAATCCATTCATTAACCACATATTCATTGAATGAAATGGGATAAGAGCCATACATAGATCTATTATATAACCATGCTTATAACAATTATATAACCAAATAAATAAAAATCATAGAACAACCATTTAATCCACATAATAACAAGTAAATAGATTCATCAAAAGAAAAAGGAACTTAGATCTCATTAATGATATGAAATAGCCAACCAAGTCAAGGACTTCCACATACCATCCCACCATAAATTGGGTTGAATCAAATATTTCTATCAACCAATCACCCAGATGCCATATTCCAAGCATGAATGTGCAATCTCATGGGATAAACCAATCAATAAAAAACCAAGGGAATCTAAAGGTTAAACCACCTCCACCCTCACCATACTATTATCTCACCTAAACTAGCCTTGAGATCACAAAACTGAACTGAGATAGGATGCCTTAAAATTCTTTCACCATCCCTTGAGGAATTTTCCTATCTTCACCCACCTATTGAAGGATTCCTAGAGAAAACCATCTCCACCCCAAACCCTTGGGATTTTTCTAAGACCACCTTGCTCAGATCCAAAACCTTACGACAATCCAAAGCTCAACCAAGAATTAATCACATCACACCATGGTTATCCGAAAATGGAAAGGCAAGGCTAAAACCACTATAAAACCCAGAAAAATCCATGCCATTGAAAACAATGAAACCAAATACACACATGCATATGTCATGCATGCCAAAACCAACTAGGAAAACATACATGCAATCTATTACTTGCAAGTATTCTTGTTGACACTACCTGATCCAACCTTTTCTTTCCCGATCATTGCTTTCCTTTTCTTTCATTTTCTTTCCTTATCCTTCCTTTGCTTGCTTGCTTTCCTTCTCATCTTGGTTCTCTTCTCCTCTCTAAAACCAATTCTAAAAATAAACTTACCAAAGCCACCAATTGATGCTCTCATTTATTTTTATTATTGATGCCTCTAATTTCTTCATTTTTCCTTGATTTTCCTTCAATTTCCTCCTCACGTGAAACCTATGACCTTTCACGTCCATTTTCTCCTAATTTCCTTTATTTTCATAAAAAAAATATCCCAATTAATGGCTCTTTACCTTTTCAAACCCTTTTCCATTTCCTTTTCCAATTTCCCCTTAGTCATAAACACAACAAGTGATGCCACTAGAATATTTTGACCAAGATTCAGCCTTGAATAAGTGTCCCTTGACCTTCCTCTTATTTTTACTTTATTAACTTTATTACATGAACTTTTAACCTAAGGCTATTACAGTAATTATAATTTGTAAATTTTGTTTAGAAATTATAATTAAAATATGAAAAGAAATATAGTAGAAAAACAATTTCTACCGAATTATAATATAATACAACATATAAAATTCTATATTACAGTAGACAAAAAAGGCTAGAACATTGAATAAGTAGCTCAAAACTAATGTAATTATTAAGGAGTTCTAAAAACTATGTTAATAGAATGAAATGAGATCTTGTTTTTTTCCTAATGCAATTAGCCACAAAACAAGTGATTATTAATTTACATATTCCTTATCCTAGAAGCACACACATATCACTATGTTTACAATCAAGGTTTTTTATTAATAAATAGATTCATAAGCTAACAAGTCTATTATTCTAATAATCACTTGGACAAGACTAATACAAGGGAAAATTGTAAATGATGTGTCCTTTTATAAAATTAATCTTATTTTAGTTGTTGGCTAATGAATAAAATCAATCGACCATAGACAAAAGTGAGAACAAAATAATAATATCATCTACATTGGTAGCACAATCATTAATTTGCATATAAAGGTTAAAATTTACTATCAATTCAAAAATCTAGAAAATATTCACGGAAATCTAAATTGAAATAATGTGTAAACCAATAACTCCTCCTATGACATAAGTCAATGAAGAAGATTACTGATCTGAAATAGTTTTCAAATCAAATGAATGTTGAGTTAGACAAAAAAATGTAATGAACATAATTATTTGCTTAATGAATAAACCATTAAACAAGAAATATTTATTCTTTAAATTTCAAGAAATAATTATAGGGAAAATAGAGGGATATTCATCTAACTATGGAACATGAAAGCTGAAGAACCATATTGAACACTATCAAATCTCTGCACTTGTATTAGAATAATTCCACAGTCAAAAATTAATAACAATTCCTTGTCCAAAAACTTGCCTATATTACCACATGTCTCTCCTTTATAGCCAAATTAAAGGTTATATATATCCAAAGGCCCTCATCCTTAATATTCAAAGAAAAAATAAAAATTATCTCTAAATAATTCTGTTACAAAAATAAAGAGACTTATTTGATGTTGAGGCCATCTTCCTTGAATAAGCAAATTCAAATCAAACATGTGCCAGATAGGATTCCCATACAAGCTAAGAGCAATCACATGGTGAATGAAAGTATCCAGATTCATAATACCCAAGACAGTTGTCTTGCAAAATTGGAAAATCTGTTAAAGAAATAGACTAAGATTAGATAACATAATAATGAAACTCAAATATAGAAAAACACAAAAGTATATATATCAATTGTAACATTTCCCGTGCATAGATAAATACAAATTAACTATTTTCCTGCATCGTATCCCTATAATTTTTCTGAAATGGTAACTTTGAGATTAAGAGAATTTATTACAATGTGAGTCTTTAGATCTGGTTTTACATTAACACTAGATGATTTTTTTTTCATTAGGCTTATCCTTTCTCTAGAATGAAGCTCTCAACTAGTTGTTTTCATAAATGTGTTGATTGATTTGATGTTCCAAATGAGGGACTGTAAACAAATATTGTTGTTTCCAATATAAAATAACTATTAAAGCATCTGAGTGGTGGTTTGCTAAGTAAGTATCATGAAAACTTGCAGTATCACCTTGACTTGGAGAAGCATATAGAGAATTTGACTTATTTCTTTTCAAACATGGCTCAAGATTAGTTTCCTATTGAAGCTAGGAAATCGCCTCGGGAGGAATCTTATGCCTAGTCCTTTAGGCTCTAACAAATTTTATTTTCAATTGGTTTACTTTAACGATATCTTGTTCACTTTGACACACCTGCATAATTTCCATTTCCTGTGCATTTCAAATGAGTTGAGTTTCATTATGAAGAGATTCAGTAATAGGATCAAAATTGTGAGCTTTCATTGTGTCCTTGTTAGCTCAGATAGAAGTCAAAATTTTTATAAATTTTAACTTCATTATCCTCTAAAGAGGGTAACCTTGGTATTTGGAAAGATGTCTCACAATAACCCTTCCTTAATTCCTTAGTTAATAATGGAGTTGAATCCATAGGAGAGGATTCTGGGACTATGGTTGCAGAAGAATGAACAAGATCAAATGTTGTATGTTTACCATAACAATTACGAGTGAGAAAATATTACCACTCATCAAAACATTAAGCTAGATGATCCCTAAATATCATACAAATTAAACCATGGTGAAAAGGGGACCTCTCATGGTTTTTCTGGCTGAAGTCGATCCCCAGTGACGTTGCTTCGAGGAAAATATGAGTCTTGTTCCTCCATTATCAAACTGACCAATTCCTCCTTACCTATATGGGATTACCCTCTCCAAATCCCATACCTAGAAGGCCTCAATATTTACTCTTTTATCCTCCATGGACTAAACTTAAAGAAAAGTGCTCAATTTTCTTGGGTCTTTAGTTTAGTCTAGAGCTCCAAGCTCGTCCATCAAATTTTTTCCAGTGATAAGCTCTCTTCTCTGTAACTCTCGACTTTCCTTTTGTGCCGATCAACAACCCCCTTCTCCTCCTTCGATTTTTTAATAATGGGGAGTTTTATTCCTTTCCAAGCAATCCTCTCAGTTTCTCTCCATAAATGTTTTGTTAAAATTTTCAATTGGTCACTTGTATTCTCTTAGTCATAATTAATGGCCTTTATTTTTTTTATTTTAGTCAATCACCTACCATTTGACATAGTAATAAATGGTCTTCATTGTGATTTTAGGCGATCATCCATCCTTTGGGTTAAATATATTTGTATATCCATTAAAATATTTTGGTTTTTTTTATAGAGTTGATTCTCAAGTCTTGTCAAGCTTTACTCTTTAGGTAAAAAATTAAATGGATTTATTAATTAATGATTTTTTTAACCTTGTTAAATTTTAATAGTAGTTTTATTATTTTGATTAAGTTTTAATAATAGCTTTTAAGCTTAATACATCCATTACATTTTTTATAATTAGGTATTTAATTAATACTTTTTAATAATTAATTCATTTACCCTATACTTAGGCATTCTTTATAATCAGTCAATATGTATCCTATTGCATTACATATGATGCATGTGTATGTAGCTATCATATCCATGCCTCCTATGCATGCTAATAATCATATTTTTCCTGTAATTCGAGATGGGTCATTACATAGGCTAAGCATTGAGCATAGTTATGCCATTTGACCATTATTTCTGTGATGCCTAGGAATTTGACCAAGAACACAAAGAAGATTAACATTGTAAACCATGTTCAACAAGACCATTAAATTCAATCATAGTCAACATGGGTGCCTTGGTCAACCATAGTAACCATGGACATTAACGTTAACATTTTCTCCAATGTGACAAATAACAAACAACATCACAATGTGACAAATAACAAACAGCATCACGATGTAACAAACAACATCACAATGTGACAAACAACAAATAGAGTTATAATGTGACAAACAAAAAGCAATATCACATTGTGATAAAAAAAAGAAAAAATGTTGTAGTTTGATGAACAAGATATGGCATTGCATAGTGATGAACAACAAACAATGTCATAATGTGTTAATCAAAAGATCAGATTTCACTCTAATGACATTGATATGTGACAAACAATAAACACCATTTGAAAGCAAAAAAGAACAAATAACATCCCGATATGATGTAAAAAAAATGACATCACAATTTCACAATAATAAATGTTGTCACAATATGAACTGTTTTTATAAGGTTTATTAGGTTGACCTATATTTACTAAGTTGGCCAATGTTAACCATAATCAACCATAGTCAACTAGGTCAACCTAAATTTACAAGGTCTACTATACAATGATAACATATTAACTAATAACACGCCACCTATGGTTGACTATTGTTAATATGGTTAGCCATAATCGAAATGAGCATCAAAATCAACCATAGTCAACATGGGTTCCATGGGAAACATAGTCACCATGGAAATTAACTTTAATATTTTTCTCAGTGTGACATATAACAGTAAACCTCACATTGTGAAGAAGAATAATTTATGTCACAACGTGACAAAGAAAAGACAAATTTGTAATGTGATAAACAACAAACAATGTTGCAATTAGAAAAAACAATGATGTTGTAATGTGATGAACAAGTAAAAATGTTGAAATTTGACAAAAATTAAATTATGTTGCAACATTATCAACAACAAATAATATCATAATTTAGGAACCACATTAATAAACCATAGCCAACGAGGGTGACCTAGGATTACTAGGTTCAACGAGGTTTGCTAGGTCAACCATAATTAATAATCATCAACCATAGTCAACTAGGTTGACATAGGTTTGTAAGGAATACTATACATTAATAACATATTAGTTATACATTAATCTATACACTAACACTTGTAATCTATGGTTGACTATGGTTAGCTATGGTTAGTCAGGTTAACCATAGTTAACATGAGTCCCAAGGAAAGCCATAGTCACCACTAACATTAATATTATTCTCCATGTCACAAACAACATACAACACTACAATGTGATGAACAATAAACGATGTCACAATGTAAAAAATAAGAAACAAATTTGTAAGGTAAAGAATAACAAATAATGTCATAATTGGAAAAAAATGGCATTACAATAGGATGAACCAGAAACAATGTTGTCATTTGAAAAAAATAATAATATTGTAATAAATGAACAACAAACGATGTCATAATGTTACAACAACATTAATAAATTGTATCCAATCACAGTTAACTAGGTTGACCTAGGTTTACTAGCTTAACCATGGATTAGTAGGTTTACTAGGTTGACTTATGTTTACCAAGTTCACCAAGTTTACCTAAGTTTTCAAGGTTGACCTAGGATTACTACTAACCTAAGTTTACTAGGTTAAGTTATGGTTGTATAGATTTATCTAGGTTTACTAGGTTTACTAGGTTTGCCAGGTTTATCTATATTTACTAGATTTATTACGTTCACTTAAGTTTACTAGCTTAATCCTATTTTACTAGGTTTATTAGGTTGACCTATGTTTATTAGTTTTACCAAGTTGACCTTGGTCTGCTAGTTTTAGTATGTTTACTTAGGTTTAGTAGGTTTAGTGGACTTACTAGTTTGACTGACATTTATTAAGTTTGTTAGGTATACTAGATTTACTAGGTTGACCTAGGCTTAATAGGTTTTCAAAGTTTAGTAGGTCAAATAGGGTTACTAATTTTACTAGGATGACCTAGGTTATTATGTTGACCTAGTTTTACTAGGTTTACTTAGTTGACCTAGGCTTACTAAGTTGACTAGGTTGAATTAGGTTTATTAATTTTACTAGGTTCACTTAAATTTAGGTTTATCTAGGTATACTAGGTTGATATATGTTTACTAGGTTAACCATAGTCAAACAGGGTCAACTAGGTTTACTAGGTCCACCTAAGTTCACTATATTTACCAAGTTTTCTTAGGTTTACTAGGTTGACCTAGGTTGACATAGGTTGACATAGGTTTACCTAAGTTTTCTAGGTTTAGTAGGTTTGCTAAGCTTACTTAGGTTTACTAGGGTTGTTGAATATGCAATAAGAAAATCCTGATTTAATTTTCCCTTGAATTAAATTAGGAGAAAAATTGTAATTCCACATCACAAGACAACTTGTATGAGTAACTAAGTTAATTTGACGTAGTTGGTTTAGCTAATTCAAGTTTAGGGTCTAAATTGAGTCATGTAGAGTGTCTCCTACTTATAGGGTCCTTGGTTGAGTTCATTTTTAGCTATAATTAATTAATTCAATTTAGCTGAGTTAAAGTCAGTTAAACTAGTTCCAACTAATGGAGGAACTAGTAGGAGGTCTAGCAGTGGGGTGTTGCTTCATGTGTTCAACCAGTTAACTGAAAAATCAGACATAAATGACCCATGCATGTTAGATTTGAGAGTTACCTAGTTCAGATTGGAGTTCAAGGGAAACGTACTATCAGTTGTGTAATCATCCAAATTGTATAGTGAGTTCATGCAGTCAGAAAAGTCCTATGATGGATTGCTCAATTCCAATTGAGGAATTTTCCTAACTAATAGGGGTGAATTCCCAAGGAAATAGCGCAAGGAAATAGGGACTTAGGAAAGTATAAAATTGGGTAAGTACTAGCCTAGGCTTGTATGGGAAGCTGTGAGATAGATTGAGATAATGCAGAGGTTTCTCGGGCTTGAGAAAAGCATCATAATATTCTCATATTTTCTAACTAATGCAATATATTGATATCAAGGGCTTATAGTTGTGGCTTTCCCTAGGAAATAATTATGTAATGTGAATTCTTTCTCTTGTATGCTTCGTGATTTATCGATCAATAAATTGTTTCCACTGATGAGTAGAGTAGATTCAAGTATTTTGTTTTAGAAAATTACATAAACAATTTGAATCCACAAGGGATTTCTACATGGTATTAGAGTTGAAATCACATTAGAAGAGAAGAATATGATTTTTCTTTGTAGGTGAAATCAAATTTATAGGATCATTCTTTAGAGCCAATGGGATATTTTTCTATGGATTGAGACTCAAATATGCCCTTGAGGGTAGCTCAAATTATATTTCTTCGAAGGACAGGATGGAGGCAGTTTTGGAAGACAATGGGTTGAAGGAATTCATGGAAAATGATATTCCTAATCCTACAACAATAGATCTTGAAGATCTTTCTGAGTGGAAGAAATATGTTGCAAAAGCGAGGAGGATCATGCTAGTAGAAGTTCAGGATCATGTTGTCTCGAATCTCCACACGAAGGATACACCATATGCAATGTGGCAATCCTTAATAGAATTCTCAATGACCACAGGAGTTGGCACTGAAGGACAAGGTTAGGAAGATAAATATGGAGAAGTGTGACATAGTACCATAGTAGTTAAGTAGGTTCACATAATATCGGGAGGAGCTTGGGAGCATTGGTATTACAGTTTTTAAAGATGAAATGGTTAGCCCAACACTTCTAGGCATTCCCAAGAGTTGGCACAACTACCAAGATTCGATAAATGGGATGGAGAATCTACCAAAGTGGGAGAATTTGTGGTCCAAGTTCGTACAATAAGAGATAAGGTAGAAAACCAGAGATGGAACCTCATTCAAGCATGATGATGAGGATAATTATGCCTTGGCTAGAAACGAAAAGAAATGGAAAGGGAAGAAATACCAGTCCAAAGGGGATTCTGGTTAGGGCAGAAAGAAGCACTTGTTGAATATCAAATGTTTTCATTGTCATGAGTTTAGACCCTATGCCACGAAGTGTCTACACAAGAAGGCCAATAAGAAACCCTCAGGAGGAGCGACAGATGTAGCTCTAGATTCAAAATTCAAGTTGGATTTCACCCTCATTGCATGTGTGGTGACATTTTTGATAGATAGTGTGTGGTATCTCAATAGTGGAGCCTCATTCCATATGACGGGAAACAAATAATTTTTCAGTGACTTGGAGAAGAAGGACCTCCAAGTGACATCAAGATGGGAGAATCTAGTGTCCCACCTTGGCAAGGTTAGTTTTGTGACACTTAGAGACTGCGATTTTGATGTAATGATATAATATTATGCATGACATACTTATGTATATGATTATATTATATAGACCTAGTTTGGGTCACTTAGTTGCTATGTGCTTATGATAATATCTATGCTTGTGTGTATAATAACATATTATCGATGTTTTCTCTTTTGGTATCCTAGTTTCGACATATGTGTATAACATGGATGGTGATCCAATATTGAGACACATAGATCCATTAATGACCATGGTTATGTTGAACATATGGTTAATTATGATTAATGGATGATATATGATTTGTATGATTATATATGCATAATATTTCACTAAGCAGGACGCGGCAGGGGACCTGGTTATTCGTAAACCAGAATGCTTGAATTATAAATGAATGTGGAAGGCATGATACATTATCTGTATGATTATATATGCTTAATATTGTATTGATAAAGATGTGGTAGGGTACATGGTTATTTGCAAACAAGGATTGTCAAATTTTAAATGATTGTGGAAGTCATGATACATGGTTTTTATGATTATATATGCTTAATATTGTATTGGGTAGGATGTGATAGGGGACGTGGTTATTTTTAAACAAGGATGTTCAAATTACAAATGACTGAGGAAGTCATTTCTCCATAACCAAAATGATTGTGGAAGTCATGCACAAGATTTGGTAAAATATGATTAAGTTAATTATGAAACTCATTTTATTCCTTTGGTATATGAGATTGTGATGTGAGCAGATCTTGGAACAAGGCATTACCAATGAACCATCAGATGGGTATGATATCACAATCAATACCTTAAGGTGAAGCACAAAGTTTCAAAGTAGATAAGATGATAAGACATGGAAATTAGGGCACGGAGTCCTAAATCCATGGAAGATAAAGACGTGGAGTCTTGGATCTATAATAAAAGTATTATGGAGAGAAGTCCTAAATCCATGAAAGATAAAGACATAGAGTCTTGGATCTATAATAAACGGATTGTGAAGTGAAGTCCTAAATATTTAAAAAATCAAGGTGTGGAATCTTAGATTCTTGGAGTAGATCAGGGGTCGAGCCCTTAATCTACTAAGGCACGAAGATGTATCCAACAGGGATGTGGAATCCCTATTCTCCAGAATAAATTTACCACTCATGGGCAGCTCAAGGATGATTTTTCTCAATAAAATCTCACTTATGACAATTCTAGAGTGACTTAATAAAAATAGAAATTCATGTCTACCATCTCAAGTATGACTTTCCAAAAATAGTAAGTCACCTTCACTCAATGGTTAATCAAGTATAGTTGAAGGAAAATTACTTAAATTATCATTACTCAATCCTAATTGTTCAATCTTGACTTAATCCTCAATATTATTAATATTAATATTAATATTAATATTAATATTATTATTATTATTATTATTAATATTAATATTATTATTAATATTAATATTAATATTAATATTAATATTAATATTATTATTAATATTATTATCTTTCATGAGACTAATAATATTATTAAAAGGGAATTACAAGTCACCTTCATCTCCTCAATCACTTCACACCTCTCTACTTGATGACTCTCATGCATCTATGTAAATATCTCTATCTTTTAATAATACATTACACTCTTTTTTATGCACTTATCAGAGAATGGCATATTCCTCTTACACTCAATAAAGACATGTCCTAAAATATTCTTGTAATGCTCTCTTTAATGCATATGTTAGACTCTCCTTAACTGATTCAAGCATACATGTCCCTAATGGCATGAGTTACACTCCTCTAAATTGAATATAAGGCATGTGTATTACTCCTCCTTAATGACAAGAATATGTTGCTCCTCCTATATATGTGTCTCATGTATTCTTACATGGGGGAGGTGCATTGTGATACCAAGAGTTGGAGAGAATTAGAAAAAAAATATTATGAGAGGGAGAGACTTGGAGAGTAGCCAATTGCTTTCAAAATAATTTTAAATTTCTAAACTAAATTACTAAGTAGCTCTACCTGCTAGAGCCAACCATGAGTGTTATTGGGAGGAAGTGAAATTTATCTTCCTCATCTTGCATTGGATATCTCTCTACTGCTACATTTTGGTATTTTTTGTGAGCTCTTATAGCTCAGGGGTTCTAGGGGAAGAAGTTCTCCCAAGATATGGTTGGGTGGAAAGCCCGATGGTTCACAATAGGTTGGTAAGGATATTGGATATGGACAATACTCTCATCTTTGGAGTTGCATAAATACACTGTCAGGTATATTCATAAAAATTCTTTAAATTTTAGTTCATTATTGTAGAAATTTAAATTTATGAGAATTTTCTACTTGTAAATGTTTATGTTATGAACTAACCAATAATGAATGTAAGCTACAGCGAGAATGTGCATGCAGGGGGATTAAAAAAGAATGTGTTTCCAAATTTTTCAAGTTCTGTTTATAATGAATCTTTGTCCATAGCATGTCATATCTATTATCCAAATTCAATATTCTATGTTTGATAACATTGTTTTTTCTTACTATGAATTGGGCTATTAGTTGAACCTTAGTTGTATATAAAATGTTGTAGACAAAATGTTTGAATAAATTTTGCAATAACTATGGTTCATTTTATATAAGTTTTTTTTTGTACAGTGTTGTTGCAAACTAATTTACAGAAATTCTTACATGCTGAAGCATTCAGGCTACCATGAGTTTAATGAAAAAAAAAATTAGCATAAATTTGAGTTTTCTTTACCCATGTACAAGTGTAGATGAAGTTTGCATTCTTAGTGTTTGACAAAATTTTGAAATGAGATAGTGGGAATTTTTATTTTTTTGTTTTAAATAATTGCATCCCTAGGAATTTTGGATGTGATTCAGCCCAACATCGGGCAGTACTCATGCCATTTGGACCTATAACCCTCCATTTGATCCCAAAAAATTACTTTTTTGAACCCAAATCGTAAATCTAGCCTATTTTGTAGATTACTACTGCAAACTTTGTGTGCCTGTTGACGATTTTTTGGTGAAGGATTAAGATGATTTAGTTTTTAGTTTAATATGCCCATATTTTAAGTTTTAATTTATGAATTTTATGACTTAAAAGGGTCGAACAAAATCTTATATTCATGTTACTAATGGTTGTCAAAATTGTCTTAAGAGAATATGGTCGCCAAGTGTTTGACAAAATACCTCAATGGCTGAATATTGTATGCTTGCGAACTATTTGTCAAAAGGCATCAATGGATGTAGCTCTTATGCACATAAATTCTTAGATTAAATGTCTCATTGAATATAGATTCTATGTACCAAAAACTTATGAATAAATTAGTCAATAGGTGTAGCTTCCTATGTCTACGAATTTATTTTTGTATAAATGTTAAAATGAATTTAAGAATTTTTTGAAGTGCGAATAGAGAATAAGACAATTGTGATTTTTATTATCTAAAGATATCATGAAAAAAATAGGTTGTTGTTGGAAATGATTTTATAGCAACCAATTTTTTAGGATTTATTTATTGGTGCAAGTGAGCATAATAACTTGTCCAAGTTGCATGTATTCATGGGTGTAGTCTTATACTTTAGTAGTTGTGGAACAAAAATAATTGTGCCTAATTTTGGCAAGTCCATTATTCCACTTGGCACTTTTTGAAGAATAATACACTTCTAAATTTGTAACAGTAACTATTGTTGTAACATTCAGTATACGAGTCTAATGATTGAAGAAATGCCATTCTGCAAATAATTTTTTTTCCTTAATACTTGGGAATGAGGATTTTTAGATGATGAATTTGGAAACATTTTTGGGTAAATATCTTTTTTGATTCCATTTTTCCATTGCATAAACATACCATTAGATTTTATAACGAAGAGAGACATATTCCTTCTCTAGTTACCTTGTTCCAGGTAAATTAATAATCATGCCCTTATATGTGATTTTTGTAATAGAAGCAAGATATTTTAGGTTCTAGTAGCATACTTTGTGGTTATGTTGTAAAGAGTTAATAAGTTGAACCTATTTATCATAATCTAGGGGGGTCAAATAGGTTGAGTAAGCTTAATTCTCACACATGGCATTATGATGGAATTTATTTCGAGTCTTACTTAGAACTCACATATAATTATGAAAAGAGCACACGGTATGTTCATTTAAACATGATGAGAAATGCATTTTGGAATTTCTTTTAAGGGAAAGTTATCCCCAACTTCTTATGTTATATTCTTATATTGAAATAGATGAAGGAATATGATCTTCATGATAACCAAGTTAATCATATTATGATTATTTGAAAAAAAAAATTGAGTGATAGTGATCAACTTAACCTTTACTTCTCTACACTCTTGATGGTTGGTAAGATGGGACCTTACATATGGTATCATAGCCAGATATAACACTAGGGCCTAATGGTCCAACATGCTTGCTTGTAGGTTGATGATGTATTAATGTTGATTTTGCATGCATGTTGAATTATTTTGTATGTTGAGAAGCATATTGGTTGCAAAAGAGATATTATTACTATTATTATTATTATTCCATTTAGAAACTCATGAAAGAAAAATAATACTTTCTTATATTCCCTCATATTTTGTTAAGAAAAATTATTAGAACTATGTTAAAAGACTTAAAGACATGCTGGGAAATGATGTGCTTTAAAAAGTTGGGGTTAAACTCAAGCATGTGAATGGCTTGA
This sequence comes from Pinus tabuliformis, assembly GCA_031772625.1. Classification (NCBI taxonomy): domain Eukaryota; kingdom Viridiplantae; phylum Streptophyta; class Pinopsida; order Pinales; family Pinaceae; genus Pinus; species Pinus tabuliformis. Next base: position 1,388,057,939 of record CM062817.1, on the reverse strand, counting down.
TTTTCAATCAATGAGTGAGATAGGTGGAGGGCATGCATGGTTTCATATATTTTTAATGTATCATTATAAATAGTATCCATCTTTACTAGGTGAAATCATATCTGCCAAGAAAAATATTGTCTTAATCTAGACTATGGTATGATGACCTTGGTGTGTATGCTTTGGGAATGTGTAACAAGTGTAAGAATAAGATTCAATTAACATGATGATTGAGTTCATCATGTTAATTTTGAATATTTCTTTATCTACACTATTGGAATCTTAATATAAGCTACCTTCAAGGATGTCACATTTAACTATGAATGTAGATTCATGAGCAATGTATGTGCATTAATTTGATGTGTTAAAGTATTATTTTGGAATACATTCGTAATGGGTAAGAATGAAATTCCTATGATTTCTTTGACATGATTTTGTTTAGTTTGGGTTGACATTATATAACTTGAAATTACTGAGATACCAAGTTGTGGTATGGCCTTCCTAATAAATAAGAGGCTTAAATGGCTTGTGCATGAATGGTTGTGGAAGAAATTTTAAGGAACACTTGAAGCTTGTCTTTTCCTCAAGTTATGTATGGGTGTGGAATACATACTAGAATATATCTATGAGCTAATGTATGGGTGTGGAATCCATACTATCATATATCTATTAGGTAAGGTATGGATGTGGAAGTCATACTAACATATATCTATGAGCCAAGTAATTCTTCTAGTTAGAATGAACCAATTATTTTGATGAAATCTCATAGACGTGATTAAGGAGGATTTATTGTGTAATTAAAGTTAAATGGATAGAGGTTCGTAACCTAAATTTTCTTGAGATTTAAATCCAATATTTTATTTTTAATGAAGATACTAAGTTTGGTATATTGAACACCATTAGGTGGTTTAGAATCTTTGGAATAATTATATGGAGTCAATTGTGAACTAGGTATCTACCTCTACTATTGTCATTCTTTTGTATGTGTTTGGTTTAGGTAGAATTAAAATGATTTTCAAATGCTTGAAAGGTAGAAAAAATTTATTTTGATAAGTTGATTAAATATCTTTTCTATTGGCTTAAGAAAAATTGGATATAATAAAGCCATAATAGTATCTTTAATGATTTTGTTAGTTGAATATTGGTTGAATTAGATTTAACTAAATTAATTATAGAAATTATGAGGATTGAACTCATGAAATACTCTAAACTATTGTTAGTTAGGCGATCGAGTCAAAATTCGTATTGTTTATGAACTTGATGAACTACTTTCTTGGAATTTGATTAACTTGTAAATTGTTAAGAGAATAACATGTTTATAAGATAAACATGTTTTGTGGTGAGAACTTTGTTTTATTTGAACTTAAAGGAAAAAGGCATGTGATTAATGAAAAACTTATTTTAGTTCGTGTTTTACAAGAATATGTGCTTATGATATTTTTGAGAGAGAAATTGAAGGACAGTGAGATCACAATTTGATGCCTTGTAATTGTTGCATGATTTAGAAACCTAAGATGATTGTATTGTATGTGGAATGGAATAGATTGTTGGAATTATGAAATTGTGATTGGATGTATAGTTGTATGAGTAGTTATTAGTCCTACAAAAGGTTGTAATCTTTTGAGAGGGAGGTAATTCTCCTAAAAAAAAGGCTTAGCTTTAGGCTAGAAATTCCCTTTTGATAGATTAAATCTTATTTAAATTCAACAAGGTTCTTCATATTTTGGGAAATGTATGGTTTTCATAGAATTTTTTTATGTATGTATTAATAGTAAGGAATAAGACCTGAAACCATATGAATTGATTAATTACATAATAGAAATCATGAGCGGTTTTATAGTTGGAAAACAAATTGACTTATATTTATCAAGGTAGATTCAATAATATAGATATTTTAATTGCATAATTACGAGACTTGTTCTTTATTAGAACCCGCTTTAGAAAATATATCATTTATTTGCTTTCGGAATGAAGATATTCTAACAGATTCATTCATAGTTGATTCTCAATAATAATGAATATTATGGGAACAAAGGAATGGTCTATAGTACATGAGTGGGTCAATGAGGATTGTATAGAACCTTAGCTTTTTAGTTGAAAAAAATAAAACTAAAAAAATGGTGCCTTGAACCTCAAATTATGACTTTCCCTAAAGAGTAAACATTTAGTAAAAACTATAGGTAGCTCCTAAATATTTTGATTGAAACGATGTCTTATGGAATTAGAAGGGGGAACTTTGATTCAAAATACATAAATCAAGTGGGATGTAAGAGTGGATTTTATATATGACATCACGTTTTTTTGTGTAGTTTCATTGGAAATTGTGTGTGGATGATTTTATGCTTCTTATATGCAAATTTTATTGTCAGATGGGATGGATCATAATTGTTGTTTATACAACCGATGTGTGAGCTATTTATTGTTTGGCAAGCTCAACATACTATAGAACAAATAAGATGACACATGAAGGATTCATGCAGACTATGAGAAAGAAAAACATATAGAATATCAAATTATTATAGATAAGTAGATGTCATATCAATTACATAAAATAGTATTTTGATATGCCATTATAAATTTTATGGCTAGTTTTGATATATAAATATTTGGAATTTTATATCAAAACATGCCTCATATGGCATGGATAAATTCTCTACCTAATTAAGAATGATATGTTTTGGTTTTCATGGACTTTCTTCCAATTTAGCAAACATTAAACTATGGACTGACATGAAGAAAAAGAAGTCAAATAAATATACATAAGGTTAACACCTTATCAATAGGAGAATAAAAAAGAAATGAGTATCTTATGATTGTAGGAAAACCTTTGGGCCAAGTTTAGCCCAAGAGGGGGAGTATGTAGTGTCCCACCTTCGCAAGGTTAGTTTTGTGACACTTAGAGATGGTGATTTTGATGTAATGATATAAGATTATGAATGACGTACTTATATACATGCTTATATGCTATAGACCTAGTTTGGGTCATGTTAGTGTCAGTGTCTTCACACTTTCGTTAGTGATCAAATTTCTCTTATGCATTCATGTTAGGTGTCTCATTCGATCAGCTGCATTCCATCAGGTCATGGATCAACTGATGCTAGTGGTTTCATTTTAGTTTCCCTCATGTCATATACTTGCTGACTTGTTCAAACATCATTTCAGTCATTCATAGTCATTCCAATTCATTTCATTTTTAACCAGTCCTAGGGTTTAGTTTCATTAGGTCTTAGGGTTTGTCATCATGGTCATTCAGAATAAATAAAGTGGTCAGTAGACACATGAGGAGGTTAATAATGATCAGAAAAGTCAAAAATTGTTAATTTGTAAACTTAATGAAGTTCTAACCTCAAAGCTTGCTTTGAGGTAAAACAGAGCATGGGTATTTTTCATGTAATTTTATGGTTTCTATATGTAATAAATGATCATTTGTTGCTCCTGGTCAGCTGATAACATTGCCAAGCACCTGTCACTGCAAACATCAACTCATCTTGAGCACCAATACACCTGCAAAAGCAAAAGAGAACAAACCCTAATTTCCTCTCACACTGAGCTAGGGTTGTCTAGGGGATCAGAGATATCTGAGTAGAAGAGGCATAAGAGATATCAGAAGGTATGAGGCCATTTCATATCATCAAACATCAGATCTCCACCATTTGTCAAGAAGTCATTCTAAGGAAAAAGCCATTCATCACACATAAGGAATGGTTTTTCTTCAAACTGTGTTTCTAAGCAATAAAAGATGAATTTGGAAAACGTAACAGAATGTTTTTTCCAAAATAGGCCAAGGACGAAAAACCTCCTTCACTTTTTACACAGGTGTCATGGTTTTAGAGAAATGTCAAAACTAAAGTTGCCTTCAGAGGATCGTTGCACCTTAGGAGTGGCCTTGCAAAAATCAAGATTTCTCCTAGTTTGGTTGGCCAAATGACTTACTTGACTATTTAAATGCTATCTAGACAGAGGGAGATTTCCAATGAGCTATCATGAGCTCAATTTGGAGTTGAGGAAGACCTTCAAAGTTTGACTGCAACAACACTCTGCATTTAGGCAGCCTCATTTTGCACATTTTTACCAATCTAGGGAGATTGGAATTTTGACAGGGAAAATGACCTCCAAATTGGAAAATTCAAGATGTTTTGGAAATTATACTCGATAATATTTCCAACGAGCTATCCCATGCCCAATTTTGACACTAAGAAGCCCTCCTAAAATGGTCTGCAAAAAGGCATTGCGCACCTGGCAGCCGGCGCTACGCATAGAAAAGGTGTTGCGCACTTGGGAGCTTCTTGCAGTGTAAAATTGCATTGGCACTGCACATATAAAAGGCACTGCGCACCTGTGTGAGGACACTGCGATCCTGTCAAACTCTTCCAAATCTCTCCAATTTGCCTCAATTCTCCAAATTTTCCTCTTGACAAGTAAGTAACAAAATTATTCTTGTTGAAAAGGGGTTTTTTGCATCAGTTTATGGTAATTGTGTTTATCAAAAACCAAACCCTCTCATATACTTTAAAACTCATTCATAGATTGTTGCCATATCTCATCCATTGGTTGTCCCCCTAAAACCCTATTCCCTCATATAAATTTCCCTAGATCTCATCCCTTCATACAAATTTCCCAAACCCTAACTCCCAAATCCTACATCTTCACTACTCCTACTTACCTATCAAACCCTTATCCTACATTCTAAGACCCTATTCACTCCCCTCATTCCCCTCATTCCCTAAAACCTCAAAACCTCCATTCCCTTTTAATATCTCTTCATACTCATCTTGTCCCCACCTCATCCCTTCATTCCTCACTAGCAGCTACAGTCACTAAAACCCATGGAAAGTGACACTGATTATGAAAGGAAGGAAGAAGCCCTTAATGACAGTTCTAGGGAAAAACGTGTGCAGTAGAAGACCTCATAAGGGCGAAAACTAATCAGGGAGGAGCATATCAGTTTGAGAGAATTGCTTGCTTGCCCATTTGCCATATCATGTTTCAGACATCACTCTCACTTTGATTTCTGTGAAATGGTGGAGAGAGTCAAGTTTCACCATGAGCTGACCAGGTTATTTGTGACTCATTTAGACAACAGTCAGGTAAATCTTGCTGGTATTTTATCCATGTTGTCATCTGCTATTATTTGAGAAGAAACAAGCATTCCAAATATAGGTGAACAGTGGAGCAAGATATGTAACTCAGGGATGAAGAGGCTTAAGGCTAAGTTGAAAAAGGGCCTTAAGAAAGAAATTCAAAGAATTTTTTGTCAACTTTGAAATTTTTAATGTAAAAAACAGGCTTTTTCAATAGGTGCACAACGCCACCGGTGTTGCACTTTTGTTGGGGACATCTTCTTGCAAAATGGTTTACATTTTTGGAATTAGCATGGAAAAATATGAAATCTCAGAAATGGTGAGGAATTTTGGACAAGTTCTAGGTCTCCAAAAGGGCCAAAAACATCCAAAAAGTGCCCTCTCTACCACTTTTTTTCCACAGAGGAAGCAGTCTCGGGATAATCAATTTTTGGAGGGGCAAATGGACTCCAAATTCAGAAATGCAAGTTGTTCTAGAAATTCAACTCAACAAGATTTCAAACGATCTATCTTGAACCTGATTTGGACTCTGGGAAGGCTTCCCAAATTGGCCTAGAAAAAGCATTACGCATTAAAATTTTGGCGCTGCGCATTAAACGGATTTTTCCAATTTTTCATGATTTTCCATATTTTTCCTAGTTTACTTGGGAGATCACTTTTTCCTCATTTCTTGGTAAAGGTAAGCATGGTAAATGTTGAATTTGGTGTAAATGTGGTTGAAATTCACTTTATAGGGTAGATAAATCAAGTTCCATGTGGTTTTGAGCTATAATGAATTGGTTTCCTTGGTTTTAGAGGCAAGTTGTTCCACCGCCTATATTCCTGTTCTTAGTTTAGATATGGTTGACACTACCCCTATTCTCATGGATTCAACCCTGATAGATAGCATGAGTGGTTTCCTTGCCTATATTATGTAGTTTCTTAGTCATTTGTAAAGGTTGTACTTTGGCAAAAGTGTTAGACTCACTAAACATTTGTATCAGTAGTTTGGCAAGGAATAAAACTAAGTTTCACAGCTATTTTTGTGGGATTCTTGTGACAGTAAGTTTATGTAGTGTTTCCTCTTTGTAATGAGTTTTTTATGATGTTTTATACGTATCTACATCTCTCTCTCTCTCTTCTAAACTAAATGAATCAAGGTGAATAGACAAAATACACTAAATTTACAGTGCTTTCTCTTGGGAATACATTTGGTTTTCAATGTTTTCACTGTTTGAAGAGGATTCATAATTTCTTATGCCCTCCTCAACTCCTCAACTGTCTTATTCTACCATCTCAATCCATTGCTAGTACATAAACTCTTGTCTACCTTTCCCCACAGGACATAACTGTATCCTTGAGTTGATTTCTCGAACCCAATCTGCCTTCTCCAATTAATCTAGCAACCAAAACCTAAAATCAAACAAAATTCTCTGATCTACTATACCTAGGCTAAAATCAACATTCATTTCAGTCATCTCAAGCCCTAGTTGCCACTATTCTAATTGAGATTGACAAGGAGAGAGCCTTTTCCCGACCTGGTAGGGCTAGCTACCAGGTTAAGCATGGTTTGATGTTACCCTAGACCTACCTTCCTTCAGCCTAAGGTAGCTTTAGGCACTAACAGGTCACCTAGTTTTTATGTGCTTATGATAATATCTATGGTTGTGTGTATAAGAACTAATTTTGGTTAAGAGCACATTATCCATGTTTTCTCTTTTAATATCATAGTTTGGACATATGTGTATGACATGGATGGTGATCCCATATCGAGACACATAGATCCATGAATGATCATGGTTATGTGGAACATATGGTTAGTTATGATTAATGGATGATATATTATTTTTATGATTATATATGCATAATCTTGTACGAAGTAGGATGTGGCAGGGGACCTGGTTATTTGTAATTGATGATGCTCAGGTTATAAATGACTGTGGAATTCATGATACATGATTTGCATGAGTATACATGCTTAATATTTTATTGAGAAAGATGTTGTAGGGGACATGGTTATTTTCAAAGAAGGATGCTCAAATTATAAATGACTATGGAAGTCATGATAAATGGTTTTTATGATTATCTATGCTTAATCTTGTATTGAGAAGGATGTGATAGAAGATGTGTTTATTTTCAAAAAAGGATGTTCAAATTATAAATGGCTGAGGAAGTCATTTCTCCATAGCCAAAATGACTATGAAAGTCATGCACAATCTTTGGTAAAATGTGAATAAGTTAATTATAAATTCATTTGATTCCTTTGGTCTATGAGATTGTGATCTGTACAGGTCTTGGAACAAGGCCTTACCAACGAATCATCAGATGGGTATGAACTCACAATCAATACGTTAAGGTGAAGCATGGAGTTTCAAAGTAGAGTAGATGATAAGCCATGTAAATTAGCACACAAAGTCCTAAATCCATGAAAGATAAATACATGGAGTCTTAGATCTATAATAAATGGATTTGGACGCAGAGTCCTAAATACTTAAAAGATAAAGGTGTGGAATATTGGATCCTTGTAGTAGATTAGGGCATGAAGTAGATCATGGGTAGCTTAGGGATGCATTTCCTTAATAAAATATCATTTTTGACAATTTTGGAGTTACTTTCTAAAAATATAAAGTCATGCCTAGCATCTGAAGTATGACTTTCCAAATACAGTAAGTCACCTTGAATCAATGGGTAATCAAGTATAGTTGAAGGAAAATCACTTAAATTATCATTACTCAATCCTAATAGTTCAATCTTGACTTAATCCTTAATATTATTAATATTAATATTAATATTATTATCTTTTATGAGATTACGATATTATTATTAAAAGGGAATTACAAGTCACCTTCATCTCCTCAATCACTTCACACCTTTCTCCTTGATGGCTCTCATGGCTCTATGTAAATATCTCTCTCTTTTAATAATACATTACACTCTCTTTTATGCACTCATCAATGAATGACATATTTCTCTTACACTCAATAAACACATGTCATAGAATATTCCTCTTATGTTGTCTTTAATACATATGTTACACTCTACTTAACTAAGGTTTTCATACCTATCCTTAATGGCATGACTTACGCTCATTTAAATGGAATACAAGGCATGCATATTACTCCTCCTTTATGACAAGAATTTGTTCATCCTCCTATATATGTGTCTCATGTATTCTTAGTTAGGGGAGGTGCATTGTGATACCTAGAGTTGAAGAGAATGAGAAAAAGAAAATTAATTATGAGAGGGAGAGGCTTGGAGAGTATCCAATTCCTTTCGAAATGAATTTGAAATTCCTCAACTAAATTACTAAGTGGCTCTACCTGGTGGAGCTGACCATGAGTGGTATTAGGAGGAAATGAAATTTATCTTCCTCATCCTACATTTGGATATCTCTCTACTGCTACATTTTGGTATTGTTTGTGAGCTCTTACAACTCGGGGATTCTATTGGGAGAAGTTCTCCATGGATATGGTTGGGTGGAAAACTAGATGGTTCATAGTTGGTAAGGATATTGTTGCTGGAGCATGCTCTCATCTTTGGAGTTGTATATATACAATGTCAGGTGTATTCATAAACATTGTTGAAATTTTAGTTAATTATTGCAGTAATTTCAATTTATGAGAATTTACTACTTGTGAATATTTATGTTATGAGCTAAACAATAATGAATAGAATCTATAGTTGAGAATGTGCATGTAATGGGATTAAAACAAGAATGTGTTGCCAAATTTTTCAAGTTCAATTTATAATGAATGTTTGTCCATAGCAGGTCATATCTATTATCCAAATTCAATATTTTATGTTTGACAACATGGTTTTTTCTTACAGTGAATTGGGTTGTTAGTTGAAACTTAGTTGTATATAAAATGTTGAACACAAAATGTTTGAATAAATTCTGCAATAACTATAGTTCATTTTATATAAGTTCTTTTTTTTATGATGTTGTTGTAAAATAATTGATAGAAAGTCTTACATGCTGAAGCATTTAGGCTGCCATGAGATTTATGAAAAGATAATATTAGCATAAATTTTAGTTTTCTTTACCCATGTACAAGTTTAAATGAATTTTGCATTCTTAGTGTTTGACAAAAGTTTTAAATGAGATAGTAGGAATTTATTTTTTTGTTGTTTTAAAGAATGGCATCCCTCTGAGTTTTGGATGTGATTCAGCCCAACATCATGGGGTAATCATGCCATATTTACCTATAACCCCCCATTTTATTCCAAAAAAATACTTTTCCGAACCTAGATTGTAAATCTGGGCAATTTTGCAGATCACTGTTGCAAACTTTGTGTGCCTGTTATCGAGTTTTTGGTGAAGGATTAAGATGATTTAATTTTTGGTTTAATATTCCATTATTTTATGTTTTTATTTATTTATTTTATGACTTAAATATGTTGAGAAAAAAATCTTATATTCATGTTGCTAATGGTTGTCGAAATTATCTTATGAGATGATGGTCGCCAAGTGTTTGACAAAATTCCTCAATGCTTGAATATTGTATGCTTGCAAACTGTTTGTCAAAAGTTCTCACTAGTTGTATCCTTTACGCACATAAATTCTTAGAGTAAATGTATCATTGACTATAGATTTTATGTACCAAGAAATTATGAATAAATTAATCAATAGATGTAGCTTCCTATGTCTGCCGTTTTTTTTTTTTTTATAAATGTGAAAATGAATTTAAGAAGTTGTTGAAGTGTGAATAGAGAATAGGACAATTGCTATTTTCATTATTTGAAGATATCATGAAAAAAGTAGGTTGTTGTTGGAAAAATTTTTATAGTAACCAATTTTGTAGGATTTAATTACTAGTGCAAGTGAGCATAATAAGTTGTCCAAGTTGCATGTATTCATGGGTGTAGTCTTATACTTGAGTAGTTGTAGAAAACAACTAATTGTGCCTAATTTTGGAAATCTGATTGTTCTACTTGGAACTCTTTGAACAATAATATGCTTCTAAATTTGTAACAATAACTACTCTTGTTGAATTGAGGCTTCTGTGATCCATATCAAGTTTAAGAGAAATTCTTCAGCGTAAATCACAAGATAAATCATTTGCCAATGCGTTTCGAACCAACTAGTGTGGTTCATCGTTAGGACAAGTTGAAGAGATAGATCCAGCTTAGCATGATAAATAGTTTGAGAAGAGCCTCCAATGGCTATCATAACTAATGGCTACTTTTGACTTTAGGACCAGAGTCAAAATTATTACAATTTAATGGAAAATTTGTTATATTAGGTTACCAATAAAAATATATAAAATAACTACCCTTATTGTTACATTCAGTATGCGAGTCTCATGATTGATGCAATGTCATTATGAAAATATTTCTTTTTTCTTAATACTTGGAAATGAGGATTTTTAGATGATTAATTTGGAAACATTGTTGGGTCACTATCTTTCGTGATTCCATTTTTCCATTTCATAAACATATCATTAGATTTTCTAATCAAGAGAGAGATATCCCTTCTTTAGTTACCTCATTACAGGTAAATTAATAATCATGTCATTATATGTGATTTTTGTAATAGAAGCAGGATATTTTAGGTTCTAGTGGCATACTTTGTGGTTATGATGTAAAGAGTTAATAAGTGGAACCTATTTAGCACAATATATGGGGGTCAAATAGATTTTTTAAGCCTAATGCTCACACATGTCATTATGATGGAATTTATTTCCAATCTTACTTAGAACTCATGTATAAGTATGAAAAATAGCACATGCTATGTTATTTTAAACATGAGGAGAAATGCATTTTGGAATTGGTTTTAAGGGAAATTTATCCTTGAATTTTTACATTATATTCTTATATTGAAATATATGAAGGGATATGATCTTTGTGATAACCATGTTAGTCATATTATGATTATTTAAAAATAAAAAATTGAGTTATAGTGATCAACGTAACCTCTACTTCTCTACACTCTTGATGGTTGCTAAGGTGTGACCTTACAGAGATTATGGAAGTTATAGCACAACTAAAATCGATACTATTTCATTTCATAGGGAGTTTGGTTCTCCTCTAACATTAAAATATATCATGTATGTTTCAGGTTTGAAGAAGAGTTTAGTTTCAGATGCTATGTTAGAAGATCATGGCTACAATGTGATATTTAGCAAAGGAAAGACTTTCTTTCATCACATAGCCATAGGAAAATTGAAGCAGATCGAGGTTTGAGTGAAGAACCTCTACAAATTGGATGTAGAATACTATGTTTCCTTGAGCTTGAAAGTAGTGAAGGTGTAGAGTCGATACATCGGTGAATTATGGCATAGAAGATTGGGCCATTTTCACCATGGAGCTTTGGATATCATGCAATAGATTTTTACATGACTTCCCAAGGATGCACTAGAGTAGAGACATACATGCAAAGGGTGGACACTAGGAAAATAAAGAAAATCAACCTTTAATGATAAGGACAATCAAGCAAAAGTGATCCTTGAAAGAGTTCACTTAGATGTGTGTGGATCGTTCTTGACAACCTCCATGTCTAGACATAGATATTATGTGATATTTGTATATGTATATGATTTCTCATGTAATTGCTGGATTTTCTTCATGAAGAAGAAAGATTAAACATTCTCTAAATTTTGTGGATTTAAAGCACTTATTGAGAAAGACACGGGTAGGAAAGTGAAGGCACTCGAGAGCGATAACAATGGAGAATATGTGTCAAATGAGTTTAATAAATTCTATGCATCAGAAGGCATTCAACATGCGTTAATAACACCCCATAACACACAAAATAGTGGGGTGGTTGAAAGGAGTAACACAAGTATTTTGGGTGTTGCACACGTGATGTTATATGATCACGGCCTACCATTCTACTTGTGGGCTAAAGCATGCAACCCAACTATATATATGCATAACAAGTGTCCTCATAGGATTCTCGGGATGAGTACACCAAAATAAGTTTTTACAAGGAAGAAACTAGATATGTCACAGTTCATGATATTTTGTTCATCAATTTATTGTCATGTTACCAAGGATGCATGGAAAAAGCTAGAGCCGATAGCTAAGCTGGGAATATTTGTGGGGTACACTGATACACCTCACAACTATTAGGTATACCTTTAACAATGTAAACTTTGAAACGAGAACTGATACTGTTACCCGTTTCATAGAGATAGCAGAAAAGTGACCTGATTTTGAAAAGGGGTGATGGAGAACGAACATGTTCTTTTTAGAGCATAGCTTTTGGAAGGAATGTCATGGGAAGGATAGTTTTATGTACATTACGTTTTAGAATGGTAGTGATTTTCATGCTGATTTCGAAAAGTGAGTATTCTGCATCACTCCCTTTTTTAAAAGACCTATTTTTTGGCTTTAAATTTTCTAATGTATAAAATGTAAATAATTATTTTGTAAATTTGATCATTTTTGAAGTGGTCATTTTTTTCACATTTTCTTGTTTTTTATTTTAATTTTAACTTTTTTTTTAGTGAGGTTTTTATTATTTTGCATTTTTAAATTAGAAGATCGATATTTAGAATTTTCGATATTCTACATATTTATACATCCTTAATTAATTTTGCAATCCTCATGAAATAATTGTTTCTAAAAAACAATATTTTTTAACAATGGACATAAAAATAACCATTTTTAACATAAATATAACTAAAAAACTACACGTTTTGATAATTTTTTGCTAGAATCGACATGTCAAAATCACAATTTGTATACGATAATTTTAACTAAAAATGGTTAAATAATAGCTTCTTTTATGAATTTCATGTAAAAAAATAATAATAATCACTTCTTTTTTTCAAAAAATAATGATTAACTTAAAAATCAATGCGAAAATCACATATTACAAATATTGAATGGATAACAACCCTAATTGAGTGTTTATTCTTCTCATAAAATGTCAAAGTCAAAACATTGAAAAGCTTGATTTACAAGCATAACTTAAATTTAATCAACAATGTCACGTAATCCAAACTCTTCATCCTCTAGAGTTTCATCATTGTCTTCTTCCACAATATTTTCTGCTTCCTTTTGCTCATTTTTCTCTTCTAATGGATCTTTGATGTTTGCAAATCTCCCAATGTATGTCTTCCAAACATTCCATGTAATGGTGGTTGGGGTTCATTTTCCTTTTTTACCACATGTGATTCACTAAAGTCTCCTTTCTTCAACCCAATTTCTTGCATTGCATTTGGAAGAAATTGAAGAGCATTAATTCTTTGCTGAATGAAATTGCACTGTAGTGGATCTTTTTCAATTGCAATGCAACTTCTTCCTTTTTGAAGGCAACATGCTAGTGTTGTACCTAATTATCAAGCACAAAAGAAATAATGAACTAAATTTGTACAATGACATATTAATTAAAAAATAACACCTTGAAATTCAATTCCATATAATAAAACTTACCTGAGCCAGAAAATAAACCCAGAACCCAATCTCCTTCATTTGAACAAATGTCTATAAGATAGTTAATAAATAATTGTGGTTTTTGATAAATGTTAACTATCTCTCCTTTTGCTTCTTTGTCTTCATATGTTAGTTTTCTCACAACAACATCATAAGTCAGTATTTGGCTATGACTCTTTCTGTCTACCCGATTAAAAATCATAGACATATGGCTATCATCTTTTGCCCAACTATCAAGATGAATGAACTCACAATCATTTATAAATTGTTGATCTTCATTGTTAAGAAGATTTGACTTTTGCCTTTAACATGAAATAGTAAAAGTTCAATTAACTTGTACATAAATGAATTTTTCAACATTAATCAAATATACATTTTAAACGTCTTACCATATAAGCTGCATCCTCGAATTTGTTTTCCCCTTGAAGCTTGACAAAATCATTTCCAATTGTGTGTCTGAATGAAATGTCACAAATCTCCATAATGGTGATGACGTGAATTCTACGAATCTCGCAACCACTTTACTAAGAGCTTGATAAGTATATGGGTCACTATCATAGTAAATGTTTGGAATATTGAAACCATGGGGAATATCTACAATAACCACCTGACATTTCCCATGCTTGCCCCACCCGCTCATTCGCCCCCTCATCTGCCCTCACCCACGCCATCGCCCGCCCCACCCCCTCACCCTCTCACTCGCCCCCTCACCCGCCCTCTCGCTGACCCCCTCACACGCCCATGCACCCCATCACCTGCCCTCGCCCTCGCCCTCGCCCATCGCTTCACCCGCTCACCTGCCCCCTCACCTGCCCTCGCCCATGCCCATGCCCGCCCCACACCCTCAGCCACCCTAGCCTGCACCCTCACCCTCCATCTTCCACGTCCTCACATGCACCACCCCCTCACCTGCCCTCATCCACATCCTCGCCCACCCCACCACCTCACCCGCCCTCACCCGCCCCACCCCCTCACCCACACTTGCCCACGCCCACGTCCACGCTACCCCCTCACCTGCCCATGCCCACGGCTCGGGCGCGCCACCTCGGCGGCCCACCCACCAGTCAGGCGGGTGGGCGGGCCATCGAGGTGGCGGTAGCCCTAGCCACACCACCCCGGCGACCCGCCCGCCTGCCCGGTTGGTGGCTGGGTGATTCTTGGAATCGCCCAACCACCAGCCGGGCAGGCGGAAGGGCCACTGGTGTCACGCCCCTACACCCGCGGTAGTCTTTCAACCGCTTATAGCGAGGTGCGGCACCACCGAACACTTCCTTATCACCAATACTTATGTTCGTGGACTATGCCTTAATTCACTTTCTCCTACTTAGTTCGTGTTTCGCAACCAAGTATTATTATGTTTAACCTTTACACCAATGAGCACCCATACTCATTCATTATCAACAACAATTATAAACAAGAAGACAATTGCACAGTATAAAGGGGAGGGGCAACTCCCTGCAATATGAGTCTGCCCAAATAAATATATTATATAATCATCACTTTTACAATGTACAAGTTAAAACTTGGGAAACCCCAAATTTGCACTTAGTCAATTTTACAATCAATGTGAACTCCGTTCACCTTCGTGCACACCTTGCATGATGGGTGGGTGCTCACCCGAGCCACCAAGACACCCACGCCAAGTCCTGG
This sequence comes from Pinus tabuliformis, assembly GCA_031772625.1. Taxonomy (NCBI): domain Eukaryota; kingdom Viridiplantae; phylum Streptophyta; class Pinopsida; order Pinales; family Pinaceae; genus Pinus; species Pinus tabuliformis. The sequence goes on along the minus strand of CM062817.1, from coordinate 1,388,042,871 downwards.
CACAAACCGACACTTTTCACGACCGTCATGCACACCTCAACCAATCACCGGGCACACCTTGCCTAACGTCTTCATCCGACTCCAAGTACAATTCCAACCGTGTGGCTAAACAATACTTAGCGCATGAGATATGCGCTCTTCTTCTTGTCCCTTCTGCGCACAAGGAAATGCGCACTATCTTAGAGTGAAGATGTGTGTGAAGAATGATCTCCAAGTGCTCCAACACACTCACATATATAGTCATCGCAAGTGTGGGTGGGGCTTGCCCAGCCGACCACCCAACCATCGTGCACACACCCCTTAACCTCGTTCAAGTGCCCAACACATTAGTCAGCCCACCCTCCATCTTCGTCGGCCTCCAAGTATGTTGCTCCACGCTCAAACCGGGTATAAGTGCCATCGCACAATTATCGTCGCATATAACTCTCCAAAACGTCGCATTGTCGTGTGCGTGCGTCCACCTGCGCGCCCGCCCGTGCGCCCACCATGTACGCTCACCTGTGTGCCTGCCCGCACTCCCACTGTGTGCGCTAGCCCGCTCATCGCACCACACGCCAGCGCTCGTTCACTGCACCCGCGCCCGTGTGCGCTCGCCCGATCATCGCACCGTGCCCGCGCCCGCGCCTGGCTAAACTCGAGGACCTTACATCGTCCTCCACCTGAAGTCGTTGTCGTCCTCGACAACATACCATCCTAGTAGCCATCCACTAAGATGTTCAATATCCATGATGTCAACTCCTCCACATACTGCAACCATCTCAGTAACATATATAGAACCGCCGTCTCCATCATGTCTTGCCTCGGCAACCATCTGTCACCAAGATCACCATACCAAGGTATGCACCTCATCGGTATGTCATACATCAGAGATCATTCCAATCCATGATCATCAATCACCCTGTCACAATCTCCACATGCTTCTCTCCATCGTGGAAGGCTGGTCCCTCCATCCAAGCTACATGCCCACTGCAACATCTCGTGTCGACCTCATCATGTGTCATCATGTGAACTGCTGCCATGGTACTCCAACATAATGCGAACACATCTTTGTACATGCTGACCCTCATGTCTTAACTAGTCAGATGGCTAGTCCAACTGTCATGCTCAATCATGAGAATGCACATCCTCATGCCACCATCATTTGCTTCTCAAAACATCCTGCCACATCCTCAACTCGATCAAGAATCCATCTCCATATAAGTGTAAGCCATGCTCAGGTCCATGAAGTAGTCCTCATCCCATCTGCAACATGTCGTCCATGATGTTTGGTGTCAATGTGTTGCATGAAACCAACCACATCTATCCCAACATCATCCATATTTGTGCCACCTCAATATGAAGAGACCATCTCATCAAACTCCAACTCTCGGTGTGCCACATCCAGGTCCATGAAGCAACCTCCATCATATCTACAATGTGTCATCCCTCAAGCTTGCCATAGAAACAAGTATACACCTGTCTCATCAATCCATGTGCTGCCCATGATCATAGATCAATTAGCTCCCATGTCAAAAGGTGGTTGAGTCTCGGCTCAACCCATGCCCAAGTGTTGACACCAAGGCATCAACATCCTTGTAACTCCATCACTCCAAAGTGTCTCATATCGATCTTCCACATCAAGTCACTCTTTCAAGCCATTCCCATACATGTACTCGAAAGTATGCACCCCATCCTGCATCAAAGTCTCTGACCTCAGCTCCTCAATGCATCAGATCCTCTAAGTCCACCATATATGAAGTCCCTAAAAGTCACAACCTCATGTTATCATGAGCTCCATGAGTCATCTCCAACCAACACTCTAGCAAGCATACAAGTCTCAGACCAAAGGTCTCTGCAAGATGCCTCAGCTCTCCATGTAGTAGGAATGATCCATAGTCTGCTCACAACTCCATCCAAGTCCATGGCCTTGTTGTACAAAAGTGTACAACCTCTCGATTGGCTCATAAGTAAACCATCTCCATGTCACATCAACAAATCCATCTGCACAACATCCCTGCCTTGGCACTCCTCATTGGATGCCCATAAGTGACACCTCTACAAGTGCTCCTGCATCATGTCCCTGCATAAGACTGCCATGCTCCATGTTTCCAACCTGATGTCCATAACTAAGTTGCCCATGTAGTCCAACCAAGTAGACCCATCACAACAATCTGTCATCCTCATCCAAGTTTGCAATCTTTGGTCTAGTGAACTCGGTCACCCAACCATATCATCATCATCACAAGTCCCTCCCATCATAGCTCCCCACTAGAGGTTCCACCAAGACTTGATCTTGGTCTCGGCCATGAGAAGTCCACCCAAGCATCATCGTACCTCAAGTGTGTGCCCTCCAATCTGTCCATGAGTCATGCCGGGCAATTAGCCAATTCTCAATGTGGCTAAAGAATGACCCAATACTCCGAAATCATCATCATGTTCCTCCCTTGTCACGGACCTTTGTACCTTCTATCATAATGTCACAAACAACCCCAACAAGTCCTGCAACAATCAAGAATCTTGCCCTTCATCATCATCACGAGGTTCCTCCAAATGAGTATCCTCATTCATCCATGTCTGCAAACTACACGATCCTAGTCCAACTTGATCAATCTCAAGTTCATCCTCTATCGTTGTCATATCTGCAACATCTTGAATCATCACGGCTTCCTCTTCCTTGATAGCACAATCTGCAACTTCATCTTGCTCCATTGTCCAACCAAGTTGAAGAAGTTTGTCTTTAACATTCTTTTCCAAGACTTCAAGCTTATCTCGAATCCGGGGATTCTCTTCTTTCAATCGCTTCAACCTGTATAAGGCAAGAAAGAGCTTCCCTTCGCATTCTTCCAAACTTGCCATGTCTTGTCATTCAGCTTGGCCAAAGCACTAAGCTTCACCCCTGCTCAACCAGCTTCACCAAGTTTCCTACAACCATGAACCAGCCCTTGTTCCACTTGCGTGTGAAACTAGCTTCCTTCACCTGCAAGTACCTTCTTCCACTGTCATCAACTGTCAAGTGCATCCACACTTGCACTTTGTCACGTACCAGCTCTAATACCAACTGTCACGCCCCTACACCTACAGTAGTCTTTCAACTGCTTATAGCGAGGTGCGGCACCACCGAACACTTTCTTTTCACCAATACTTATGTTCGTAGACTACGCCTTAATTCACTTTCTCCTACTTAGTTTGTGTTTCGCAACCAAGTATTATTATGTTTAACCTTTATACCAATGAACACCCATACTCATTCATTATCAACAGCAATTATAAACAAGACGACAATTACACAGTATAAAGGGGAGGGGCAACTCCCTGCAATATGAGTCTGCCCAAATCAATATATTATATAATCATCACTTTTACAATGTACAAGCTAAATCTTGGGAAACCCCAAATTTACACTCAGTCAATTTTATAATCAAGGTGAACCTTCGTTCACCTTCATGCACACCTTGCACGATGGGCAGGTGCTCACCCGAGCCACCAAGACACCCACGCCAAGTCCTGGCACAAACTGGCACTTTGCACGACCGTCGTGCACACCTCAACCGATCACCGGGCACACCTTGCCCAACGTCTTCACCCGACTCAAAGTACGATTCCAACTGTGAAGCTAAACAATACTTAGCGCATGAGATATGCGCTCTTCTTCTTGTCCCTTCTGCGCACAAGGAATTGCGCACTATCTTAGAGCGAAGATGTGTGTGAAGAATGATCTCCAAGTGCTCCAACGCACTCACATATATAGTCATCGCAAGTGTGGGTGGGGCTTGCCCAGCCGACCACCCAACCATCGTGCACACACCCCTTAACCGCGTTCAAGTGCCCAACACATTAGTCAGCCCACCCTCCATCGTCGACGACCTCCACGTATGTTGCTTCATGCTCAAACCGGGTATAAGTGCCATCGCACAATTATCGTCGCATATAACTCTCTAAAACGTCGCATTTTCGTATGCGCGTGCCCCCTGCGCGCTCGCCCGCACGCCCGTAGTGTGCGCTCTCCCGCGCACCCGCCCGCGCTCCCGCCATGTGCGCTCGCCCGCGCCCGTTCACCGCACCCGAGCCCGTGTGCGCTTTCCCGATCATCGCACCACGCCCAAGTTCGTTTACCGTGCCCGTGCCCACGTTCAGCTAAACTCGAGGACCTTACAACCGGGGTGGTGCCAGCCCAGGCCACACCACCCCGGCGGCCCACCCGCCTGCCCGGCTGGTGGCTGGGTGATTCCGCCCACCTGGTTGGTTGCTAGGTGATTCCGGGAATCACCCAGCCACCAGCCGGGCCACCGGGTGATTTCGGGAATCACCCAGCCTGCCGCCGCCTGGTGGCTGGGTGATTCCCTGGGTGATTCAGGGAATCACCCAGCCACTAGGTGGCCACCCAGCTTGTGGCTTGTTGATTCCTGGAATCACCCCAACTGGTGGCTGGGTAATTCCCGGAATCACCCAGCCACCAGCCAGGCAGCAGCTTGGTGGCTCGGTGATTCCGGGAATCACCCAGCCACCAGCCAGGCAGCCACCTGGTGGTTGGCTCATTCGAGGAATCACCTAGCCACCAGCTAGGCGGCTACCTGGAGGCTGGGTGATTTCGGGGATCACCGAGCCTGCGACCACCTGATGGCTGGGTGATTCCGGAAATCACCTAGCCACTAGCTGAGCGGGTGCCTGGTAGCTAGGAGATTCCAAGAATCACCTAGCCACCATCCACCCATCGGGAATCACCCAACCACCAGGCGACCACCCAGTTGGTGGCTGGGTGATTCCTGGAATCACCCAGCGACCAGGCGGCCGCCCAACTGGTGGTTGGGTGATTCCCGGAATCACCCAGCCATGCAGCCACGCAGCCACCAAGCGGCTGCCCAGCTGGTAGATGGGTGATTCATGGAATCCCCAACCACCAGGTGGCCGCTTGCCTAGTATCTGGGTGATTCTGGGAATCACACAGCCTGCGGCCGCCTGGTGGCTGAGTGATTCCTGAAATCACCCACCCACCGCCTCGCTGGTAGCTGGGTGATTCAGGGAATCACCCAGCAACCAGGCGGGCGGTGGCTGGGTGATTCCATGAATCACCTGGCCACAAGGCAGCCGCAGGCTGGGTACTTCCCAGAATCACCCAACCACCAGGCGGAATCACATAGAATCACCAAGCCGCCAGGCGACCACCCGAGTGGTGGCTAGGTGATTTCGTGAATCACCCAGCCACCAGCTGGGTGGCTAGGTGATTCCGGGAATCACCTAGCCACCAACTGGGTCGCCACCTCGTCGCTAGGTGATTCCCGGAATCACCCAGCCACTAGCCAGGTGGGCGGCTGGTGGTTGGGTGATTCTCGGAATCACCTAAACACCACCCAGGTGGTCACCTGGTGGCTGGGTGATCCTCGAATCACCTAGCCACCAGACGGGCGGGCGGCTGGTGGTTGGGTGATTCCAAGAATTACCCAGCCACCATTCGGGGGGCGGGCAGGTAGCCGGTGTGGCGCGGCCTGGCCGGCTGGTGGCTGGGTCATTCCTGGAATCACCCAGCCACCAGTCGGGTGCCAGGCTTGTGGCTGGGTGATTCCGAGAATCACCGAGCCACCAACCGCCCACCCGGCTGGTGGTTGGGTGATTCCGGGAATCACCCAGCCAACAGTCGGGCGCGGCTGGTGGCTGGGTGATTCTCGGAATCACCCAGCCACCAGCCGCACTCGACTGGTGGCCACCTGGTGGTTGGGTGATTCCGGGAATCACGCAGCCACTAGCCGGGTGGCCACTTGGTCGCTGGGTGATTCCGGGAATCACCCAGCCTGCGGCTGCCTAGTGGCTGGGTGATTCCCGGAATCACCCAACCACCAACCGGGTGGTCGCTGGCTGATTCTTGGCTGGTGGCTGGGTGATTCCTGGAATCACGCAGCCAATGCCCGGGCAATGGCTGGGTGATTTCGGGAATCACCCAGCCACTAGCCGGCCAGGCCGCGCCAACCCAGCAGCCCGCCCACTCTCCTGGCTAGTGGCTAGGTGATTTCGGGAGTCACCCAGTGGCTGGTGGCTGGTGGCAGGGTGAGGGTGATTCCGGACAGCTGGTGGCTGGTGATTCCCGGAATCACCTAGCAAACAGGGGGCCGCCCAGCTGGTAGCTGGGTGATTCCCGAAATCACCCAGCCACCAGCCGCCCACTCGGCTGGTGGCTAAGTGATTCCGAGAATCACCCAGCCCCCAGCTGCCCGGGCGGTGCCTGAACACCCAACTACCAGTGCCTGCTACACCCAACACCCAGCCACCAGGCCGCCTGCCGCCTGGTGGCTGGGTGATTCCCAGAATCAACCAACCCCTGCCCGGCTCGTGGCTGGGTGATTCCCACCTGGCAGGTGACTGGTGGTTAGATGATTCCGGGAATCACCCAACAACTAGCCAGGTGGGCGGGTGGGCCGCCAAGGTTGCGCGAGGCTCGGCTGGTGGTGGCTGGTGGCTAGGCGATTCCTGGAATCGCCGAACCACCACCCGGGCTGGCGATCGGGCCACTGGGGTGGAGCCAGCCCACGCCGCGCCACCCCGACGGCTCGCCTACCCGCTCGGCTAGTGGCGGGGTGAATCTTGGAATCACCCAGTCACCAGCCACCCACCCAGCTGGTGGCTTGGTGATTCCAGGAATCACCCAGCCACTAGCCGCCTGCCCAGCTGGTGGCTAGGTGATTCTGGGAATCACTCAGCTACCAATCGGTTGCACCAGCCGCCCACCCGGTTGGTGACTGGGCGATTCTGGGATCACCCAGCCACTAGCCGCCCACGCAGCTGGTGGCTGGGTGATTCCCGGAATCACCTAGCCACCAGCCGGGCGGCCACCTCGGTGATTCCCAAAATCACCCAGCCACTGATCGGGTGGCCACCTCGGTGATTCCCAGAATCACCTAGCCACCAGCTGGATGGGTGGGCGTGGGTGGCTGGGAATCGCCCAGCCACCAACCCGGTAGGTAGGCAAGTCGCCAGGGTGGTGCGAATCACCAGCCTCCAGCCAGGTGGGCGGGCGGGCCGCTAGGGTGGCAGGGCCTGGGCTGGCACCACCCCTGCTGCCCACCCACCTGCCCTACTAGTGGATGGGCGATTCTGGGAATCTCCCAGCCACCAGTTGCGCCACCCCAGCGGCCTGCCCGCCTACCCAGCTAGTGGCCAGGCGAATCCCGGAATTTCCCAGCCACTAGCCGGGTGGGTAGGCTGGCCACCGGGGTGGCATGGCCTGGGCTGCCACCACCCCGGTGGCCCGCTCGCCCGCCCGGCTGGTGGCTGGGCGATTCCCGAAATCATTTTTCTTTTGTATCTAGCATGTTATGGTTGAAAACATGTTGAATTTATACTTTGGAAAGAAAAATGATATCGTACTAAAAACATTAATGTGTTTTTTTCCTCATAAACAACTTTGTTTGGCACATAAAAATTTTGTTTTACTAGCATTTTTTAAAAAGTTTGAAAATTGACCCTGAAAAAAAAAATCATTGGTCGAGTATCATCACTTTTGTTTTGAACCTATATTTTGCACGAAAATTTCGTAGTAAATTTTGTAGTCACTGCCATTTTTAAAACATGTTCAAAATTGACACCTAAAAAATAAAATCATCGTTCCAATATACACACTTCATTTTCAGCACTGTTTTAGATGTTTTTTCGGGTTTTTTTGGCTAGAGTTCCCGTTTTGAGTTTATAGTTCCCGTTTCAAAGTTTACATTGTTCTATCATCTCACAAGATGAAAATTGTTTGTAAATATGTGAATTTTGATTAAGCGAAGACCATGAGATGGTCTCTTGAGAGAGAGATACAATTACATGCAAATGAGAAGTTTTTAGTTCCAAAGGAAAAACCTCAAAATGATGTGGAGAAGCCACATGTAGAGGATAAAAGAGTAGAAGCACCTACTCATGTAGATACATGCAAAGATGGAAGGAAGCACACCAGAGAAGCTGACATATTGATTCTTGATGCTAGAGAGAATGTGGGAGCACCCACATCACATCGTAGGTAGAGGAAGTCACTAGATCGGTAAATTGACTACATGGATCTGATGAGAGAGAGCGTAGAGACTAAGGCATCATCATTTGAGGAAGCAATGCAACAACAATTATGGATTACTGCCATGGTAGAGGAGTATGACACCATTATCCAAAATAATTCTTGGGAAGTTGTCCCAAGGCCAGAGGACAAGTTAGTGGTAGGTTCTAGATGGATCTACAAGGTGAAGCAAGCATTAGATGGGAGTGTCAAGAAAGGAAAGGCCATTTTTGTGGCCAAGGAGTTACCTTAGGTGGAGGGAATTGATTAATAGGAGACATTTGATCCAGTAGTAGGGTACTCTTCAATTAGATCCATTTTATCACTTTCAGCGCATATGGGATGGAAGGTACATTAGATGGAATTGAATAAATCATTCATAAATGGAGTGATTGAGGAAGAAGTGTACATAGAGCATCTCGAAGGATTTGAAACCTTCAACAAAAAGCCACATGTTTGCAAAATCAAGCGAGCCCTGTATGGATTGAAACAATCATCTCGTGCTTAGTACACTAGGATAGACAACTATTTCACGAGGTTAGGCTTCACAAAAATTCAAGCAGATGCAAACCTTTACCATATTGTGGATGAAGGTAAATTATTGATTATAGTATTATATGTTGATGATTTAATTCTAATAGGTGATGATAAGCTGGTCAAATCTTGCAAACTGGTCAAATCTTGCAAAGAGGATATTGCAAGATAATTTGAGATGAAGGACCTGTGGCTCATGCATTATTTCCTTGGTATGGAAGTATGGCAAGGAGATGTGGAACTATTTTTATCTCAAGGAAAGTATGCCAATGACATATTGAATACATTCCACATGGAGAGCAACAAACCCATGGAGACTCCTCTAGTAGGGAATTGGAGGAAGAAAGCTGCTATTTCAGGTGAAGTTGCAAGGCTTCATAGATGCAGATTGGACAGGGATTCCATTAGACAAGAAGAGCACATCAGGACGAATCTTCTTTATTAGGTCATCAATAGTTTCTTGGTACAAGAAGAAGTAGATATTAGTTTCACTCAGCTCAGCAGAGGCAGAGTACATGGCTGTTATTTAAACAACTTGTGAGGCTATCTGGATGAGGAAGATCATTGTTGGGTTATTTGGTCAGCAGATGGATCCTATAGTAAGTTATTGTGACAATCATAGTTGTATCAAACTCTCTGAGGATCCAGTTTTTCATGATCGGTCCAAGCATATCGACATTTGGTATCACCATCTATGAGATTTTGTGGAGAGGAGAATCATGTTGTTGGAGTACATTCCTATAGAGGAACATGATGCAGAAACCTTGACAAATGCATTATCAAGAGCAGAAATTGAGTTCCATAGAGGCATGATTAGGGTTTCTGATAATCTCTTTCTTGTTGAGAGGGAGTGTTGAAAATGTAATGGAAAATCCTTATTTAACTTTACCTTAATTAAATTAGGAGAAAAATTATAATTCCACATCACAAGACAACTTGTACAAGTGAACTAAGTTAATTTGACTTAGTTGGTTCATTTTATTCGAGTTGAGGGTCTAACCTGAGTCATGTAGAGTGTCTCCTACTTTATAGTAGCACTCATTGAGTTTATTTTGATTTGTAATTAATTAATTTAGTTTAACTAATTTAAAGTTAGTTAAACTAGTTCCAATCGATGGAGGCACTAGTAGGAGGACTAATAATCGGGTGTTTCTTCATGTGTTCAACCAATTAACTAATAGTTCATCCATAAATAAATCATGCATTTCATATATGACAATTACCCAGTTGAGATTGGAGTTCATGGGAAGTGTACTATCAATGTATAATCATCTAAATTGTACAGTTGGTGCATGTAGTCAAAAAAAGACCTATGATGGACTGCACAATTCTAATTGAGGAATTTCCATAATTAATAAGGGCTAATTCCCAAGGAATCAGTGCAAGGAAATAGGGTCTCCGGAAAGCATAAAAGTGGTTAAGTATTGACCTAGGCTTGTCTAGGAAGCTGTGAGACAGATAGAGATAGTGCATAGTTTGCTCGAGCTTGAGCAATGTATTTAATATTCTCATATTTTACGACTAATAAAACATACATATAGCAGGGATTTTTAGCTGTGAATTTAAACAGGAAATCATTGTGTAATGTGTTGATTAAATTTTTTCTCTTATATGATTGTAATTTCTCGATTGATTAATTGTTTCCACTGATGAGTAGAGTAGATTCAAGTCTTTTGTTTTAGATAATTACATAAGCAATTTGAATCTACAAAGAATTTCTAAAAGGGTTACTGTTGATGGTGCTAGACCCACCAAAATGTCAAGGGATCTCCCCGGTAAAAGGTCCCAACTAGACCTCAGACTGTTTGGAATAGGAGTCCCAGTAGTAGGTAATAAAGTAGCACCTTCACTACGGTAACGCACAGAGGTAAGTATGATAGCTTTGGTTGGAAGCAAGTGTGTGACCTTGCAGCAAGTCAAGTGAGATGTGTGGGGGTTCTAAGGGAAAAGGAAGTGTGTCCCTAAGAAGACTATAATAGTACACAGCCTGAAAGGAACACATGAGCAGAATGACATTACAAGCTGGAAGCAGAATAGTCCACAATCCAAAGTGACGGGTTAATCGAACAACACACCTTCAACAAGATTCATACAATTTCATAAAAAATATTTCATACACAAATGCGTAAGTTAAATAACATACATTGCTAAAGAAACCACAATAGTCCAACTATAATAACAACATATGCATGAAAACATGTTGGATCAGTTATATTATTATTAAGTGAAAGTTCCATCCATACATACACCATTAACAACCAATAGCCCCAATAGTTGAACATTACAGTCAACATCGCCTACTCCTCCAAAGAAGTGTACTCACTCTATGTTGTGGAGAATCCAAGACTCATCAAAATACTCTCCAAGCCTTCTCTAAGCAATGCCTAGCCGAAATCTTGGCTCCCAAAATCCCCTACTATGAGTTATGAGGTTCTATATATAACAAAGGGTGGGGTGACCCTTTTCATTCCCCTTTGACTCTTTGACTACCCTCGTGACTCTTCAACTCCTTTACAAATAACTCTTTACATTACATAGTAACAATTCACATTCCACCAATGACACTGGGAATTTCACTTACAATATATTTACAAATAATCAAAAAATCTCCACATATACCCATGTGGGATAAAATAGGCTTTAGTAAGCCTGACAAGACAAACACCATCACTCAAAAGTTTGGGGAAAGACTAGCTTGGCAACATCATCTTGATGGTCTTTGGTGATGAATTGATACCAAGCTTGGTACTGTGCTATTGTGTCCCCGTACTATTTGGTGATGTCTTTCTGGAAGCAGATTCTTGTCTCCATTGCTTCTAGGTATATGGTTTTGGAACCTTTGTCCAATTCATCTTGAATCATGCACAACATTGTCCTGAGTGTGTTTGGACCACCGATTTACTTCTACATGTTTTCTTTTCTCAACTACAAGTCATCGTTGGTGGCCTCTCGCATCAATTTCTCCATGTACCGGTCGACCTCCAGTAGGACATGGTTCTTCTTAATGGATTGAATGAGGGATACAATTGAAGGCATCTTGTGTGTCCTCACTATGATATCCAAAATCTTGAAGAACCATGCATAGGAAGCCTCAACGCTAGTGATGAGTAGAGGGGGTTGCTCATAGTTTTGGATCAACATATGAATTTGTGCTTTGTCTAGCTCTACCTGCACCTTCATTATCTTTTGCATGTAAAGAAGGGCTCCCTTGTACCTCATTGTCCATTTTTGTACATGTGTAATAGTAACATCGATATCTTCGAGAGTTTGGGAAATCTTCATGCACTATTTCTGAAAACCATATAAATCAACAACTTCCTTATGAACAATGACAAATTTGTCATACAGTTTCTGCATGGTGGTCTCAAGAGTTGATAGTTCAGTAAGTATCTATTTTCTCATCTCTCCCATAGCAGATCTTGTAGATTGTTTTTTCGTTTTCTTAGCCTCCTATAGGTCCTTTTTTGTCATATCATTCTCTGCTAACAAGAACTTGATAGTTGAACTCATGGATTTTGCATAAGCCTTAGATGCATTGGCCACGGAAGATGGATGTCTTCTAACATCTGACACAATCAACCTTCCTCCATACATGCAGGTGACGTGTGATATTTCGAGAGCTACTTTATTCACGCCTGTACAATCCTTTGTTGTGACTCATCAAATGATAGATTGTATATATCCATCATTGGATCACAATCAAGGAGAACAACCTCTCCTTTCTTGCTTGGGAGTGGTTTTGATTCTGGAGGTGGCAAAGATTGAGGTGCGACCTTAGATGTTCTTGGCATGAGGTCAGTATCTTGGTCATGTGGCTCATGTTCCAACTCCATGCTCATTACTTCCACTATTTTCTCAATGTGTTGAGCAAGTTCCTGAAACTAAACTTTCTAACCCTCTTCTTCATCTGCTGGTTATTCTGACTCCTCAGCCTATATAGGAGAAATTTTCTATGTCATTGCACCTTGCCTTTCTTTTTGTTCCTATTTTTTCTTCTCTTCTCTTTGTCTCCTCCTTAGCTCCTGTTCTTATTTCAAGTTCTTCTCTATTTCTTGCAACTTTCTCTCTACATCTTCCAACATTTTCTTCTCTCTTCCTCTGTTATACTCTCTTTATGCCCTGTTGCCTCTTCTCCTCTATTTCCAAATCTACTTTCTCAACAAGGATCTTCACTGAACTTGTAGCTTTGCTCAACCTATGTGTTCCTAGCAATCTTCCTCTTGCCTTTGTCCTACTTCAGTTTGATGCTCATTGTTGTTGTTGTTGATGCTTCCTATGACATTGTTGCCGACAGAGCTTCTTTCCATTCTATATCAATGTTGACCAATTCATTGGTCCTAGAGGAGTTGTAATAGTACCTCCAAGGATATTCCTCTACCCAATGAAATGTACCTTGGATCCATGGATACTACACCTTCACAAAGTGGTTCTTGCATATATGCAGTGGGGATCATATAGATTGAAATCCTTGGTTCCAACCTCAAACTTCTCTAAGTCCTTGGCCTTGGAATCCACATCCTTCAAGCTCTGGATCTCGTATAATCCAATCCGCAAGGGAAGAGGAGGTCGTGGTGCCTTCTTCCTCCTATGTAGTCCTCCTAATAACCATTTGAGATGTGATATGAAACCTCTTACATGACCAATTTATCTGTGGCAAACATTGGTAGCATGTGCGGAGGCTTCTCTCCACTAAACATCTTAATGAAGGTGCCACTGGGTGAGGCATACCAATCTACAATGTTAATTAATGTCTACATTATTTATTGGGACATGCAAGGTGGATCCTGCTCAAATATCATCTTGTAAACCGGGATAATAAAATGGTTAGATAGCATTTCCATGGTTCCTTGGTAGCTTCACTTGGAAATCAACTTGTAATAAATGTTCACAACATTCTCTGATGGTTTCCATGTCCACCCCATGCTAGGAAACATATGCTAGGTACATGTTACATCAAGTAGGTAAGCGACATATCGAATCTTTCTTGATCATCTTTAGGCGGATTCCAGGCATTAGTCATGTGTACTTTCAGCTGTAGAGCCAACATATCCGACTAGTTAAGTGGCCCTCCTTCATTCGCCAACCGATCCAACACAACCACCCAATTCTACAAAAAGGTCTTCGTGCTCTCTTGAGTGTACAGGCCACATGAAAAGATGATCAAGAGTTGGTAGGCCTTTCTGAGTGACTTAGTCTTATAGACCTGATTGGGTGTTGACCTGAAATTGGATCGTTCCTTTACCCAACGCTTCATGATGTCTCTAGTGTTCAGATTATTTTTTTGGTATATAAGAGTGCATCTATGCAGTTCACTGGCTATGGTAAGTGATACATCTAATGATATTTTTTGATCCTGAAGCTAGCAAGTTGTGTTCCACTGGAACTTCTCAATTTCATCATCTTGGGATCAACATGTGAGACAATCTAGTGAATGATGTATACACATGGGAAGGCAGAATACCTGCATGCAACCTTATACAAGCCTGACTTCTGGATGTTGACATAGGCCTATCAATCTTCTAGATCTTCCTTGAATCTACCTGCAAATATGTCCTTAACTTCCTGCCATGTTATCTTCATGTCCTTCTTTATGAACAGTTGTGTGTCTACATATACTGGAAAGTTCATTGACACATGTTCAAATACCTCTCCAATGCTACTATCGACAATATCCTTTGATCCAGCTCTGCTAGAATCCATGTTACCTATGCTGCTGAAAAGCTTCTCAACAATTGTTGTACCTGGAGACAGAGAGGAAACTCGTGGCATGCAAATGTTAGCTTGAAAGAAAAAATAACTTCAAGGGCAGATCATGCAGCAAATTGAGCAACTGTTGGGCAATATTGCACAATTTTTTGTTTCAGAGGTGAGGGATTGTCAACTAGATCTACACATTACATAGTACCAGCTACTAGTGAGAGGTGATGATGACTGGAACTGGGAAATGCACAGTCCAGTGTGGCTTGCTGATGAATGGAACTACGTAATGCATGGTTTAGTTTGGCTTTGATGGTGACTGGGACTGCATATTGTTCAATCCCAGTGGGAAAGACTTTAGGACTATCTCCTAGAATTGCATAGTTCACAGTTGGAGCTAGTCACTGGTAGCCTCTGCACAATTCTTGGAGCCACAGCAAAGCCTTGAGATCTAGAAATGCGCAGTGCACGCCTGGAAGAGCCAGATCTAAGCCAAGGCAGCCTAGATATTCCTAAGGGAAACATGAAAACGAGAAAATATGAATGTGTGAGTGAATTTTGGTACAAATCTAAGTGAATGGTGATATGCAATAAAAAAAAATGCAGGAACCAATCATAAAATAGAACAACAAATCTTGTGGAGAGAGTCGCTACAATGGTGACCGTTAGTGAACAAATTGAGTTATGCATGTGACGCTTACGAAAGGCAATGAAAAACTTAAAACAACACTTCTACAAGCTCAAACAAATAAAAACAACAATGGAAATTCAATCAAATGAGTGAAACAACACTCTCACTAGCCAAGAAAAGAAAAACGACGAAAAATGTAGCAAAAGACTAGAAAAGCAAGACTTACCCAAAAACATTGTGTCGACTTTGTGGAAGATTCCTAGATCTCCTTGGGAATGATAGAGCTCCAAGATCGAATGTGTAAATGATTTATGGGGGTGTCAATTAAATATATTTGATCGATTTAGGGTTTATGACATGAAGGCCAAAAATCTAGGAAAAGGTAACACATGGCGGCAATGTCATAAATTTAACTCAAGTGTAACTACAACTCCTAAAAATAGATTCCTAGTTTTTAGGGATATTTTTTACTTTTTACTTTTTTATTTTTTATGAAAGGTTGTCATGCATGCATGGAGAAATTGCATAGTTCTGAGGAGAACTTGGAAACTCATTGACACATGCATCGGGCAGCTACTGATTAAATGATTTTGTGCGATTCCTAGAATAACTGTCTCCGACTACCTCTCATGCTCTCCGCAATTTTCCAGCTAAACACAAGATTTCAGCTCGGTCTATGCAATTTTGGATCTGAAACTCACTACTCACATTTCCTAAGAGCAAGGCTAGTTACCCTTTAGGATTGTGTAGATCATCAAGGCAATGATAGAATTGGATTGCAACCAAGTCATAGGTCAACTTGTCGTTAGACAGAAAAACAAGTAAGAAAACACAAGTTGTAAATAAAAAGGTAAAACTCAAATGAGAGCACAAGTACCTCGTCAGTGCGAGATAATATACAAGGAAAAATTTTGGAGGGTGGTTGTATCCGTTGCAACATTGGCGACACACTAGTAGAACTCTAGCTCACTGTATGGACATTGTCTTATGTAAAGTGAGTCTAACTCCTCCAGAAGTATTGTTCAATTATTTGATTGTCACGGTTCCTTCACTATCTTGTGTTAAAGATGTAGTCCCTACAATTCTCTTGATCATTCAGCACACATACCAAGCCAAGTCAACCAAGCTGTTTTGATTGATGATGAGGGGTATATCGATGCACAAGTAATATAAACTGTCAGATTTTTAAGTTTCATCTCTAATGTTGCTCCGCTACGAGCAGGCCTGGACAGTACCCTGGTAGAGTCACTTTGTGAACACAAGTATTTCTTTGCTGCTAGCGAGCTTGGACAGTAACCTGGCGGAGTTACCTGCTTCACCTCTCTATGTAGGAAGCCTTTCTCTTCTTTCACCTTTATTTTATATTTTTCATTTTTCATTTTTCGAATAACTGTACATAGGCAGTTATTTTATTTCATGAGGTGGAAGAGGGATATCGCCTTATTGAGAGGAGAATAGGTTTTCCCTTCAAAAAAGGATGTTTTATATACCTTTTACATACTTTTTAAGGTTTTCTTCCTCACCTTACTCTACTTGACTGAGTTTAGAAGGGTTAACTGAATATAGGAAACCGATTAGAGTAGGCAATACTAGTTAAAATTAAAAGCGTTGTGTTTTCACCAAGACTCACTCTAAAAGGAATGCATTTTCCATTAGGGTATCATCGACTAAAGGAATGTATGATCACATAAGGAGTGGGAATAAAAATATAACCAAATTTTGATAGTTGTACAAGTCCTCTTGTATTTCAACCAACTTGTCTCAAGAAGCCAAACACGGTTTCATGGGAAAGCAATCCTACGGGTGCATAAACAAGAAAACAAGCAAAGGAATGAAGGAAAATGAAAGAAAAATAAGTAAGAGAAAGCAAAACATGAAAAAAAACAAAGACGGGAAATAAAACACTATTCCTACTCATAAGATAAGCATAGCATGGGCCTTTTCACATGAAGTGATACTTCCAATGGAGTGATTGATGCATTGGTTGGCACATGTAATTGAAGGCATGGTTAACAAGAAGGTTATTTAGGAAAACCAATAAGAAAGAAAGATAAGGTAATGAAAACCAACACGCTCGAATTTTGAATGTATCCACAGAAAAGAAAAGAGTAAAAGCACATGATAGGAACTTTGCAGAGGTATCATGGTTTTGTATCACCTTGTGCACATACGACAAGCATGTACACTCTTTTGATCTTAAACAATGATAAAACATGTAGAAAGAAGTAAATTCTCGTTTCACAACATGACTTGATACGTATGAATCCTCCAATGCATCAATGATAGGATTGTGTGATTCTGGTGGAGGATGTGAAACCTATAGATTGGGTTGATTTTCAATGTGCACAAGAGAGTGATGTGGAGCCTGAGATGATTTAGTAGATTTCTGATTAGAACTATGACTAACCTTAGGGTTGCGAGAACTTGACATAACCATTAACTCGGGCTGAGGTCCCTCGAGATATTGAGGGGTCTCACTTCATCAGAAGATGTATTATGAAAGACCGATGGCTTAGAAAGATAAACAGTAAGTGAATCGGAATCATGACCAAATGAATGAGTAAAAATATCATGACAACCATGATCAGAAAATTCGATATGTAGATTAGCTTCCTCATGATCTGATGAATCATACAGAGCGTCGATGATAAATAGAGTTTTTCACCCTCTAAATTTTCAGAACGAAAAGATGATATATTGGGTGGATTCGGAAAGAAATATTTTTCCTCTCTGCAATCAAATGATGGATTGACATCTTTTTTGTCCTATGAATGATCAGAAGTAGAAACATTTGGTAATGAATTTTCACAAGGAAAAATAGAAATATCAGGCTCATAGAAGATGTCAGGATAGAGAAGATGAGGTGCAGATGGAAGGAGGTCATCCTTCACAGTGAATTCTTCTTCAGATTCCCACACACACTCATAAAAAATGATAGCATAGGTTAGCTTCTCAACACCAACTCAATTGACAACTTTATCCTTGTGAACAACATATGTGGTGTCCAGAACACATGAAAACAATACAATACAATCTAGAGGATCATAGGAACCAGGGGACAGAGGTTGAGAGAACGAGATCATGTGACAACCATTAGGGTTATAGTCCAAATCTACGTAGATATCTAGAGCGAGTGGAGTGGGAGGAAGTGACAATTCAACAGATTTGTTTGTAGCTTCTCCCATCTCATCCTACAAAGCTAGAGCTGTTTGATGAGAAGAGGAGGGAGAGTCATTTGTGACAATGACCTTGTCCATCTTAGGTTTGGAAGTTCTAACACCGAGGTATGCTGGGAGGGGTTTGAATGATTCTAACTCATTTTGATTTTCAGATACGTGAATAAGATATTGAAATCTTTGTTTGAGAAATTTCCAATCAGCTTCATCTTCTCGTATTAACAAAGTAATATTACGAAAGCAATCGCAAAATTGCGCAACAAATTCATCAGGTTATTTTTGTAATTCCATTTTTTTATTAAGTTCTTTACAGTCATAATGGAATAAAGCATTACCTAGCTCTTTGATCATGTGATTAAAAGAGTGAATCGAGGCTACGAGTAATGTGGGACACCATTGTTGAACTCGCCATTCAAACGTGTGAGTGACAAGCCCAAAGAAAATTTGAGGGGATTTCATTCCTCTCACAGAATACTAAAAATGAAACTCCATGTCTTAACAAGGCTATTGCACCTTCACCATTATATGTGATTCATGACAATTCATTTATGACATCCTCCAACACTTTGAAATCATGTGCATGAGAAAAATTCCAAAGTTTAGATTGTAATGTAAGTCATGAATGAAGTGTAGAGATTCAAAACAGAGTTTGAGGCCTCAGCTTCTCATCTGGCCCTCCTTCTAGCATGAGAAATGTTGACGGGGTTGAACCCACCAACATGTCAAGGGGATCTCCCTGGTAAGAAGTCCCAACTATACCTCAGAGCATTTAAGGTAGGAGTCCCAGCAGTGGGTAGTAATGTAATAGCTTGATCATGGTAGAATGTAGAGGTAAGTATGATAGCTTTGGTTGAAAGCAAGTGTGACCTTACAACGAGTCAAGTGAGATGAATAGGGGTTCCAACACTCAAAGGGGAAAAGGAATTGTGTCCCTTTAAAGCTTGTAATAGTACACAACATGAACGGAAGACACGAGAGAATGACATCACAAGATGGAAGTAGAATAGGCCACAATCCAAAGTGATGGATTAATCCAAAAATATGCATTCTACAAGATTCATACAATTGCATACATAATATTTCATACACAAATGCATAAGTTAAATAACATGCATTACTCAAGCAACCAAAACAGTCCAACTACAATAAAAACATATGCATGAAAATGTGTTGGCTAAGTTATATTATTATTAAGCGAAAGTTCCATCCATACATACACCATTGACAACCACTAGCCCCAATGACAAAACATTACAATCAACACTGCTTGCTCCTCCAAAGAAGTGTACTCACTCTACACTTTGGAGAAGCCAAGGATCATCACAATAATCTCCAAGCCTTCGCTAAGGAATGGCTAGCCAAAATATTGGCTCCCAAAAGCCCCTACTATGAGTTATGAGGTTCTATATATAACAAAGTGTGGGGTGGCCCTTGACATTCCCATTTGACTCTTTGAATACCCTCGTGACTCTTCATATTATTTACAAATAACTCTTTACATCTCATAGTGACTATTGGCATTCCACTAATGACACTTGGAATTTCACTTATAATATATTTAAAAATAATCATACAATTTCTACAAATACCCATGTGGGACAAAATAGTTTTGAGTCAGCCTGATCCAAAATTAGATCCTTAAACTCTCTTAAGCTACCTGAACTCTGTAAAAACTCATACCAGAGTTTAAAGTCTTATTGATGTTGAATCCTATCAGAAATAACCTCTAAACAATGACAATTGCAACCACCATGGAGCAATGAGGACCTTCGGTCAAATCACGTTGACCGAGGCCCGTGGAGACTGAGCAGTGGCACAAACTAGCACTTGGTAATCCAGATTAGAAAGTGGAGGTTGTTTCTGATCATGCATCACTGGGAAAAACCCCTCGAGAAGGAAAAGCCCCGAGGGCACGGTCACAAGGAAAACTTGAAAACTGTGGGAAAAGCAGTGAAACGACAGGCGGGTCCCATGCTCCAAAACCAGTAGAATATCAAAGGCATTTTGGGCAATAAGTGGGTTTGTCAGAGGACCCAGCAATCCCATACGTTGATTGACGAGTGTCTGACGGATGAGAGAGAAAACCACTCTCATCGCGGGCTAACATCTAAGTAAGTAAATCGTGTGATAAGAGTGATGGTTGTAGGATCTGGAGGCCCCAGATCTAACGACGGAGATTGCACCTGATGGGAAACCGGATTCGACGGGAGAAATAAGCTATGGAATTTAAAGATTTGAAGTCTAACGTGGATGATGAGTTAGGAGAGATTTGTATTTCGCGGGCATTCTTGAAGTAAATAGAAATAACGGTTGTTTCAAACAATTGAGTGTTCCTAGTGCACCTGACACTTATCCACTACAGAATAGGTGGTCGATTCCCTGTGAGGTGACGTAGTGACTGTAACAGCCCAAAGAAGGGAGACGAAAAAATGAAGAGAAAGAGGAAGGACAGTAGCAGAGAATAGAGAGCGGACAAGGAGAAAGAGATAAATGTGCAAAGAGTCTGGGGAGTCACTTGGAGGTCAAGTGGAAAAGCCAAAGAGCTCAATTGGCAACAGCATATTGTTGTTGGAATTGCTTGGAGGTCGAGATATTCACATAGGCATGCACAGGACGAGAGAAAGATCTTAGAGACACTAGAGGCAAGAGCCAAAGGGAGCACCAGAAGCGAGAGCTGAGAGCTAGAACCAGAGCCAGAGCCACCGAGCCAGAGCGAGAGTTAGAGCCACAGCCAGACCTAGAGCCAAGAGCCAGAGCTAGAAAGCTGAAGAGCTCCAAGAGCCAAGGGACAAGATGGTGTTTTGAGCCCAATGTTCCTGCGTAAAAGATTTGAGTTAAGTGTATCACTTGTAAAATAATTGAAAGCCATAATCCCAGAGAGCCTAATCGAGTTGATTAGATCTCAGGGAGATGTAGCCCAAGGTATCAGGATGAACTCCATATTATCTTGTCGTCTTATGTGTTTATTTTTACTACTGCTTTAACTACTGTTATGTGCATTTATATATATCAGTTTAAGTACCTTCCCATATCAGCACAAACAACAGATTCTGAAGTAAATAATCAACTGAAAACAAATACAAGCATACACCCATATTTTCAAGCATTTCTAATTTCTGCACTGGTTGATCAAATAGACTTGGGAAAATTTGAAGCTTTGGAAGTGGGAGTGGTTCTTGTAAATTAGACAAGAAATCTAAGAGCCCCACTTTCGTAGCAGGTGGTATTAGAGCTTAAGATTGATTAACACCACCTTCAAAGAAGGTTTTATCAGAATGCTTGATTGGTAGGGCAAAGGTTTCTTGTCTAAAAGGTGTTTGGAAAGTCAAGGAGTGATTTCCTAATCGATTGTATGCTTGGTTGCAGACTGACTATTGTTTGAGTTTGTAGAGGTGAAGGGAAAGCTATTGATAGCTCAGTCTAGGAAGGACAAGAAGGAAGAAGGGCTGAAGGCATTCTTCTATCCAAAAGGACCTCAAAGCAACCCTTGAAGCATAGGAGGTTTGTTTGCAAAAGGTTGCTTAATAAGCTCTTTATTAATATTGTTTGAAATTCTTTTATGCATTTTGAAAATGACAACTTCTACAAGTGAGTTCTCAAATTCTTCTTGCTCCCTAAGTTCCTTTGGTGGAAACATGAAGCAATACTTGTCCACCATGTTGGATATGGTGAGAGAAATGTATGATGATGGAAGGAAGAGCAGCATACTTAGAGAGCGGTTGAATTCCGTGGAGGAAGAGAAGCAGATGCTTTTGGGCAAATTGCAGGAAATGGAGAGGCAACTTCATATTGCAAGTATGATCCTGAAAACGATGCATGAGTTGGAGTCACAACTCTTTGTTGCAAAATAAGCCTTGGCCAAGTATCAGCTTGAAGAAGAGGTAAACCATTCATGTTTGTCTTCAAATTATTCTAAGAATGCCTATATTGCTTCTTTTGAAAAACGTACCAGAGGCATAGGTTCCAAGCTAAAGTCCAAGATGGGTTATGAAGGAAAAGGATTGGGCAAACATGCGCAAGGTATTTTTGAGCCAATAATGGTTGAGGAAAGACCTAAGTATTTGGGTCTTGGCTATGAACAGTCTTATGCAGAGAATTCCAAAGCTGCCATGAAGGCCATTGAAATAGTTCCAAAAAGGAGTTTCATTGCAGGTCCTCTACCTCAAAAGTGTGAGGATTGTATTCAAGAGGAATGCAATAGCTCGAAACATCATTCGCATGATGCAGGTGTTCAAAATCAAACACTTGAACCAGAGAGTTGTGGAAACTTTGACAGCCTTGAAGAAAGTGATGGTGCTCCAAAGGGAGCCACTTCTTCATTTGCTTCACCTCCTCATGAAGGCAATACAGGTGAAAGAGGCAGGTATAAATCTGGTTCTAAACACATTCCTTTTGATTTTGTAAAGCATGGAAAAAGAACTGCATGTTCCTTTTGTGGTTTGGATAACCATTATGTTTCTAGATGTTGGAATAGGATGGCCACATACAGGAAACTTTTGAAGGAAAAGAAGCAAGTAGCCAAAGGTCCACAAGACAAGGAAAATCATGTTGTCAAAAGGATGCACATGTGTTGCACTCACTGCCATAAGCAAGGGCATCTTACTGAAAGGTGTTGGACTTTGAATCCAGCACTGCTTCCACCAAAGTTGAAGGAGATGGTGGAAAGGGAAAATGGCAGGGATGGAAATAAAGATTCCATGATTGATGTGGTTCAGGATGATTCACATATTGATGCTGATGTGAAAACAAAGGAGGGACCTTTGAAATGGATTGGTAAGAATTGGTTAGAATTCTTATCCAATTAAGACTGAATGTCCTTTAATGCATCTATTTGCATTTCTTTGTGGAATAAATGCAAGTTACAGGATCTTACCAAATGGTAAATAGAAAGAAGTTGAGTAGGAAACTCACTTTATTGTTGCAACAATATGTTCATTCTAGCTTTGAAAGTACAGTGTACTTAAGCAAATGTTGAAATATGGAATGCATGCCTGAGCATGAGATGCATGTGATGTTGGCTTGGGAGAAACTTGGTCTCCAAAATGGAGATAATGATGAAGTGTTTCATCTTTTGGAAAAGAGTCCTAAAGGTATTTTTCCTACATGCTTGACTTGAAGGGTCATTTGTTATAAAGGCATGTTTTATTGGCTTGTTATCTAGTTAATCATTTGTATGCAGATATAATATATGGAAGGGTTCACAAGATATGAAATATATTTCTTTGTTGAAGTAGGAGTTAGCCCATGCAGTTGTTGTCTGTATGCCTGCTGTTGTTAACAGTTGTTGTTGGCAGCTTTTCAAACAGGTACAAATCAATGTTTTGTGGAGCATATGTACTTCACATTTGTTTGAGCCACCTTGGATCAAGGATCCAGGCAAAAATGTTCAAACTACCTTCTATAAACTTCATAGCAGAAGTTATGCATGAAGTCAAGGAGGAAAACAGTTCTTCCCAAAAGGACCAACCCATCAAAGAAGGGAAGTGGTTAAATATTGTAGTTCAAAGGCACTATGCAAAAGAAAATGTAGGGTGGCTGAAAGAAGAGGGTTTTGTTACTCTCATTTACTGCTCAAATCAGTATATCAGTCTTTTGGTGGACCAAAAGTTCTTTTACTAGGAAGGTGTGATCTGAAATTGGATCCTTAAACTCTCTTAATCTACATGAACTCTGTAAAAACTCATACCAGAGTTTAAAGTTTCATGGATGTTGAAGCCTATTAGAAATAACCTTTGAGCAACAACAATTGCATCTAGCATGGAGCAATGAGGACCTTCAGTCAAATCATGTTGACTGAGGCCCGTGGGGACCACGCCGTGGTGCAAACTAGCACTTGGGAAATCCAGATCAGAAAACGAAGGTCGTTTCTGATGCGCGATTAAAACCCCTCGAGAAGGAAAAACCCTGAGTGCATGGTCACAAGGAAAACCCAAAAACCATGGGAAAAGTGTTGAAATGACAAGTGGGTCGCGCACTCCAAAACCGGTGGAATATCGGAGGCGTTTCGGGCTATAAGCAGGTTTGTCAGAGGACCCAGCGATTCCATACGTTCGATGATGTGTGTTTGGCAGATGAGAGAGAAAACCACTGTCATCGTGGGCTAACGTCCGAGCAAGTCAACCGCGTGATAAGAGTGATGACATTAGGATCTGGAGGCCACAGATCTAACGGCAGAGATTGTGCCCGATGGGAAACTGGATTCGACAAGAGAAATAAGCTACGGCATATAAATATTTGATGTCCGATGTGGATGAAGAGTTGGCAAAGATTCGTATTTCGCAGGCATTCTTGAAGTAAATAGAAATAATGGTCATTTCAAAAGATTGAGTGTTTCTGGTGAACCTCACACTTATCTGTTATGGAATAGGTGGCCACTTCCCTGTGAGGTGATGTAATGACTGTAATATCCAAAAGAAGGGAGATGAACAAATGAAGAGAAAGAGGAAGGATAGTAGAAAACAACAAAAAAAACAGATTCTAAAGTAAATAATCAGTTGAAAACAAATACAAGCATACACCCATATTTTCAAGCATTTTTGATTTCCGCATTGGTTGATCAAATAAACTTGGGAAAATTTGAAGCTTTGGAAGTGGGAGAGGTTCTTGTAAGTTAGACATGAAATCTAAGAGCCCCATTTTCAGATCAGAGCCTAACAAGACAATCACCATCACTTAGAAGCTTGGGGAAAGAACAACTTGACAACATTTTGTTCATGGTCTTCGATGATGAACTGATACCAAGCTTAGTACTCCACTATTGTGTCCCCACACTATTTGGTGATGTCTTTCTAGAAATAGACTCTTGCCTCCATGGCTTCTGGGTATATGGTTCTAGAACCTTTTTCCAACTCATATCGAAGCATGCACAACATTATCTTGAGTGTGGATGGACCACCAATGTACTTGTGTATGTTTTTTGCACTCAGCAACAGGTCATCATTGGTGACCTCTCACATCAACTACTCCACGTACCTGTCGACCTCCAAAAGTACTTGGTTCTTCTTAATGGATTGAGTGGGGGATCTGATTGAAGGGATCATGGGTGTCCTCATTATGATATCCAAACTCTTGAACAACCATGCATAGGAAGCCTCAATTCTAGTGATGAGTGGAGGGAGTTTCTCATAGTTTCATATCAACATCTGAATCCGTGCTTTCTCTAGCTCTTCTTGTTAGAAAATTATATATTATAGAGCAATGGAACACATAAAATATTACATAAATATAAACACATAAAATTGCATAAAACAAGAGAGACACAGATATACGTGGTTCACCCAGTTTGGGCTACGTCCACGAAGAAACAACCAGTCCTTCCTTTTATATTATCTAGCAAACTGAAGAGATATAACCTACAGCAGATCTAATGTAATTCCCTCTTCGCTCTCAATCTCCTCTCTCTTCCTCACTCAGAATACAGATATACATAGATGCAATATATTTCCCTCAGATATAACGAGGGGTTGCTTTCTAGGGAAAAAAAACCTAAATTAAGCATAACTTCTACCATTAGTCCTATGCCTAATGAATAGCCCAGATTGACTAAGAAATTACGACATTTTACAAGGAAATTTTACATATATATTTAATTAGGACCCCCCTTGCAGCATATATTTTATGGTCGGCTTTGCTGCCCCATTACGAACTGTGGTCCAATGCGGTGATACCTTTGAATACAAAAGATAATCAAGCTCCACACCCAACACTTCCCGCTGCTTCAATATCTTCTACAAGTAAAGTGGGGCTCCCTTCTACCTCATTGTCCATTTTTGTACATGCGTAATAGCAGTGTTGATGTCTTTGAGAGTTTGGGCACTCTTCATGCATTTCTTCTAAAAATGATATAGATGGACAATTGCCTAGTGCACAGTGACATTTTTTTCATAAAGTTTCCACATGGTGGTCTCAAGAGTCAATACTTCAATAAGTAACGCATTTCTCAACTCTGCCATAGTAGATCCTGTGGATTGTTTTGTACTCTGCCTGGCCTAATGCAAGTCCTTTTCCATCCAATCATTCTATGCTAACAAGAAATTGACATTTGAACTTGTGGCTTTCGTATAAGCCTTAGAGTCATCGGCCATGGCAACTGGATGTCTTCTAACATTTGACACAATCACCCCTTCCTCCATATGTGCTGCTGACACATCATCATTTGGGAGCTTCTTTCTTCATGCCTGTAAAATATTGTGACTCATCAAATGAGAGATTATACACATCCATCCATGGATCATCATCAAGGAGAAAAACCTCTCCTTGCTTGCTCATGACTGCTTCTGATTTTAGAGATGGCATAGACTAAAGCGCAACCTTTAAAGTTATCAGCATGATATTGATATCTTGTTCCTGTGACTCTTGTTCCAACTCCCTGTCCATTGCTTCCACCATTTGCTCAATCTGTTGAGAAAGTTGCCGAACCTGCACCCACTCACCCTCTTCTTGATCTGCTAGTTTTTCTGACTCCTCAACTTGTATAGGTGCAATTTTCTCTATCATTGTTCCTTACCTTTCTTCATGTTCCTTTTTCTGCTTCTCTTCCCTTTATCTCCTCCTTGGCTCCTACTCTTCTTTCAACTTCTTCTCCATTTCTTGCAAATTCCTCTCTGCATATTCCAACCTTTTCTTTTGTCTCTTCCTCCCTTCTACTCCCTTTATGTGTTATTTCCTCTTTTCCTCTATTTCCAAAGCTACTTTCCCAATGATAGGATCTTCACTGAACTTGTATATTTTCTCAGCATTTGGTTTCTCGACAATCTTCCTCTTTCATTTTTCCTACGCCAGTTTGTTGCTCATTGTTGTTGTTGTTGCTGCTTCCTGTGGTACTACTGCCTATGGAGCTGGTTTACATTCTATAGCCATGTTGAGGGGTTCATTGAGCCTAGAGGAGTTGTAACAGTACCTCCAAGGATCTTTCTCTACCCAAGAAAATATGATGTTGATCCATGCATAATACACCTTCGCAAACTGGTTCTTGCATATCCAGTGGGGATCATACGGATTGAAATCCTTGGTGTTGAACTCAGAGTTATCTAAGTCATTGGCCTCTGCATCTGCACCCTTCAAGCTCCAAATCTCGTACAATCAAATCAACAAAGGAAGAGTAGGACATGGTGCCTTCTTCCTCTTGTGCAGTCCTCCTGATAACCTTGTGGAGATGTGATATGCAACCTCTTGCATGACCAGATTATCCATGGAAAAACTTAGTAGCACATGTGGAGACTTCTCTCTACTAAATATCTTGATGAAGGTCCCATCGGGTGAGGCATACCAATCTGCAATGTTAAGTAATGCCTGTATCACTTCATGTGACATGTAAGGTGGATCCTTCTCAAAGATCGTATTATAAACCAAGATGATGAAATTGTCAAACAGCCTCACCATGACTCCCTAGTAGTTGCACTCAGAAAGAAACTTGAAATAAATATTCACATCATTCTCTGATGGTTTCCATGTCAAACCCATGGTAGGAAACTAATGCTGGGAAAAAATTGCATCAAGTAGGTATGGAGACATATATAATCTCGCTTTCTCATTCTTAGGAAAATTCCAAGCATTAGCCACTTTCAGCTAAAGAGCCAACATATCTGACCAGTTGAATTTCCTTTCTTCATTCACCATTTAATCCAACACAACCACACAATTCCGTGGAAAGGTCTTCATGCTCTCTTAACCATACAAGCCACGTGCAAATATGATCAAGAGTTGGTAGGCCTTTCTGAGTGACTTAGTCAGGTAAACCTGATTTGGTGTTGATCTAAACATCAATGGATCCTTCACCCATTGCTTCATGATATCTCTAGTGTTCACATTATTGTTGGGGGTATAAAAGAGTGCATCCATGAGGTTCACCTACTATGGTAAGTGATACATCTGATGATAGTTTTATGTCCTGAAGGTAGCAATTTGTGTTCAACTGGCACAGCTCAATGTCATCGTCTCGAGATTGATATGTGAGACAATCTCGTGAATGATGTTTACACATCGGAAGGCATAGTACCTTCATCAACCTTATAGAAGCCTGACTTGTGGATATTCACATAGACTTGTACATCTTCCAGATATTCCTTGAATCTGACTATAAATATGTCCTTAATTTTCTGCCATGTATACTTCATGTCCTTCTCTATGAACAATTGTGTGTTTTCATACATTGGTAAGCTCATTGACACCTCTTCAACTACATCTCTAGTGCTGCTCTTGATAGTATGCTTTGATCTAGCTCTCTTGGAAGCCATGTTACCTGTACTACTAAAAATATGCTCAACAAATATTGTACCTGGAGAGAGAGAGGATGCTCATCACATGCAAATGTTAGCTCGAAAGCAAAAAGCACTTCAAGGATAAACCATGCAACAAAGTTGGCAACTACTAGGCTAGATTGCGCAATTCTTTGTTTCAGAGGTGAGGGATTTTCAATTGGATCTGCACATTGTGTAGTGACAGGCGTCAGTGAGAGATGATGATGAATAGAACTATGCAATGCATAGTCCAATGTGGCTTGCTAATGACTGAAACTGCATAATGTGTTGTTCTGTCTGGCTTTGATGCTAGTTTTGACTGCACATTGCACAATTCCAGTGGGAAAGACTCCATAACTGGCTCCTAAAACTGTATAGTGTTTAGTTAGAGCGAGTCACTGGAACCCTTTGCTCAATCACTAGATCCAAGGCAAAGCCCTGAGATCCATAAATGCGTAGTGCATGCTAGAAAGAGCCAGATCTGGGCCAAGGCAGCCCAGATCTACCCAAGGGCAACATGAAAACGTGAAAATTTGAATGTGTGAATGAATTTTGGTGTAGATCTAAGTGAATGGTGATGTCTGCAATAAAAAAATTTAGGAATCATTCAAACAAAAGAATAACAAAGCTTGTGGAGAGAGTTGCTGCAATGGTGACCGTCGATTTAAAAACTAGGTTATGCATGCAATGCTTAGGAAAGTCAATAAAAAACTTAAAAGAAATTTCTACAAGCTGTTAAAAAGAAAAAAACCAGTGGTCATTCAATAAAATGGGTGAAACAACACTCTTAGAAGCCAACGAAACAAAAGCGATAGAAAAGGTAGCAAAATACTAGAAATGCAAGACATACCCATAAAATTTGTGTCGACTCTGTTGAAGGCCCCTAGATCTCCTTAGGCATCCCAGAGCTCCAATATGAAATTTGTAAATGGGCTCTGGTAGCATCCATTAAATAGATTTGATCAATTTATGTTTTATGACATGAGAACCAAAACTCTAGGAAAAAACGACACATGTCGACAATTTCTAAATTTTACTCGAGTGTAACTCCAACTGCTAAAAATAGATCCCTATTTTTTAGGGATGATTTTTCTCTTTTTAAATTTTTTTTTTTTCAGGAAAAATTCTGCCATGCATGCACGGATAAATTGCGTAGTTCTGAGGAGAACCAAGCAACTAACTAACACATGCATTAGGCAACTGCTGAGAAAATTCTTCTGCGCAATTCCTGGGCTAAGTGTCTCTGACTACCTCTCGTGCTCTGCGTAGTTTTCTAGCTAAGGACAGGCTTCCAACCAAGTCTGTGCAATTTTGGAGCCAAAGCTCACTACTACATTTAATTGCGCATTTCCTGTGAACAAGGTTGGTTTCCCTCTAGGATTGCACAGATCATCAAGACACTCCTAGAACCGGATTGCAACCAAATCAAAGGTCAACTTATGGTTAGACAACAAAGAAAGTAAGAAAACACATGTTGTAAAGACAAAGATAAAACTCAAATGAAAGCACAAGTACCTATTCAGTGCGAGATAAGATGTTGGGAATTTAGTAGGGAGGCTCCAAAATGAAGTGAAGGAAAAATTTTGGATGGTGGTTGTAGCCGCTACAACAATTACCTAAGTCAACAAGTTCAACCATAACCAAACATGCTCAAGCTAGCTCAACTATGCTCAACTGTGGTAACTATGAACACACATACTTGAACATCATCAACATGTTCATCTGTTATCACCCAAAAAAACCATAAAATTCATATCCAACCATGATGAGCTTGGCTAAATGATGCATGGTCATGGTCAACATGGCTACCATAATTAACTATGGTTAAACATGGTTAGGAAATATCCATGGTAAACCATGCTCAAAATTAGCCCACATTGTCAACCATAGTCATCTATAGTACAATGTGGAAAACCATAGTAAAAAATGGTCTCTTATTGTCATCTTGAGTAAACCATAGTCAACATTTGTTAAACAAGCTCAACCATGGTTAACCTTGGTCAAACGAGCTCAACCATGGTCAAATATGGTTACCAAATTAAACATGGTCAACATGGTCATGTTTAGTCCACCATATTCTATCAGCTGCATCCTTAGTAAACCATGGGTTATCACGATCAACGATGATTGACCATGGTCAATTAAGGTCAACCATGGTAAACCAAGGTCAACCATAACCAACAATACTAAATCAAGGTCAACCTTAGTCAACCAACATGATGTAGGAGCATCAGAACAAACAAACTCCATTTTCACATGTTTAATTTCTCTTTCTTTACCTTGTAGATTTTTTAATTGTGATATGTAAAAAAAATATGTTTTTAGGTTGTTTCGTTGAGTTTTCCTCATGGGATAGATGCTCCTATTCTATTTAATTAGGTGGCATCCAATCTTCTAGAATAGCGACGCCTATTCAAATCTCCAAGGGTTTCTTGTTAGAGCTCCATTATTTTTCATGGAGATATTTTATAAGGTCAAGAGATATAAATACAAGAGATACCAATGCTAAAAAAAACTCTTATGCCTATAAATTTTCATCCAACGAATATAATTACTAGTAATACAAATTTTAGGTGTAATATGTCTCAATTAACTATTAGATGCCTATGTTTTTATTAATCTTTAAAGGGGAGGGTGATGATTGAAGTCACATTTCATAATCTACGTATTGTCACTCTATTTATGTGAT
The DNA here is from genome assembly GCA_031772625.1 of Pinus tabuliformis. NCBI lineage: Eukaryota > Viridiplantae > Streptophyta > Pinopsida > Pinales > Pinaceae > Pinus > Pinus tabuliformis. The sequence goes on along the minus strand of CM062817.1, from coordinate 1,388,011,907 downwards.
TATGTTCCATGTCAAATATTAAAATATCATGTGTTTCATTTGTGAAAGAATAGTTTTGTGTTAAATTCATGACTTGAAAAAGGCATTGTTGGAAATCCACATTTCATAAATCATATCGAGAGCACAATGGCACAAGGAAGTAGGACTAACAGTGTATCCTTGGGGTGCTGGGAGACCATTAATTCGATAGCCACAATGAGTTTGTACATAGATACCAATGATGATGTGGAAATTTGAATGGTGGTGTAGCCTAGCTCAAGTTGAAAGGACGAACATTATTGATGTCATGCGACAAAGGTTGAGAATTTTTGCCACACAATGAAAGTGAGTTTGGTGTAACAATTTTAAGCTTAGTAAATAAGCAATTTGAGGGTGGAACTATTGTTACACACCGCCCCACCCCCCCCCCCCCCCCCCTTCCCATTGCTATCAAGGGTCACCCCCCCCAATCCATGAGGGCCATGGATTTTAGCTAGTGATTTCTCTACTATTGGATATTTTAATCGATAACGCCAAAATATCCAAGATAGAACAATGAGTGTAGATACACATGTTAACTTAAGGGGTACCCATCCCCCCTCCCAACACAAATCAATATAGTTCATTGATATGCGTTGCTGATCATGGATGTCGAGACCAAATCCCATGTCGAAAACAATGCCCAATCACCAAAAGTTATGAATGGGCATTTTGGTTGAGTCCTTGACCAACGGATTTCAATAGCAAGTCTAAGTGAATTTGGAGTGTTGATAGGGATTTGAGCACCAATATTTTAGTCCCATGGGTAGACCAAGAGAACCATAATCTAGAGAGAGACTTAAGCACTAGAATGAGAGAAAGAAAGGTCTCACTGCACGTTTCTTTAAATTTAGTGGTATCGGAGCCAGGGGGATATGTGTAGAGCCTAAGGATCAATAAATTTTGAAAATACTAGAAGAACTATAGTCACAATCATGCCACCTAGAAGAGGACGATGAGAGATAAATATGAGGGACAAAGAATTAATATTAGAGATAAGGTGTATCCAAGGTAGAATGTAAGCCATGTATACAACTCAAAGAAGAGAACCTAATGTGGGAAAAATTAGTGAGAGCGAAGATACAAGATCAAAAGTGGAGATGGAAGAAGCTCCAAGAAGAGATTCAACAAAGGAATAACTAATAAAGTTGGTTACCAAAGTAGCATCCAAGCTAAAGATGGGGGTGCCACTTTATGACTTAACTTAAATGTGGAAAAGTTGTTTGATTGGATAACTGCATTGGATAAGTACTTTGACTATGATGACATGGAGGAAGTCCAAAATGTGAAATATGCAATGAGCGAACTAAAGGTACGCACGACATTATGGTGTGATGAATTACAGGCCGATTGGAGAGAAAAGGGAAAGGAAAATATCAAGAGTTGGGAAAGAATGGTGACCACGTTTAAAATAAAATGCATGCCCAATGATTATCAACTAAATTTATTCAAATCATTGTAAAAATCAAAGGCAAAAACTCATGACAATGAAATAGTACAATGAATAATTATATAAGTTGAATATCATATCATGCCACATAGAGGAAGATATTGAGAAGGTGGATAGATATATATGCGGCCTGAGGTACAACATTTAATTGGCCCCTTTTCCTTGAAGATAGTGGAGGATGCCTGCTAGACATCATTAAGAGAAGAAGAAAAATGGCTAGAAAAAAAATCGAAAGGAGTATAGGATGGAGTCCAGCTAAATTAAAAGGACGTCCCAATATAGGACTATTTTAGACTCCAGGAGAATAAATGGGATGCTCTAGCAAAAAATCTCCTAAAGGAGGAGAAATGAGGAGCATAGTACTATTCTCAAGAAGTAGAGGTAGAGGAAGAGACATCAAGTGTCATATATGTGGTAAAACATGATACATGTCATGGGATTATCCTGAGAACAAGTTAGTACATCAAAGAGGAGCACATATTGAAGAAGCTAAGGATGAGACAATAAAGGTAGAGGTAAAACAAGAAACTCATGAGATGGATGGGCCATTAATTCTGAAGGAAATTTTGATAAATGCATAAAAGGAGACTTGAGAACTAGCACAACAATGAAAAATTTTTTATAATAGCATGCAAATTAAAATGAAAATGATGTAAAGTGATCATTGACAATGACAATACTAACAATTTGGTTTCTGCAAAGACGGTGGAGAAGTCAATATTGCAGAGAATTACACATCCTACTCCATATTAAGTGTCCTGGTTGGAGAAAGGACATCATATCTTGCTAAGTGAACACAATAAAGTATAATTCCATATTGGTAGTTATAAAGATGAAGTGTTGTGTGACAATATCCCTATGCATGTCTATCAAATGTTTTCTGTGAGATCATGGCAATATGATAGGAGAGTTATTCATGTTGGGAGGAGAAACACTTACACTTGGGAAGAATTGCTGCAAGAAATCAATAAAAACGAAGAGGTGCAATTCGCTTTGATTCATTATCCTAGACTTGTACATACTAATACACACATGAGTGAATTTCGTACTAAAAATACAACATTATTATAAGAGTTTGTTGAAATTATTTTTGATGAGTTTACAAATATCTTACCACCGATAAGGAGCATCAGTCACCACATACACCTCATTCCAGCTGAAGGTTTACCAAATAGAGTAGCATATAAGATGAAACTCAACAAGAATGAAGAAATCATAAATAAAGTTCAAGAACTATTGAATAAAGGACTGTCTAGAGAGAGTCCAAGCCCTTGTCTTTTAAATACATGTTTTATTCCAAAGAAGAATGGAGGCTAGAGAATGTGTACAAACTCTAGATCAATCAACAAGATAATTCTAAGTTGATAAGAAATGCAGAAGACAGAAGTTTAGACAAACACACGAGAGCTCACAGGTGCAGATCACCAGGAGCTCCCACCAGCAAATGCATTCGCTTCTCTTATTCATTAATCATCAGGAATTAAATAGATACATAGGCAAAAATAGATTCCTAATTAATAGGAACTGAATGTGAAATAAAGAGCAAATCATAACTAAGTAACCCATTCTCCATTAATTTCTAACATCCCCCCTTAATGGAGAAAGGGATTTTTAAACACACCTAAAGTGTCCCTAAACAAATCAAACTTCAGTCTTCCTAGTGGCTTAGTGAATTGTGGTTCCTGTGTCCTTGGACACCGAAGGAGATTGGGATAGCGAATCGAAGGATTCATGCATAGGCGATTGTTCTCCTCTTATTTCTTCAATCATCTTCACAACATGACTCATCTTCGGGCGTTGCTCAGAGGGCACAGACACACAGACCATTGCGATTTGAGGCATGCCCACCATTTCCTCCTCGATGTTCTTGTACCTCATGAGTTCTAGATCAAATACCTCGGTTGTCCATTCTTCCCTCACAACAGATTGTACCCACTTGGGAAGATCTATGCTTTCATCATATGCGTGTGTCTTTCCATCATATAGTCTTACTTCAGCTTGAGCACCCACCGATCTAAGTGCATCAGCAAAATTTGTGCTGGCTTCCGATGGAATAGAGTAATCCCCTGTGCCATGTAACAGAAAAATAGAACTGTATAGGCCACGCTTGTGGAAGTGATCAATTAAATTCAATAGATTGTACCCACCAGAGATACCAAAATAAGCATTAATCTGAGAGACACTCCATGTAAGACCTGTTATTTCAGTTCCTGCTTCTTTTATCGCTTGATGCACCAGTGCACAAGCAGCAATATGTGCACCAACTGATTGTCCAACTAAATAAATCCTATTTGGATCACCCCCATATTCAACAATATTGTTGCATACAAATGAAATCCCCTGAGATGCATCTTCAACCATGTCACTGATAGTACCTTGAGGAAAGTTTCTGTAGTCAATGCATGCAACAATGACATTTCTTTCAACTAATTCTTGTCCCAGGAGAGAACCCCAAGCTTTATACCCAATGATCCACGCACCACCAGTTATGAAAGCTACCACTGGTTTTGGTTCATCCATATTCTCTAGTATATACAAATCCAACCTGTTTCTAGGTTCCTCCCCATAAACGATGCTTCGGTGAACACGTTTTGAAAAATAGTGATAATAAGCAATTTGGATAAAGCCAGGCATAAGGAACATTGCGTAACAGCCAAGAGTAAGGAACTTTATAATCCATCTATAACCTAACCCGAGATATGCGAGCAATCTGAAGGCTAATCTGGTGATCAAATAGGTCTCTGCGGCAGCATGCCCGACGTCTTGCCTGAACGACCGCTGTCTCTCTGGCCGAAAGCCATAAATATTACTATCGCTCGCAGTCCTCCGCCTCCTGTTATTAAAACTATTATTTGGAGTCGTCGAAGCCACTAATAATGGAGTATCTGACCCTTCGTCTAACAGGGACAGGTGACGGGAAAGCGTCGTCTGGTTCTTCATCTCCAGACTCGACGGGGCCAAAACCGATGCCGAATTGGGAACCACCGTGGGAAGAATATCCAGGCTCTCGTCGTGAATTTCGCTGCTGTGGTTGGTGTCGGAGTCGATCTTCATTTTCTTCGGGTTTAGGGGCCGGGATAGCAATTGAAACGGAAGCATTCGGGTGTGAAGCGCTCCAATTACCTTCTCAGCAGGTACCATTGATGATGGATACCTGTTGTCCCGGCTCCTTTTACGTAACAGATTTTCAGCAGACTTATTTGACGTCATCAAGGCTTGCTGAGGCGTACTTTTCACATCCAACTTGTAGAGTCCTCCTATGCGAATACCTGTAGCAATGGGCTTCATCTGATCCAACAAATCTTTAATAATGCAATAAGATTTAAAAAATTCTACCTTCAGGTCCTGATCTGTAATCTTGGACACAGAAATCAGGTTCTTCTTAATGCCAGGAACATACCACACATCAGATATATTCCTGATCTTACCATCAGGTAGTGTAACAAGGACATCTCCATGTCCCTTGATCTCGTACCCACTATTATCTCCAAGATAGACTTTTACTCCAGTGTTGGATTCTTTAAAATTTCTGAACCATTGATTTTTACCTGACATATGCGAGGAGGCTCGAGAATCCATGATCCAAATATCTGATTCATCCTCCTCAGTAGCAATGTCACCCTCGGCCATAAATAGTCTAACATCCAGATTCCGATCTGGGTCTGTATCTGCATCTGCATCTACCAAATGACCTGCATGCCTTTTCAGATTGTACCTCTCTTGATTTGCCTTCTTCTTGCGACAAAATTTAGCAATATGGCCTATCTTACCACAATAAAAACATTCAGGAGCAGAGTCATTTCTATACGAGGTCATACCTTGTGGTGTCATTTCTGATGTGTTGCCCCTCCTTTGATCAGCCATCGCTCTCCCTTTTGGCTTGAACTTTGTTATCAATGCAAGATCTGGATCTTGAGGCTTGAGAGACGACCTCCTTTCCTCTTCATGTAGAAAAATTCCAGTAAGCTCTTCAAAATTTGGAGGCTTTTCCCTTGCATTCAATCCAGCTATAAACATCTGATAGTCATCTGCCATACCGTTCATGGTGATTGTCACCAGATCATCATTTGCCACGGTTTGACCGATATCAGATAGTTTATGTTTAACTTCCTTTATCCGACATAAGAATGACGAAACAGACTCATTCTCCTCCATCTTGATTGAGAGGATCTTCTTCCTGAGGAACAAGGTTCGACTGGTGTTCTTGATTTCATACATGTCTTTGAGAGTTGTCCAGATCTCATTCGTTGTCCTGCAATCCCGAATATGAGGGATGATGCAATCTTTAACTGACAATTTTAGTAGGACCTTTGCCTTCAGCTCCCTTTTCTCCCATTCTTGAGTTGTTGCATTCGTTCCACCATTTGCAACAGTTGGCTTACCTTCATCACCGATGACAATGCTGTAGGTATTCTGACCTTCAAGCAAAGTCTGAAGCTTAAATTTCCAATTTATGTAATTGGAACCATCCAATTTGCTGCTTTCATTTAAATAATCTGCCATCTGAGAATTCATCTTTGAAAAAAAATAGGCTACCCGGCAACTTAAAAAGAACGAACAACTCTCGCAACAAATTGAATATGGTTGAATTACAACAGTTGTGAAATACAAATTATGAGTAAAAAATATGACTATAGCCTATTGAAAAAAAAATCCGTTTTCCTGTGTGTTTAGCAGACAAAGTTTCTGCATCAGGCGAAGGTCACTAGTGTCGAGCAAAGTAGCGCAGATCACAGCAACAGAATCCCAACGCATCCGAACCAAGATCAGACGATTGTTGCCCAAATGCTCAACCCGAGCAACACAATCCCAATGGCGCCAAAGCAGAGATCAGAGGATCGCCCACATGCCCTACCCTTGCAAGATAATCCGAATCGCTTGGTAGGACCAGAAGCTAGTCAAGAAGATTGCTCGGAGCCGTTGCGACAGAGTCCAGATCACCAACAAGATCCACAGGCTAAACAAGAAGAGTGCTCAAATGAACGACTCTCACCACACCGAAATCCAGGTGAACTGGAAGCAAACGAAGAAAATCAGCCAACTGCCCGAACCGGGCCACAGAAACCTGATCTTCGGCAAGACCGATTAAAACCCATGAAATAGATACTGAATGTAGCAACTGTAGCGTAGATCACAGATCCTTCAAGGGATCGAGCAATGTTCTCACACCGTTGCCTTCTCCAAAACGCAACCTCCAACAGATCACCAGCCCAATTGACAGCTTTGATCTAGCCTGCGATTCCTCTGGCTGGCCCGCAACAGTGAGTCCACTCTGTCTGGATCCCGCAGCGACGAAGAGAAAATGAAAAAAAATGTTGCGAGCAGACAGCGACAACAACTTACCATACATCAACAAATTACCACACAGCGGTGTCTTCCTCGGCAGTTCCGGCTTCCTGCGGCCTCCTCAACAGTCCCGACCACCTCTCTTTGCATGGAGCAGCGATCCACTAACGATCCAAAAACATAACAATGGATCTCCAAAACGCAGATCAATCAACGTTGTTCCTTCACCTTTCAAAGTGGGCGTGATTCAACAATGATTCGCTCACCCCGTTCTTGAACAGAAAACGCGTAAGCCCAGAAGTGAATCGGCGCGACTCCTTCAAACGCGTGGTCTCTCTCCACTCAGGGTTACAGGAATTCTTTAGCCGTGTAGCTCTGATACCATGATAAGAAATGCAGAAGACAGAAGTTTAGACAAACACACGGGAGCTCACAGGTGCAAATCACTAGGAGCTCCCACCAGCAAATGCATTCGCTTCTCTTATTCATTAATCATCAGGAATTAAATAGATACATAGGCAAAAACAGATTCCTAATTAATAGGAATTGAATGTCAAATAAAGAGAAAATCATAACTAAGTAACCCATTCTCCATTAATTTCTAACATAAGTTACATATTTCCTTCACCTTTTATAGATGATTTAATGGATTGTTTGAGTGATTCAAATTATTTTTCAAAATTAAATTTGAAAAATGTATATCACCATTTAGAATGATAAAGGGAGATGAATGGAAGGCTACCTTCAAAACCAATGATGGTTTATATGAGTAGTTGGTCATGGAATTTGACTTAACCAATGCACCTAGCACATTCGTGAGACTAATGAATAAAGTTATTAATTCTTTTTTGGAAAAATTTGTAATTTTGTGTTTGGATCATATTCTTGTGTTTAGTAAAACTAGAGAAGAACATTTGAGGTTCTTGATGTTTCTACTAAAGAGGTTGTAGCATGATAAACTCTTGATAATTCTAAAGAAATGTTCCTTCGTGATATTAGAGTTAGCCTATTTAGGTTTTATAATCTCTCCAAAAGGGCTAAAGATGGACCTAGAAATGGTGAGAGCTATCAAGGAATTGCTTAGCCTAAGGAATATTCATGAGGTACAAAATTTCATGGGTCGGCTAGCTTCTACAAAAGGTTGATTATGAATTTTAGTCATATATTTGTTCCTGTAGTTGATACCATAAAAAAGGAACATCAACCATTTAAGTGGAGTGTTGCGACTAATAGAGCATTTGAATTGTTGAAAAATAATATAACATATAAACTGATTTTATCTCTTCCTTATTTTTGAAAACCTTTCCAGGTTAAGTGTGACGCAAGTAGAATGACCATCATTGTTCTAAGTCAAGTGCATAAACCTATTTCTTATTTCAACAAGAAGCTAAATGAGACCAAATAGAAATTTTTGATTTGTGGAAAATACTTTTATTCAATGGTAAAATCCCTAAAATAATGTAGACATTATCTCATGCCTTGGGAGTTTATCTTGTACACTAACAATCATGATTTATAACTTATAACCAGGTAGGACAAGTTAAATCAGAAGCATGCCAAATGGCTTGAGTTCATGTAAATTTTTACTTATGTTCTAAGACATTGATCAGGAGCTCAGGACCAAGTGTTGTAAAATCGTCAAAAATGAAAGTGCTTAGAACTGCTACGAGCCAGAACGACCGGATAGAGCTCTTCTTCCTGATTTGGGCGCCGTGAATGGTTCGGAAAACGATCACCGTATGAGAAAGTTATGCCAAAAAGAAGAATTGCCCAATAACATTGAAATTTTGATTTTTTTTTTTAAATTTAAAATATAATATTCCCGGAATATTCCAGAGAATATTCTTTTTGGGCAGCGAATGGCAAGCTGCCACATGACGGGCCCAGAGGGGCCCACGTGGCCCAAGGTGACATCAGTAGCTTTTTGGGTGCATATAAAAATTTTGGGAGGCATGGAGGATCGAACCCGCAACCTCCTTGCCACAAGCCATACGCCTTACCAATGCACCAGCACGATAGAACTTGTTATGGGTTTGGCGGGAACTATATTTGAAGTTTAAAATTACTTTGGGCAGGGCCCGAAGGGGGCCAGCCCCTAAGGGCCAACCCCCATACCATATGCCCATCTGTCGGGACCATGGCGCTCCACCCTAAACCACTGGGTATTAAACCGTTCAAAGGTTATAATATATACGTGGTCACATGTCCCCAAATTCTGGGTTAAACAACGGTTAGACTGCCCGTCAACCACAATTTTGGGCACGTAGTCCGAGAAAAACTGCCAGATGTTAAATCCATTCACATGCAGTTGCAACTAACCATTTAATGTGAGGTCTGTCTGGTAGTATGTTTGGTAGACCACCAAATTTGGGCAGTCCCGCCATAATTGGCGGAGCTAACTGAACTTCCACTACAGTTAGCTGGAGTGATTTTAGGCCAAACTGGAGGAAATCTTCAAGGAGCCATAACTTTTGCTAGGAAAGTCCTTTTTGAACAATTTTTTTTTTATTTTGGGTATCTTCGACCTTCTGAAGCCATTGGCATAGGTCTCACAGCCATATGAGGTCATTTGTGGGTGTTTTTGCTTCGTGGAAGTTCCAGGAGCCACCAAGGTCAAATCAGTTTGGGAGTTGCATTGGGAATTGTACAGCCAGTGAATGTGGAACGGAGGTCATTCCTGAAGTTTTTCAGCATTCTGAATCCATTTCTATAGCTCATATTTCCTGTTGACGCATTCTTCTCACTGTTTAGCTTCAAGGAAGCTTTCAGGGCAACCAAGGCCATTTCAGTGCTTGCGCTGTTTGGGGGCTATGTTCATCCATTTTTGGTGGTTCAAAAGCCTACGCATGCTATTTTCGACCTTCTGAGTCTAATGGCAAAGGTTTCAGAACCAATTGAGGTCATATTCACCTCGAAATTCTCCATGCAAGTTTAAAGGGCCACCAGGGCCAATTGGGGAAAGTATTGTATAAGGTACAATTTCACTGTTTAGTGTTTGGGAAAGAGCATGTTTAGCTAATTCCTATCTTCTGATTCTGTATTTATAGTCAGATCTATCTTTTTAGACACTCATATTCTTGCATTAGCCTTTTTAGCATTTTTAATACAAGAGGACAAGCCTAGCTTGAGAGGCTTGGTCCAACAGATGTAGCCCAGAGGGGGTGAACTGCTTTATCATTTTGATTTCTTTATTTGTTGAAGATGATATGCTAAACAAAACTGATATAAAGTGTTAAACAACAAATATACATAACTTGCATACACACATAATCACCTATTCAGCTGCAGAAAGCTATTTGTCTTATTACGCAGACATCAAACTTCAAGTATGTGTATGTCAAAGACTTCTAAGTGTTTACTTTGTTATTTCTTTAGGTAGAGCCTGTAGAGGGCCAGGTAGCCTCTAGAACTCATCCTCTCCTTAGAGGTGACATGTTCGGTGAATGCCCCTACAGTCTATCTCTGTATAAGAAATAATAAGTTTTCACATTTTCAGAGGTCACTTGGAGTGTATAGCTCACATTTGCAATTATGGGAAATGGATGCCTTGCACCCTCAAACAACTACATTCCATTTTTAGATCAATATGGTATCAGAGCACTAGGTTTGCTTCACTGACATCACTAGCTTGATTGTGTAGCTTGAAAGGTGTCTTAAGCAGTGTTGAAGATTGACTGCTTTATTATTCTGCAAACTACTTGTTGTTTGAGTTTGCTGAAGCTCTTTTGTTCATTTTTATAATGACAACTTCCATAAGTGAGTTCTCAAAATCGTCCTCCTTCACAAGATTTTTTTATGAAGGCTTGAAGCAAGAATTTTTCATCATGATGAATATGGTGAGATAAATGTATGAGGATGAAAGAAAGACCTCTAGACTTCAAGAGCAGTTGAATTCCATGGGGGAAGAGAAGCAGTTGCTTTCTGACCAATTGCAGGAAATGGAAGGCCAACTTCATATTGCAAACATGAAGCTGGAAAGGATGCATGAGTTGGAGACACAACTCCTTGTTGCCAAAGAAACCTTAGCCAAGTGTCAGCTTGAATAAGAGGTAAACAATTCTAGTTTGTCTTCAAATGCTTATAAGAATGTTTATGTTGGTTCTTTTGAGAAACATACCAGAAGCATAGGGTCCAAGTTGATGTCCAAAATGGGATATGAAGGAAAAGGATTGGGCAAACAGGCACAGGGTATAGTTGAGCCAATAATGGTTGAGGTAAGGCCTAAGAATTTGGCTCTTGGTTGTGGACAATCTTATGGAGAAAGTTCCAAAGCAGCCATGAAGGCAATTGAAACAGTTCCGAGAAGGAGTTTCATTTCAAGTTCTCTACTTCTTTTAAGAAGTTTTTGCAACAAGTTTCCCAAGAGTTTGGGATGAGCATTTGCAATACATTCAACATGCTGCAGCTGGTAAAAGCCTTATCATTTGGGAGGCAACTCTTCTTCTGGAGCGGAGGTGCCATGCATGGGCATCGTGATAGTTGGCAAGCCCACAAGTTCAGAGAAATATTTCAGCTCATATATCAGCAAGTATCATTGCTAGTTTCTGCAAATTTTCAGTTTGTCTAGCGAACAAGCTTGGTCGGGATTTCACAAGTACTTGGCTTATTCAATAAAAAGTCGCCATGACGACAGTTGATAAGGCATGACATTTTGGCATCAGTATGCTCTTTTGGTTGAACAGAAGAGGATATTTTTGTTCCTCAAGTGCTGTACAATTCAGTTCAGAGATTTAGTAAGCTTTTGGGGACCAAAATCCCTCTCATTTGGGAGGTGTGATCAGGAGCTCAGGACCAAGTGTCATAAAATTGTCAAAAATGAAAGTACTCAAAACTGGTTTAAACTAGAACAACCAGATAGAGCTCGTCTTCCTGATTCCGGTGTCGTGAACAGTTCGGAAAATGGTCACCGTATGAGAAAGTTATGCCAAAAAGAAGAATTGCCCAATAACATTGAAATTTTGAATTTTAAAAAAAAAATTATAATAGAATATTCCAGATAATATTCTTTTTGGACAGCCAATGGTAGGCTGCCATGTGGCAGGCCCAGAGGGGCCCACGTGGCCCAAGGTGACATCAGCAGCTTGTTGGGTGCATATAAAAATTTTGGGAGGCACAGAGGATCGAACCCGTGACCTCCTTGCCACAAGCCATATGCCTTACCAATGCACCAGCGCGACAGAACTTGTTATGGGTTCGGCGGGAACTATATTTGAAGTTTAAAATTACTTTGGGCGGGGCCCGAAGGGGGCCAACCCCCATACCATATGCCCATCCGCCGGGACCATGGTGCTGGGTATTAAACCATTCAATGGTTATAATATATACGTGGTCACATGTCCCCAAAGTCCGGGTTAAACAATGGTTAGACTGCCCGTCAACCGCAATTTTGGGCGCGCAATCCGAGAAAAACTGCCAAATTTTAAATCCATTCACATGCAGTTGCAACTAATTGTTTAATGCGTGGTCTGTCTGGCAGTATGTTTGGTGGACTGCCAAATTTGGGCGGTCCCGCCATAATTGGCGGAGCTAACTGAACTTCCAGTACAGTTAGGTGGAGTGATTTTAGGCCAAACTGGAGGAAATCTTCAAGGAGCCATAACTTTATCTAGGAAAGTCCTTTTTGGACGATTCTTTTTTTATTTTCGGTATCTTCTACCTTCTGAAGCCATTGGCATAGGTTTCACGGCCATCTGAGGTCATTTGCAAGTGTTTTTGCTTCGTGGAAGTTCCAGGAGTCACCAATGTCAAATCAGTTTGGGAGTTGCATTGGGAATTGTGCAGCCAGTGAATGTGAAACGAAGGTCATTCTTGAATTTTTTTAGCATTCTAAATTCATTTCTACAGCGCATTTTTCCTGTTGAGGCATTCTTCTCACTATTTAGCTTCAGGGAAGCTTTCAGGGCCACCAGTGCCATTTCAGTGCTTGAGCTGTTTGGGGGCTATGTTCATCCATTTTTGGTGATTCAAAAACCTATGTCTGCTATTTTCGACCTTCTGAGTCTAATGGCAGAGGTTTCAGAGCCAATTGAGGTCATCTTCACCTCAAAATTCTCCATGCAAGTTTAAAGGGCCACTAGGGCTAATTGGGGAAAGTACTGGTACAATTTCACTGTTTAGTGTTTGGGGAAGAGCATGTTTAGCTAATTCCTATCTTTTGATTATGTATTGACAGCCAAATCTGTCTTTTGAGACACTCATATTCTTGTATTAGCCTTTGTAGCATTTTTAATACAAGAGGACAAGCCTAGTTTGAGAGGCTTGGTCCAGCAGATGTAGCCCAGAGGGGGTGAACTACTTTATCATTTTGATTTCTTTATTTGCTAAAGATGATATGCTAAACAAAACTGATATAAAGTGTTAAACAGCAAATATACATAACTTGCATACACACATAATCACCTATTCAGCTGCAGAAAGTTATTTGTCTTATTCTGCAAGACATCAAACTTCAAGTGTGTGTATGTTAAAGACTTCTAAGTGTTTACTTCATTATTTCTTTAGGCAGAGCCTGTAGAGGGCCAGGTAGCCTCTGGAACTCATCCTCTCTTTAGAGGTGACATGTCCGGTGAATGCCCCTACAGTCTATCTCTGTATAAGAAATAAGAAGTTTTCACATTTTCAGAGGTCACTTGGAGTGTATAGCTCACATTTGCAATTATGGGAAATGGATACCTTGCACCCTTAAACAAGTACATTCCATTTTCAAATCAAACATATAAGTGGGAATTCTAACAAGGTTACATACGCTTTCCTCAGGAGGTGCTTGGTTATGTAGGAATTCTAAGTGGGCACTCTATGATTTGAACATCATAAATAAGTGTTCAAAGATGGCCCAAAATTTAAAGAAGTTTATGAAGGATGTGAGAATCAAGTGTTCAGGGGTAAAACTACTTGGATAAAATATGATATATGAGGGATTGTTGTTCAAAGGTAGCCATTTTTTCATTCTAAAGATTTCGATGAGAGACAATTTACTAATATAAAAATAAGATAGATTAATAGTTGTTCAATTTGGCCATGATAAAACATATGCTCAACTAAGAAATTTTTGTTTCTGGCAAAGAATGAGATCTGATGTTGAAACTATTGTGGATAACTGTAACATTTTCCAATATGCTAAAGGGAGGTAGCATAATGTTGGTTTATATCAGCCACTACCCATACCAAGAAGACCATGGGATGCCATTAGTATGGGTTTTGTTTTTCATTTTCCTAAAACTCATAGAAAGAGTGATTCATTTCCATAGTGGTGGAAATATTCTAAAAAATGGCACACTTTATACCATGTTCAAAAACTAATGATCCCACACACATTTCAATTTTTTTTTTAAAGAAAATTGTAAGACTATATGGGCTACCTAGAAGTATAATTTCATACTAAGACAAAAAAATTTGGTGCTTTTGGAGTAATTTATGGAAGAAGCTTGGAACAAACCTTTCATACAACTCAACTTATCATCCTCAAACATATGGGTAAACTAAAATGGTAATAGGAGCTTGGGAAATTTACTTAGATGTTTGGTTCAAAGCAAACAACGGGATCAAGTTATTCCCTAGGATAAATTTTCATATAAAGATTCTCCTTACAGGAGTAGAGGAATAATTCCATTTCCAATTCTATATGGAATGCACCCAAGAAGCATATTTCAACTTTCAAATTTGGAAAAACAAATAAATTTGAAGTGTTGATGCAGACAAATTTTCTATGGCCATGTAAATTCTACATGAATAGGTTAGAGAAAAACTACAAGAAAAAATAAAAAAAATATAATTAGAGAACATACCTCAAAAAAATGGAAATCAATTTTGAAGTTAGGGACCTTATTCTATCACATTTAAGAAAAGTAAGATTTGCAAAACAAGAGTATAATAAATTAAAACTAAAGAAATTGGGACCTACAAAAAATTGTGGAAGTTCTTAGTTAATGCATATGAAATTAAGTTACCCCCTAATATAGGGATTCATCCCATGTTTAATGTGGCAGATATGTACCCCTATAGGGAGCCTAAAGACAAGAAGTAGAATGAGAAAGAGAAGATCTAATGTGAATGTTGGCCTTCGTTTTTTTTAACAAATTTTGCTTATTAAAATCCACCTAATTTCCATAATTTTCTAGTTTATACAATCCACATATGACCTATTTTGACCTTGTTATGCATATTCAGTAAAATAAATTATGTTTTTCAATTTTTAGATATTTTTGCAAAAATTGGATTTTAAGTGCATTTTTGTATAGGATCAGATATTCTCGTAGTGGCTCCATTGAAGTGATACTTGCAGGACACCTGGGCACGAGCTGAGCATATTTCTAGGAAGCTTGGGAACTAAGATTGAACGAATTCCTATTGGTTCAGTGAAACTGAGCTTAAACAGGGTTGGTCAAAGCTGGTCAAACATGACTCGTCATCCAAGAAATCCCTAGGAAATAAGCCAAAATCAGTGATTTTGGGGATTTTTCCAAATTTTGTGTAACTGATGGGTGGATTCGATGAGGATAGATGGAATTAGGATAGATAAGGTTGTTAGAGACTTTTTAGTCATGTTTGTTTATTATTTCTCTATTTAAGCGAAGACTATTGAAGGCTTAAGCATGTAGAATTTATGTAATCTGATTTTGAGACACTTTGAAGACTGAAAGTTAATTGAAGAGCATGTTTCATTTCAATTTGGTGTTAATGCTTGATTTATTTATGAAAGTTGTTGTAGCTGAGATTTCTTCAAGTGTGCAAGGAAAGGGTGGAGGGCCCCCACACCAAGCTAAGTGCACTTCTTGGTTAAATTTTCATAGTTTTCATAAATTATTCTTGTTTCAAATGTATTTAGATGTGTGATGATTGCTGAATGTATATTGATTTAATTCTAATATACATATGAAGGGACACAAAAGAATTTAAGTTAAATTCCCCTTCTATTTGATCTTGAACTAAAAATGAATTTCATTCTCCTTTTCTTATTTGAAGTTATTTTTGCATTTTTGCTTTGAAGCAATGGTGATTATGATAGAGTAAAATTATGAAGAAAGACACAATGGTCCTCCTTAGTTAGGAGTCTCTTCTCTTACATCTTCTACATCATAAACCATTGTTAATTAGTGCTTTTTGATTTCTCTTCATGAAATTAGTATAGTAGGGGAGGACAACCAGGATCTCCTATGTTAGGAGCCTCACCCCACATATTATTTAAGTGAATTAGAAATTACTTAATTAGAGTTTATATTTGTAATATGTGTTTCTTTTAATCTTTCTATTTCATCTTCTAAAATTGACTACCATTGGAATCCATAGACTTTGGACATGCTTCTAAGCATACAGGCCTGGATTTATAATTAAATACTTGTGTTAATTTACATAGTAAATTGACCCAACATTTTAGCGCTATTGCCAAGGATGCATTCTTCAATATAGTAAATTAGGAAGATTGTTTAAAAAAAAACACACTTTTCATTATGGTTATTTATGTTTAGACATAGAAATTAGAAATGTAGATTCCCAAAACAAAACCCCCAACAAAATAAATAAATAAATAACTACAAAATCCATTTACAAGACAAGACCTAAAACAATGATGATGTTAAAGAAGTCATTTAGAGAAGGAGGGTATGCCACCACAAGGATCTTCTTTAACCCGTGTCCACAGTTTATAATGGTCACAGGGAAGAATCTTCATTTCAACATATAGACGAGGAACAAAGAATCCATGAAGATGATCCTCAAGAAGAGAATCTAGAACTTTCCTCTAGCTATTTTTGTGAGGAAGTGAATGAGTCATGGATCACATGTAATGAAGATCTAACATTAGAGCCAGAACTTAACGAATTTCTAGAATGTATATCACAAGATCCCTTGTGCATACAATATTTTAAACAAGTACCAGAAGAAGAGTTTTGTGCTATGACAATTAACGAGAGCCAAACAAACAAAGATCATCTTAAAACTTAGCTTCAACTAGTCATTAGGTCACAACGCTACTCCATTTTTCAACATTCTTTACCATCAAAACTTTATGATCAAATAATTTTTCATGTCCAAACATTCATTAAAATATATCTTTCAAATTTGGATGTGAGTTTACTCATGGTCATGTTACGAAAATGGATGCATTGGAAATTCTCTTATACTTGAGAGAATGATTTATTTTTTTACAGTAGTGTAGGATAGAATAACATAAATAAATAAATAGGTAGAATGATTTCACAATAAGTCTTTTGGTTTAAATTCTCATGAATAAAATTTCACATCATTGTTCAATACTCATTTGAAAGGATTACATGGCAAAATGCAATAAGAACAACCATATTTTTGGTAACCATATAGGATCATTTTGAAATCATGTTTTTAATATATCTTTTGAAATCTAGTTTTTGAATCTATCTTGAAAATTCCAATTTATATCACAAATAAAAATGTGATTAAAATCAAAACTAGGTCTCAAGTGAAATGTTTGAGGACAGGGTTAGTACAACCTGGATTTGAGGTGTCTATTGGAAACATTCTTACCTAAAATTCATAGGGAAGATAGCCCTTGGAATCTAGTTTCCAAATCAATTTGAATCACCTCAATCAGGTATCATATGAAAAATGCACTCTTAAAATACTAACTATTTGTGTAAAAATTTGCATGGTGACAATTCTAGGTCTTGATTGTTCATTGGCATATTTAACATACCAAATCATCCTCTTTTAAAAACTTGTTTATATGGGAGATATATATTCAAGTCTAAATCAGTAAAAAATTTGAATCATCCCATTTGGAGGTCAAATGAAAAATATACACCACATTTAATGACTACATGTCTTTAAATCAGCGTAGTAAAACATTGTCTCTTAGGGTTGTTCATCACCAATTTTGTGATATCAAACCTAAGAATTTTTAAAACCTGTTTCTACTGGAAATACAAAAATAAATATACTTTGATCTCCAATTGGAATCACATTGATCTGATCTTTAACGAAGAAGTTACACTTCAAATAGTGACTTTTGGTCTAGTACAAGAATATCACAAGCATCTCTATCAAACATGGTACTCTTTATCATTTTTAGCATATCATTTCAAACCATTTTGAAAACTAGCTTATACTAGAAGTCTCTATATGAATTCACTTTAAATTGGATTTGGAATCACTCTAATTGGACACAAAATAAATATTTTGTGAACGTAATAGTACTAGGAGGTCTAGGTTAGCCACCATTCCTCAAGGGGTAAACAAATGCAATTTATTTGAATATCATATTTGGACTTGTTTTTAAGCATTTCCTGTAATTATTTTACATATTTCTTAGAAGAAGAGAGACTTTACACCTCTCTTCCTCCATCATCTAATATTGTATTGCAGGCAAGTGTTATGTTTTTGCAAGTCCCCGGAAAATTTGAGAGGTCAATTTCATAGATGAAGGATTTTCAAAATAAATCTTAAAAAATTCATATCTACGAATATGAAATGAAATTATTCAAGTGAAAAAAAAGTGTGAATTCAGTTGATATTGATTTCATCCAATGAAACTCAAATTTATGAAGCTTGCTCTTAGTTGCTGACCAACAACACCAACAAATCCTATAACATGAATCGAGATCAAGGAAAAAGGCATGAAGCTAATCATCTGAAGAAGAAGTCAACTTTTGTTCCATGAAAAGTCACATCCATCGCCAAAGAAGCCTTTCATAAGCCATATTGTTCATGATTTCATCCATCATCGATATTGTATGCTAAGCTCTACGATCATGCATGTTGAGGTCCAGACTTATTATCTACCAATTTACTACTAGATCGTGACTTCAACCTAACCTATTTTCATAAGCCTTTCACACTTCCCTACTCCATTACACCCCACCTCCATCTAGAAAAGAAAAGGATAAAAAAAAATAGAAAAAAATAATAAATAATAAAAGAGTTTGATTGTGAAAATCTAGGAAACTGGCACAATACAAACTCGAATTCATATAAAAAAACCAACTAGTTTGGCCAATATGAATTCCCCAATTTCTTTTACCTTTTTCATTAGTTTATTTTGTAGAAATAATCCTCCAAGAAATGCAAGACTTGAGGACAAGTCTTAACATAAGCAAGGGGGAAGTTCGTAATAAAACTATGCAAATAGTTTGAGCAGTTGTATTGCAAAAAGGGACCTGAAACATCATTTACAAATTGCAAAAGGGACCTGAACAACATCAACATTCAAGGAACCTGAATCAATAGCAGATGCCAAGAAAGAACATGAAATAACATAATATCAAAAGGTTCAAGACAACAGTTATAATTGTCTATATTCCATCTGAATGTATCTTTGAAGAACCATCATCATGAGCCAAATTTGGATGAACCAGTAAAAGTCATCATCAAATCAGTATGAATATCAAGCTATGTTGCAAAAGGGAAAGTACAGTAAGTAAAAAAATTCTCTTAAAATTTTGATTTCTTAAAAATAATCTAGAAATTGTTTAAAACTAATTTAGCTTGGATATGCATCTTGTCATTCTACATTGACATCCTATAAACTTCATCATAATCATATCCATTTAGATCCATACCTACACTCATTTTATTCATCACCCTACCATACCTATACTGATTATCCTATCCATCATAATCATATTTCATTCATTATAATCCCTAGAAAATTGCTATCCATTATCCCTTCTTACATTAACCCCATTCATATTCATCATTCCATATACCATTACATTAATCTTAAACATTTTTTATCAGAAATAAAGGACTCAATGTTTCTCCCCTTCAAAAAAATTTGGTTGACCTATACACACTATACAAAGGTTAATGTCATAATAATACTAATTTGGTTTTTTAAAAATGACCTATCCTATGGTCATTTTTAAAAACAAATTAAAGCGATAAAATGAAATGACAAACCATATTGTATGACATAAGGAGCACAATATAAAAAATGCATGATTATAAAACAAATGATATATGCCTATGATATATGCAAAGGAATGAAATCAAAACAAATGGAAAGGTGGGCATACGAAATAATGAAGGCATGCATATGAACTAATGAAGGCAGCCATGAATGATATGATACGGTGATTTGACAAGCCTGTACACCGTGTGAAAAGAAGTTAGAGCCATATAAAAAAAATGCAAAGAGAAATGCTAAGAAGAAAAAGCCAGAGCTAAGCAAGGTAGCGTAGAAATAAAAGGAGGAAGTTGTGGAGAAATAAGGTAGTTAGACATAAGATTTAATGCTGAGTTGAATCCCACGAATTGTACAGGAGAATTAGGTAAGGATAAATTCCGGATTTTGCTAAGTTATTGAATTAATTTAGAGGATAAATGAACTCAGAATTGTTTTAAAGAGGTGTCACAAACCGGGTCTCTGTCATTAGTGGAAAATGTTTCCACCTCCAAGTCTAAATTGCGCATCCATTCAAACAAAATCTACCACCTATGAGAAGAACGAATCCTTGGAAATGATGCAACATGTGTCTTAATTGAATTTTTGTTGTGTCAATACAGGATTAACTCAAGTCATCACAAGATCACTCAGAAATTAGGTATCCTCATTAGAATTCAAAATCTCTCCATGTAGGTTCGATTCTTCATTAAATTCAAAATCTCTCCATGCATGAAACAGTGGGTATATTTTTATACATAGTAACATGATTTCCATGCACCATGAGCACGTTTTTATGAAAAATACAATGCACAGTGAAGGATTTTCGAAGAGAAAAAACAAAGCATGAATTCATGAATGATTTTACACAATGATTTTTTTAGGAGACAGAGAACTTGTTTTTCTTCAAAACAAAGAATGATTTTGACAAAACAGAGATCAAACACAGGGATTGGAGAGCAATAAAAACATTTGTTAAAATGTTTTTATGATCTTTGTATAAGAAGAATTCATTTTGACAAGATAAATCATTCATCTTACAACAAAACAAAGGAAGAACAGAGAGTTCTTTCATGTTTACATTTAAGCAATTGATTGTTACAGATCTGAATAATTATTGTTGTTTTCAATTATTCTGTGAAGAAGGAAAGGCAATTATCCTCTGAAGAAGATGAGATGCCTGAGAGTAGCAGCCATCAACGTGGGCCTTTCTGGGATGTAGATACCAAGCTTCCCAATTATATATGCTTCTCATTTTGTTTGGTTTTGAATCATTCCTAAAGAGCATTATGACAAGCATAAAAGATAAAGGGCAAAACAATACAACTTTTGAACTGGGTTTAATTATTGGAAGCTATTTATGTCTTGCTAGAGCTATTGCTTATGTTCTTGGGCCTACAACTTTTAGTGCTTTTGGACCTTTGGTCATTTTGTGGTCTGTCTACAAAGCAGGTGTGGCACGTGAATATTTTTATTTGTTGCCTATGTTTTTAGTCACGTTTTTTGTGCTCTTAGTGGAGTAAAATTTCTAAGTAAAGCTCCTAGAGGAATTGATAGTCCAAGCCCCTCTGGTGATTCATCCAATAATAATGAGAAATTGAGTTCACCAAGCAGTGACAAAAAGGAAAATTAAGATAAAATGTAATTGCATTTGTTTCAGCTGTTGGGCTAGTTGTGAAGATCGAAATTATTTCATGGGAAAAAAACTATGAGGTCTTCTCTTTGCTTTGATGCTATGTATTTTGTATTATTTGAAACTGATATATGGTTTGGCTTACTAATAGCAAGTTCAAGCTTGAGGAAAAAATAAATCGAATTGCCCAAAGACAGAATATCTGTAGGTTGATTTACATTTCCAGGATTCGATTTCTGAGAAGGGTAGTGACCAAAAGATTATTTTCTGAGGTATTTTTCCAGAAATTGATTTCTAAAAAATATTATTTAAAAAATGATTTCTAAGGAAGATTATTAAAAAATATATATATGAGGTATTGAAGAATCAGGGTATTTTCCAGAAAGGTGTTTTCAAAGCATTAAAACAAAGCCTTCTCTCCACAAGCAACAAAAACAGAGGTAGTGTCTCAGCTCAGAAATTTGGCATTACAAGTTTAAGAATTTTTCCTTATTTTCAGTGACCAAAAATTTGCATATCAGTCCAGAATTTGACATTTCAATTCAGAAATTTCTCCTAGGGTATCAATGGTTCAAATCAACATTCCAGTTCAAAATTTTTGTTCCCATCACTCTAGAATACATAGCCCAAGCCAAAAATTTTCCATTGATAGGTGAAGGATACTACAAAGAGTAGCACTTTAAAGAGAAAGGATAGAAGTTCTTTTCAGAAAAACAGATAAAATGAAGGAGAAAAAGTAAAGAATGCCATCTACAAGGAAGGAGAAAAAAATACATGAAGGCATAGATATCCTTTTACAGGTAGCTCAAGAAGAAGCTTCATCAGGAGCCAGAGTCACAGGTACATTAGAAGGAGAGTCATCATACAGAAGCAGAAGGTCAAGGAGACAGAGGCAAGCATGAGGACATGATTAAGAGTAAGCAAGGGGGAGATGTTGGCCCTCGTTTTTTATCAAATTTTTCTTATTAAAATCCACCTAATTTCCATCATTTTCCACTTTATACCATCCACATATGACCTATTTTGACCTTATTATGCATATTCAGACAAATAAATTATGGTTTTCAATTTTTAGATATTTTTGCAAAATTTGGATGTTAAGTGCATTTTTGGATAGGATCAAAAATTCCCGTAATAGTTCCATTGAATTCATACTTGCAAGACACCTGGGCACGAGCTGAGCACATTTCTAGGAAGCTTGGGAACTAAGATTGAACAAATTCCTATTGGTTCTATCAAACAGAGCCTAAACAGACCTGGTAAAAGCTGGTCAAACAGGACCAGTCGTTCAAGAAATCCTTAGGAAATAGGCAAAAATTAGTGATTTTTTGGGATTTTTCCAAATTTTGATTAACTGAATGGGTGGATTCAACTAGGATATATGGGATTAGGATAGATAAGGTTGTTTGAGACTTTTTAGTCAAGTTTGTTTATTATTTCTCTATTTAAGCCAAGATTATTGAAGGCTTAAGCATGTAAGATTTATGTAATCTGATTTTGAGACTCTTTGAAGTCTAAAAGTTAATTCAAGAGCTTGTTTCATTTCAATTTTTTGTTCACGCTTTTTTTATTTACTGAAGTTGTTGTAGCTGAGATTTCTTCAAGTGTGCAATGTAGAAATTTTGAATAATTTGACACTTATTCACAGAGATTATCTCGATTATACACTATTGCGGAATACATGCATAATACATAACCTTCTCTACGTTGATCATCAATTTAGCAGCATTAAAAACAATGAAACATCAATAGCATGCACACATTAACACAATATGTAACCCGGGGAAAGCATACAGCTGAAAACCCCACACTATCTGTATATTATAATGATTGAGAACTAGTAACAATACATAGTACAATACTCCTCGCAAGTACTCAGTACTATCTCCACCTGTTACACACAAACTAACTCAGATCTGATGCCTCAAATCTCCTCCACTGTTTGCCTGCCTCCACTGCACAATCCTACATGAGAATAATTGATGAATGGCTGAAGCAAACTCGTATTTCCTTGGCTGAGCCACGCAATCCTTATTGGCATTACTCAATCCCATTGATTGTGCAAGATCTCATGCACAACTATAGTCACAACTGATAGCAATCTCAACCTCTAACACCTGTCTCCACTGAATTGTCCATGCACTGAGTTAACTAATGTATTCTTTAGTTGCTTTATGAGTTAATAATTAGTGAATTAATTTTAACAATTAATTCACATCACTCATCACTAGTGTATTTGAAGTTAAACTAAATACAACTAGTTCAACCAAGTCAAATTGAACACAACTCCATCAACTCCTCAATCAACTCCACCAAAACTCAACCACATGAGTTCTAATTGAAGTCCACCATGCAATAGCTCAACTGACTCACAAGAAAGCGTATTTCCTTCTGACAGCTACATGTGCCACATCTGTAGCTCAAACTGAACTGCTCCAAGAGGATAAGATAATGTTTATAGTCCAAATATTATTATGAGCTAATAATATTCGACTGTTCTATTTTTAGCCTAACAGTCTAAAAATAGAAACTACCCATATGTCTAAAAATAGAAGTCCATCTGTTTTTACCAACATGACCAATCATCCACAGATAGCATCCTGCAACTCATAGACCATGATACATATGTCTAAAAATAAACATAGTTTAAAAATAGACTTTGTGCCAAAAATAGCCTTTGGGCCCACTTAGTGAAGGTGACTTCTTTCCACTAAGCTCCATCATCTTGTTGCATTCTCAACAATCCCTCTCAACAAGATATGGATTATTAGCAACCCCTATCTTGCCTCGGTGGTATTCGAATTTGCCCCTGGTGAGCGCCTTCGTCAAGATATCAGCATCCTGATCCTCCATTGGAATGTGTGAAAGTAACATGATTCTCTGCTGCACACAATCTCCGATATGATGATACCTGATGTCAATGTGCTTAGGTCTATCATGAAATACTGGATTAGCCGAGTTTAATGCAACTCTGGTTATCACAATAAATCACAGTAGGCTCCAAGTATGAACCGAACAACCTGACCAGGATCTTGCTCATCCATATAGCCTCGCATGCAGCCAAACTTGCTGCCATATACTCGGCCTCTGTTGAACTGAGTGCCACGGATCTCTGCTTCCTACTGTACCAAGAAACTGTTGTCGACCCGATACTGAAGACCCCTCCAGATGTTCTCTTTCTGTCCGTTGGGCTCCCTACCTAATCTGCATCCATGAAGCCACATAAATTCACCTCATCCTCCTGTCTGTACCACAATCCATATCTTGATGTGCCTCTAAGATAATGCAATACATGCTTGTTTGCCTTCCAGAAGAGTTTGGTTGGCTTAACCATAGCTTGTGAAAGCTGGTTAATAGCATAGCATATATCGGGTCGTGTATTAACCAGATACATAAGCGACCCCACCAACTATTGATAAATAGTGGCATCCACTAATTCTGCTGAAGTAGCATCCTCCTTCCTCCAACCTTCAGGAAGAGGAGTATCAACAAGCTTGCAGCCATGCATGTTGAACTTATCCAATATCTCCCGAACATACTTACCTTGAGAAACAAATAGTCCATCACTGTGTTGCCAAATTTCCAATCCCAGGAAATAATGAAGGAGGCCCAAGTCCTTCATCTCAAACTCCTTAGCAAGATCATCCTTGCATGAAAGTACCAATAGCTCAACACCTGTTAGAATCAAATCATCTACATAAAGTACAATGATAAGCAACTTACCCTCCACCACAATCTAGTACACGTTAGGATCTGCCTCACTCTTGGAGAATCCAAGTCCGGTGAAATAACTGTCTATCCATGTGTACCAAGCACGTGGTGCTTGTTTCAACCCAGACAGCGCTCTCATGAGCCTGCACACATGTGACTCGCTGCTAAAGATCTTGAAACCTTCAGGCTATTCTATGTACACCTCCTCCTAAATGACTCCATTGAGGAATGCAGTCTTCACATCCATCTAATGAATGTGCCACCCCATCTGCGCTAAGAGAGCAAGAATCGTCTGTATGGAAGAATACTTTGTGATAGGTTCAGAGGTCTCCTCATAATCGATCCCCTCTATCTGTGAAAAGCCTCGGGAAAAAAATCTTGCCTTGTACTTCTCCACACTCCTATGAGTTGCCTGCCTCACTTCATAGATCCATCTCGAACCCACCACTGATTTCCCCTTCAGTCTTGGGAGAATCTCCCATGCACTATTTCTGACAATCGAATCATACTCTTCCACCATGGCATCTACCCATGCGGGATCCTCCACAGCTTCCTCGAAAGAGGATGGCTCAGTCACAACACATTTGCTCATAAGAGCCATGTATCCAGTGTACCGATCAGGTGACTGTCTCTGTCTAAGTTGGGCTGTAGGTGGTCCTACAACCTTCTATGCATCTTGAGCCAGTCGCTCAGCTTCTGTCATGCGCTTTCACCCTCTGATGGTTGGCGCTGCATGAGTGGTATCTTCCACTCCATGAACTTCGTCCTGTGGCTGATCTACGTCCTAAAGCTCATCCTTAGGAGCTAATAGCTCCTCATCTGCATGCAAGTGTGGCTCCCTCTCAAGAGAACACTTCATGGATTTCTCCTCCTAAAATTTTATATGCCGTCGCACAACAGTCTTGCGACTATCTAGAAAATACACACGATAGTTGTGGGGTGTATCAGTATACCCCACAAATATCCCAACCTCTGCACTCGACTCCAGCTTCTTTCTGGCATCCTTCGTCACATGCATGTAAACGTAAGAACCAAAAATCCTCAAATGAGAAAGATCAGGTTTCTTACCAGAATAAGCCTCCTCTGGTGTACTCATGCCATGTATCTTGTGAGGACAATGGTTCTGCACATATACTGCAGTATTGCATGATTCCACCCACAAGTGAAGGGGTAGGCCCTGGTCATGCAACATCACCTGTGCAGCACCCACAATCCTTTTGTTCTTCCGCTCAGCAACCCCGTTCTGCCATGGGTTATGGGGAGCTATGAGCTCTCTTCGAATCCCTTTTGCACTGCAGAAGTCCTTGAACTCGCCAGAGATGAACTCACCACCATTCTCGCTCCTAAGAGCCTTCACCTTCTTCCCCGATTCCTTCTCGACCAGTGCTTTGAACTCACAGAACTTTGAGTATGTCTCGCTCTTCTTTTGCATGAAGAAGATCCAGCACTTTCAAGAGAAATCATCAACAAAGATCACATAGTACTTATGCTTTGTTGTCGAAGCAACTGAGAAAGGTCCATACACGCCTGTGTGAATTCTCTTAAGGATCGTCGTGGCGCAACTATCCTTCTCGTGAAAGGTGGCTTTCAGAAATTTTCCCAAAGTACACCCCTTGCACTGATCTAACTGCGCAAGAGTGCCTTTAGGAAGCCCTGTAGTAATCTGCTGCAGTATCTTCAAGGCTCCATGGTGAAGGTGACCCAATCTCCTATGCCACAACTCGCCCTCATCCCGGCTCACCAATCCTTCTACCTTGCATGCCATTATTGTGCAGCCATCTACATGCAACTGATAAAGGTTCCTGACTCAAACCCCTATCTTCCGGGTTTCTCTAGTTGTCTTACTGCACAGGAAAGCCTTTCCCTCGCTGAAAGCAACAACATATCCCTTGTCTTCTAACATCGCCACAGAGATAAGATTCTTCTTCAATCCTGTAACATGCATCACTTCCTTCAATATGAAGGGTTTACTAGACTCCCTCTCAAGGGAAATGGTACTGATACTGGTCGCACTGTATCTACCATCATCGCCCATCTTGATGTGCACTCCAAGATCTTTCTCCGCCAGATCAGAAAAAAAAATCTCGATCTCCTGTCATGTGAAAAGATGCACCACTATCCAATAACCACACCGATCCCATCACACTTGATACCAATCATGTGATCAATGAAAAATCAAGCTCAAACTGCGAGGCTAAGGCCTCTCCTGCTACAGATCCAGCAGCATGCTTATTTTTCTTCTTCTGCGGACAATTTGTGGCATAATGTCTGTGCTGGTGACAGTGAAAGCACTTCACCTTGGACATGTCCTACTTCTTGCCTTTCACACTGGAATGAGACGCTTTCTTGTTTTTCCCGTTCTTTGCTTTGGTAGCCAAAGCGCAATTTTCTTCATCAGTTGCCTTTGATTAAGATCCGTCCCTGGTATTCTGCCTGATCTCCTTCTGCACAAGATCTGACCAAAGTCTCTCCCATCCTGGCAAATTCTCCCGACCATTGACAGAGTCCTGATAGGAATGCCAACTCTTCGAAAGACCAAGGAGATCCAAGGTCACCAAGTCCTCATCATCGACAGTCACCCCCACACTTCCCAGCTCATCCCTACACTGAGTGAACTTCGTGAGATACTTGGGCATACTGTCTCCCTTCTCGCACTTAATGTTTCTGAGTTTATCCTTGAGCGCCAACTTCCTCTGGTCGCTCTTTCTTTGGAATAGATCTGTCAACGCTTTCCACATCAAATATGGAGAAGCCTTTCCATGCAGGTTGGACACAATGTGATCTTTCACGCCCTCCAACGAAATCCTTCGACACTTTGTTGTCTTTTTTTGCCAAGCATCAACTTGAGCAGTATCAGTAGGCTTTGGGACCTCAGCCTCTATGAACTCCTTCAACCCATTATCATCTAACACTGCCTCCATCCTGTCTTTCCATGCAATATAATTCGAGTTCCCCTCAAGAGCATACTCCAATTGCAATCCGTTGAAAGACATTTCAGCTTTGACACCAAGAAAACATTGCTGCAAATTCGAATTCCACTAGCTCAAAACTCAACCGCCTCTGATCTAAAATTCATGAGAACAAAGTATTTCTCGTACAGAGATTGACTGTATGGGCTTTTACCAGATATCTCACCTTCCAAAGGAAGGATGAATCTAGAGGCTACCTGGCCCGATTACAGACTCTGCCTGAAGAAATAAAATGTAAACACTTTCTGAATAATAGATCTGATGATCAACAACTCCGATACCATGTAGAAATTTTGAATAATTTGAAACTTATTCACAAATATTATCCCGATTATACACTCTTGCGGAATACATGCATACTACATAAACTCCTCTACGTTTATCATCAATTTAGCAGCATTAAAAACAATGAAACATCAATCGCATGCGCACATTAACACAGTATGTAACCCGGGGAAAGGATACAACTGAAAACCCCACACTGTCTATATATTATAATGATTGAGAACATGTAACAATACATAGTACAATACTCCTCACAAGTACTCAGTACTATCTCCACCTGTTACACACAAACTAGCTCAGATCTGATGCCTCAAATCTCCTCCACTGTTTGCCTACCTCCACTGCGCAATCCTACATGAGAATAATTGATGAATGGCTGAAGCAAACTCATATTTCCTTGGCTGAACCACGCAATCCTCATTGGCATTACTCAATCCCATTGATTGTGAAAGATCTCACGCACAACTATAATCGCAATTGATAGCAATCTCAACCTCTGACACTTGTCTCCACTGAACTGTCCATGCACTGAGTTAACTGATGTATTCTTTAGTTGCTTTATGAGTTAATAATTAGTGAATTAATTTTAACAATTAATTCACATCACTCATCACTAGTGTATTTACAGTTAAACTAAATACAACTAGTTCAACCAAGTCAAACTAAACACAACTCCATCAACTCCTCAATCAACTCCACCAAAACTCAACCACATGAGTTCTAACTTAAGTCCACCATGCAATAGCTTGACTGACTCACAAGAAAAGCGTATTTCCTTCTGACAGCTACATGTGCCACATCTGTAGCTCAAACTAAAGTGCTCCAAGAGGATAAGATAATGTTTATAGTCCAAATATTATTATAAGCTAATAATATTCAACTGTTCTATTTTTGGCCTTGCAGTCTAAAAATAGAAACTTCCCATATGTCTAAAAATATACATAGTCTAAAAATAGACTTTGCACCAAAAATAGATTGCGAGCCCACTTAGTGAGGGTGACTTCTTTCCACTAAGCTCCATCATCTTGTTGCATTCTCAACATGCAAAGCAACGGTGGAGGGCCCCCACACCAAGCTAAGTGCACTTGGTTAAATTTTCATAGTTTTCATAGATTATTTCTTGTTTCAAATGTATTAAGATGTGTTATGATTTATGAATGAATATTGGTTTAATTCTAATCTACATATGAAGGGACACACAGGAATTTAAGTTAACTTCCCCTTCTATTTGATCTGGAACTAAAACTGAATTTCATTCTCCTTTTCTTATTTGAAGTTATTTTTGCATTTCTAGTTTGAAGCAATGGTGATTATGATAGAGTAAAATTGTGAAGAAGGACAACCTAGTCCTCCTTAGTTAGGAGTCTCTTCTTTTACATCTTCTACATCATAAACCATTGTTAATTAGTGCTTTTGGATTTCTCTTCATGGAAATAGTATAGTAGGCAAGGACAACCAGGTTCTTCTAATTTAGAAGCCTCATCCCACATATTATTTAAGTGAATTAGAAATTACTTAATTATAGTTTATATTTGTAATATGTGTTTCTTTAAATATTTCTATTTCATGTTCTAAAATTGGATACCATTGGAATCCATAGACTTTGGACATGTTTCTAAGCTTAACTTTCTACAACCCATAAGCTATAGTTTGAAAAAATGATTGATTAGAGAGTTTCTAAGAGAACTAGGAAGAAATACTACTACAAGTATTTGGAAAAATGGAAGAGTCTTCCAACCAAAAATGCAGTTTGGATGAATACTACAAAGATACAAAAACATGGAAAAATAGTTGCAGACCTCATGGATAGGAGATCATGAAAACATTTTGTTCTATGGGAGTCTAAAAAAGGAGCATCATTACAAGAAATCTACATTTCTGCATGTTTAATTTATTTTTCTTTATCTTGTAAGTTTTTCGGCTATGATATGTAAAAAAAATAAAAATTATGTTGTTAGGTTGTTACATTGAGTTATCCTCATGGGATAGATGCACATATTTTGTTTAATTAGATGGCATCCAATCTGAATCTAGTATAGTGACACTTATTTTAATCTCCAAGAATCATTGGTTGTAAATACATTTTGTTTCATGGAGATATTTTGCAGGGTTGAGAGATATAAAGACAAGAGATCCTGATGCTAAAAAAAAGATCACAACCCTATAAATTGTCACCCAAAACATGTAATTATTCGTAATACAAATTTTAGTTTTAGTATGTTTCAATTTTATGTTAGTTTCTTGTAGTTTTATTGATGTCTAGAGTGGGAGGAGATGAGCGAAGCCACAATTCATTACTTATTTATTATCACTCTATTTATGTTATTATGTTCCATGTGAAACATTAAAATCTCATGTGTTCCTAATTTGTGATCAAATAATTTTGTGTTACATTCATGCCTATGGAGGAAGGCATTGATCAAGATCCACATTTGATAAAATGTATAGAGAGCACCATGACATAGGGAACGAAGACTAGCGGCATAGCCTTGGAGCATGGGGAGACCAGTAGTTTGATAGCCAGAAGTTGATGCGTTGATTCCAATGGCAATGTGGAACAATGAATGATGGTGTACATTGGGGCGTGGCCAAAGGGAAGACATTATTGACACCATAGAACCAAGGCTAAGAAAATTTGGTGTGCACCAAAGATGAGTTTGATCCAATGAGATTAAACTTTGAAAATTGAAACTTCAAGGGTAGAATTGTGATTGGAGAAACCCCCTCCTTCCTACTAACATGACGGGTCACCCCTCGCCTCCCTCGAGCCATGAGGACCATGGATTCATCTAGAAATTTTCATGTCATTGGTTTGTTTAACAAACAAAGATGCCACCTTGAGGATAGAATCATGATTCCAAAACCCCCCTTATGATCTAAGGTGTAAACCCCCCTTCCTCAATCAATTTTTTCTTATATGGAATGTCGATCTACATTGGTGATTGTGGCTATCGAGGCTCGGACCCACATAAAAAATAATGCCCTGTCACAAAAAAAATGAACAAGCATCTGGGTTGAGCGTTTGACCAAGGGATTTAAGTAGTGATTCCCTGCAACTTTAGAGTCCAAATAAGGCTTTGAGCACCAAAATTTTGGTCCTATGGGTACACCAAGAAAATTGTAGGTTAGATAGAGACTTAGGCATTGCAAGGAGACAAAAAAGGTCTCACTACATTATAAGGTCTCCATTGATCAACTTTGGTTAACCTTGTCAACCCTCTTCAACAATTAATTTATCCATAATTGTAACATTAATGTAACATCAATCATGGTCCTCATTAATATAATGTAAATGTAACAAGGTAATAATCATCAGTATTAATGTAACATTGTTGGATTAATGTAACATAAATACATTATTACATTAATGGTTGACCACGGTCAACCTTGATTAAGCATGTTTAACCTTAATCAACTCTCTTCAACCTCAGTTAACCTCGTTAAGCATAGTCATCCTCATCAACCCTCTTCAACCATAATCAACTATTATCAACCATAAACAATCCCTAGCTACCATGGTCAAGCATTTTCAACCATGGTCAACCTTTAACAATCATTTTTAACCATAGTTAGCCAACATAAACTATAGTCAATCATGATTTACAAATCCCCACTCAATTCAAAGCAATGTTATTCAATTCTATGTCCATGTAAAAAAGTTTTTCATTTAGACTTTTATTGGAAACAATGCTACATAGAATAATTTCAGTGATTTATGTGTAGTAAAATTAGACTTTATAACGAAAAAATTATTACAATTTTACCCAAAAAAAAAAAATATGAATCACATGGAGGATTCTTCACCTTATCTCATGCAACTAGATAAGTTTTGGTGATAGACGGAACTAAAATCACATGGAGGATTCTCCATCTTATCTCATGCAACTAGATAAGTTTTGGTGATCGACGGAACTAAACATGCATAACAAAAGCATAAAGTCCAAGACACTGTCCCTATCGATCATTGGTATCAACCCACTTTAGTAACCCACTTGTTGCATCTTTCTTTTCTTCCCTCTACTTTTAGAGGGTGCAGATATCAATTCTGGAATGCCTTTTTTCTCCGCTTCATTAATCTGAACTTAAAACATATTCTATGTCAAATTGGAATAAGGACAAGACACCATGGCTGGTACTAGGCATATTCGGAGAGTGCTCGAAAGATTTCTTCGGAAAGCTTTCGTGGACTTTGCACATTTACAAGATTTAGAATCCGGTAGCAATTTATTGGAATCGCAGGTTTGATAGCTAGTTTCTGCACAATCAAAGCATCCCAAGGGTTTTTCAGGGTGTTGAATCCAAATATGCACTTAAAAAACCATTTTAAATAATACAAATCAAGATTTAACCTCAATTTTTTCTGCCGGATTCCATCACCGGAATCTCCAAAAATTCGCATTATAGGAAACTCCTAAATTCTCACCCAAAACATGTAATTATTGGTAATACAAATTTTAGTTGTAGTATGTTTCAATTTTATGTTAGTTGCTTGTAGTTTTATTGATATCTAGAGTGGGAGGTGATGATCGAAGCCACAATTCATTACTTATTTATTATCACTCTATTTATGTTATTATGTTCCATGTGAAACATTAAAATCTCATGTGTTCCTAGTTTGTGATCAAATAATTTTGTGTTACATTCATGCCTATGGAGGAAGGCATTGATCAAAATCCACATTTGATAAAATGTATAGAGAGCACCGTGACATAGGGAACGAAGACTAGTGGCATTGCCTTGGAGCATGGGGAGACCAGTAGTTTGATAGCCAGAAGTTGATGTGTTGATTCCAATGGCAATGTGGAACAATGAATGATGATGTACATTGGGGCGTGGCCAAAGGGAAGACATTATTGACACCATAGAACCAAGGCTAAGAAAATTTTGGTGTGCTCCAAAGGTGAGTTTGATCCAATGAGATTAAACTTTGAAAATTGAAACTTCAAGGGTAGAATTGTGATTGGAGAAACCCCCTCCTTCCTACTAACATGGTGGGTCACCCCTCACCTCCCTCGAGCCATGAGAACCATGGATTCATTTAGAAATTTTCATGTCATTGGCTTGTTTAACGAACAAAGATGCCACCTCGAGGATAGAATCATGATTCTAAAACCCCCCTTATGATGTAAGGTGTAAACCCCCTTTCCTCCATCAATTTTTTCTTATATAGACTGTGGATCTACATTGGTGATTATGGCTATCGAGGCTCGAACCCACATAAAAAATAATGCCCTATCACAAAAGAAATGAACAAGCATCTGGGTTGAGCATTCGACCAAGGGATTTAAGTAGTGATTCCCTGCAACTTTAGAGTCCAAATAAGGCTTTGAGCACCAAAATTTTGGTCCTATGGGTACACCAAGAAAATTGTAGGTTAGATAGAGACTTAGGCACTGCAAGGAGACAAAAAAGGTCTCACTACATTATAAGGTCTCCATTGATCAACTTTGGTTAACCTTGTCAACCATCTTCAACCATTAATGTATCCATAATTGTAACATTAATGTAACATCAATCATGGTCCTCATTAATATAATGTAAATGTAACAAGGTAATAATCATATGTATTAATGTAACATTGTTGGATTAATGTAACATAAATACATTATTACATTAATGGTTGACCACGGTCAACCTTGATTAAGCAGGTTTAACCTTAATCAACTCTCTTCAACCTCAGTTAACCTCGTTAACCATAGTCATCCTCATCAACTCTCTTCAATCATAATCAACTATTATCAACCATAAACAATCCCTAGCTACCATGGTCAAGCATTTTCAACCATGGTCAACCCTTAACAATCATTTTTAACCATAATTAGCCAACATAAACTATAGTCAATCATGATTTACAAATCCGCACTCAATTCAAAGCAATACTATTCAATTCTATGTCCATGTAAAAAAGTTTTTCATTTAAACTTTTACTCGAAACAATGCTACATAGAATAATTTTAGTGATTTATGTGTAGTAAAATTAGACTTTATAACTAAAAAATTATTACAATTTTACCCCAAAAAAAAAATATGAATCACATGGAGGATTCTTCACCTTATCTCATGCAACTAGATAAGTTTTGGTGATAGACGGAACTGAAATCACATGGAGGATTCTCCATCTTATCTCATGCAACTAGATAAGTTTTGGTGATCGACGGAACTAAGCATGCATAACAAAAGCATAAAGTCCAAGACACTGTCCCTATCGATCATTGGTATCAACCCACTTTAGTAACCCACTTGTTGCATCTTTCTTTTCTTCCCTCTACTTTTAGAGGGTGCAGATATCAATTCTGGAATGCCTTTTTTCTCCGCTTCATTAATCTGAACTTAAAACATATTCTATGTCAAATTGGAATAAAGACAAGACACCATGGCTGGTACTAGGCATATTCGGAGAGTGCTCCAAAGATTTCTTCGGAAAGCTTTCGTGGACTTTGCACATTTACAAGATATAGAATACCAATTTCTCACTCTAATTTTAAAATAGCTGTATTATTATGGTATATTTGGATATTTGTTTGTAACTGTGAAATTTATCATATTTAGAAAGACAAATACTCCAAATTTCAGAACAATACTTGAAACCTTAATTTTTTTAACTACATATGCGATTCAAAGAATTATGTTTTCTTATATAGAGACAGTTATGTACATAGCCACCTCGTATCAGAGTTATAAATACTTGAATCTTACTCACACCTCATGATATTTCAACATCAATTCACAACAGACTTAAAACTTGTCATTGTATAGATTTTATCGAATACCTACCTTTGAATATCTTATATATAAAAAAATGGCGCATTTCTGAAATATTCCAATATGTTGCGCAGATGAAACACATGGTTCCTTAGGAATTCGACAATGCGGTTTTTCATCGCGGCACAACGCATACTTTTTTCCGTCCACATACTTCAAACTATATCCCCATGTGTAGAAGGAAATGCGGGAAAGCTTTTGGATCTATGCGAAACTCATCGGAAAGTATTATGATCAGGGAGTCGTGTAACCAGGTGGTGGTGGAGGAGGTGGTGGTGGAGGAGAGGAGGAATTATTCGGATTGTTAAAAGTGGTCGGAATTTGGGTAAAAAAAATTCAAAAAATCTTATAAACACAGTGTTTGAATCGTGTTTTTGATAGTGGAAATGGATTCAGCACCATCAAAACTTCTAGAAAACCTAAAAATTTGAAGTTTAACAACTATAAATAGGATTTACAAAAATTCTTACCAGATTTTCTCCAAATATAACCAGAATTTCCATAACTTACCAGATTTTCTCCAAATATAACCGAAATTTCCATAACTTTCCTAGCAATTCCTCGGACTTGTTAGACTACGGCGATTCTTTTTTGCTGTACTTTCTTAATTTGTCCCTTCGAAACTCATCTGAAAGTATTATGATTCATTTTCCCTTTACTCTCTTAAGTTGTCCCTGCCGACCTCGTGTTGGTTACTCTGCTGACTCGTTCAGAGATTCTATCTTCTTAGATTATTACGTTGCAACTTCGAAGTCAGCGTTTTATGGGGATTCATTGCCGACCTCTACATTACATTAATTTGCACGTGACGCGGTTTTCGGTGTTTATAAATTAGGCCATCTTCATCTTATAATCCATCCAACTCCAGTAGCGTGACAGTACTGCAAACTCATAGCTCATATTGTTCATTCAAATTACAGTTTCCGCTGTGAATATCTGAGCCACAACTCAGCATTTGAGAGAATCAAAGATCGAAGGAATGGAAGTTAACCGTAGCATGAGCAGTTTCAGCGTTGGGCAAGTCGAATTGAGGAACTTCTACCCGGCAGACTTGGAAGACTTGTACGAATGGGCTAGCGACGAAGAAGTGACCAAGTTCATGACATGGGAACCCTTTAAATCCAAAGAGAAGCTCAGGGAGTTTTTGCTGAAGGTGGTGATTCCTCACCCATGGTTCAAGGCTATATGTTTCAGAGGGAAGCCTATTGGTCACGTCATGCTCAAGCAAGGAACCGATATTCACAACTGCCGAGCTGAGATGGGGTACGCCATCGCTAGAAGATACTGGGGGATGGGTTTCACCACCGAAGCGGTGACTACAGCGCTCAAAATGGGATTCAAAGAATTGCAGGGAGTGAAGAGAATTGAAGCCCTTGTGCTCCCTGAAAACGTGGCGTCGGCGAGAGTGCTGGAGAAGGCCGGATTTGTTAAGGAAACTTTCCTTCGTAACTACGTCCACCTGAAAGGTGCCGTTAGACACTGTCTACTCTTTAGCTATGTTGTTTAGATATCAATAACAATATCGGTGTGACTTCCATTCCTGAAACCCAACCAGCATGTTTTCGGAATGTGTAGCGGGCTTGCATGATACTAGAGATAAATAATAAACCTTCATCAAATATATTCTAATGGTTTCAGTATTGGCAATGCTGATAGATTTTCTTGATTCCCTGATGACTTAGCCAAACATTGGCATCTTTACTCCAACCCCTAATTGAGTTGCATGTACTTCTAAGTAGAGTTTGAAGCTATCAAAGGAAGCATTCCACCTTTCATGTTGCTTATCGTGTTCCAATAGATTAGGTACATAGTTACAGCTATTTTGTCAATAGGAAAAGACATTTCTTTATTAAGAGGATATATTCTATCTTTCATGTTACTTATTTTGTTCCAATAGATTAGGTACATTTCTCGAGTGTCCATTTATCCTTTTCTTTATGCTATATCTCTGGTTAAAATTGTGATAAAAATTAGTTATGTGATATTTGTACAAAATCAATTCCTATAAGTTGTTGTTATACATGATATGAGCATAAGTCATCTATTTATATTTTCTTATCAAAATTATTATTTTCTTAGTGTTTCTAATAACACTCATATTAGAGTAAAAATTCTTGAAAATATTAAGTTGTATGTTGAGATCACACGTTATCCTTTCCATCAAAATAATATTAAAAAAAACGATCAACTTAGAGTTCCGTAAAAACAACATACTTCTTTTAAGAAATGCTCTAAATCGTCGAGCTGTACGCTGAAAATGCTATCCAGGGGTAGTGAAACCCTCACTTAACTCGTATATTAGAATAAATATCCTTTGACCACGTTTCAATGTTCCTAATCGCGGTGATTATATTCTCATATAATCTTTATGTAACAATTCTCAACTCCGCAGCAATTTTCTACTCTTTTAATATGTTCCAAATTCTAGGTGTGGAGACAATGTTAAATGTATTACTAATGTCAAGGAAGTAACCAAAAATATCTGTTTTATTATTTTGACACTTTTCCATGATGCTCCTAACCATAATATGGTGGTGTACAGTTAAATGGTAGCTCTCTAATACTTTTTTGGTTTGTTTTTTAATCGTGTAATAATATTATTTTCTAGAATAACTCCATATAAATTGGCTAAAAGAGATATAGTCATAATGATCTTATATTAAAGGAATTAGTTTTATTTTTTCTTTTAAAAATATGAAGAATCAAACTTATTGTCAAAAGTTAAGCAAAACCATTCTTGATTTTCAAATTGAAGAGCTTGGGGATGTGAGGGATGAGGATAATTTCTACTTGGAAACCTTAGATATCCTTAATTTTCCTTTTTGTGAGCCTTTTAACCCCAAATGTTATGTCTTCTAAAGAAAATTTTAGACTCCTCTATAAAGCATTTGAATATCATCAATCAGAATAGGGAATTCTTATTTTTTTCAAGTTAAGAATTGAACTAGTCCCTCAACTGAATCATATTATTTTGTAAAGTTTTATATTTTAGAGTTTACCTCCAAAACTTATTAAGATCTAGTTTAGTTGTGTCCAAAATATCCTCTTAGTTTTTATTTATGCAGTACCTTTTCTCCTTTTAGCTAGGGATTTGTAACTATTTATCATGTCATATCTTACGGACTTGTTGGAAACACTCCTAGTGTATTTTCTGCCAAGTTTGCAAACTTTGTTTTGCCAAAGATTGGTCACTCCATTCTCCTTGTTACAAGAACCCCTTGATATAAGACTTGTTAATAGAATTTGAGAGGGTTGTTGTAAATTAAGATACATGTTTTTACTATTGTCCTTATTTGATAGGATTTTTAATTCATTGTTTAACAATTAAATGAAAATCAATTCTATTTTTGTCAAAAATAAAGTGACTTTGGTTATGAGAATTATATTTTCCCTAGATTTTTGTGCATGAAAAAGTTTATAGTTAGGGTTAAAATCCTATGATTAAAGTTAAAATCATGGTTGTTTAATATGTTCAACTTTACTATTTGGTTATTTATGAAGTTATTAGATGTCATGTAATGTAAGAACCTATTGAGAATCACATGAATGCAAGTCATTCTTGGATTTCACTCATTTTATAAACTATGCAAAAGTATCAAATCTTAAAAGCCCAAAGTTTGAATAGCTCATTATTGGGCTTGCTTTCAAAGTTTCGTTCGTAATTGCTGATTAAAACAAGGTCCTCATCTTGTATTAAAAGATTATTTACTAAAGTATTAGCTTGCTTAGTTTCTATTCAAGAATTAAAGTCTAATGGAAAAGAGGATTAGAAATTTCTTTCATCATTTGTTCTAAATTATTCTAAAGAAATTTTTTATACAAATTTATTTCCTTACAAATATAGAATTAATAGACAAAAAAAAATTGACATTTTTCTATATAAACTTTCATAACATTACTATTTGAAATCTCCATCTATTCATCATTATTGAAATACTTTTGCTTGTAACGTGTACTATGAAGAAACATATTATTATTTATGTAACAAGCTATGTCATGGTAAAATGTGTTATTTCGTCATAATGACAAGCCAAATCCTTTTATATAAAAACTTTAGAGTTTTAGTGCTCCAAAATTTCAACCAACAAAATAATATCAATTTTATACCAAATGTTAAATACGGGTAAACGAATCAAAAAAATTCTTTAAATGTTTTGAAAGATAAAACCAACCACTACATCTTCCCTCTATGTATTTTACAAATGCTTAACTTTAATGTATTTATTAATACTTAACTATGTATTATATGAATGCTTAACATTAATGTATTTATGAATACTTAATATTAATGAAAGTCTTCAAAGTGTGGAGTTATTCATTTTTCCTTAGTAATATCAAAGCATAGGTGTTTTTATAACTCCATGAAGTGACCTCTACTTTATATGCTACAAATGCCTAAAAGTGATACAGTTAAACTTCAACTTCAACTATTGCATTTCCTACCAACTCCAAAAGCTTGGTAGTCAAATACCTCCAAAATAGCTGCATAATGTACAACATTCGTTGCCTCCATTTTATCATTTACACATATACAAGATTTCAATAGAAGATGGATGTGGCCCACTGGAAACTTGACATATGCACAAGATGAATGGTCATACCTTCAAGTCTGCTACACTATTCTAGATTCCCACCCTACAATGCTTGGATTTTAGACACTCCACTATCAAAAAATCAGTCAGAACATATTGATCACATAGTTGTGACTTCATGGACAGAGCAGAGAACCTACCATCGGAATGGTAATGTACATTTTAATGAGATAAAGGCAATCATATTCTGTGTGAGGATGATAGAGAATGAAATTTGAAATGTTTTGATTATCCTTCGACATAGTTATTCATCATATGTTTCCATTGTAAGTTAGCCATTCATTCATGTTAGTTACGTATACATGCTAGGCCATTGGTGAGCATAATTTCCTCACATGAAAATTTTGCACAGGATTCGGGCCTGAATCCTAGATCTACTATGTATTATTTTAGAAGTTTCTCTCCACATTATTTTTATTTTCATTAAATGTTATGTTAGAGCCTAGATAGACCTCAAGCTAAACAGAGGCAATCTAGGGTAACCAAAAACCAAGCTTAACTTGGTAGCTAGCCCTACTAGGTTAGGAGAGGGCTCTCTCCTTATCAATCTTAATCGAGATGACTGGATCAAATATAGATTTTAGCCTAGGTATAGTAGCTCTCGGGTTTTTGATTGATTTTGATGATTTTGTTGTTGGATCAAATGGAGCAGGTAGCTTTGGGTCTGGGAAATGAAGTCAGGAATGCAAGGTGTTTTGTGGGGCGAGGTAGGTAGCTATTTAAGCACTGGAAATTTAGTGAGATGGTAGGCCTAAGACTGATGAGGAGCTGAGGAGGGCATGCAGAGCTCATGAGTCCTCTTCAAACAGTAGAAAACATCAACAACTAAATGAATTTCCAAGGCAGAGCACTATAACCAATGTATTCTACCTATCTATCTTGATTCCATTTAGTTAGAAGAATGAATAAGATTGTGGCACACATAACACATGAGGAAAACTAATGACAGAAGGAGAAACTATGCAAAAACACATTACCACAAGAATCCCACAAAACAGCTACAAATCCTGGTTTATTTCCTTGCCAAACTACTATAGACATGTACAATGTAGCTCAAAGCATCCAAGAGAGTCCAACCTCTACTAATGACTGAAAAAATACATAATATAGACATCAAAACCACCTATGACAACCAACGGGGTCGAATCCAAGAGATAAGGGATTGTTTCAACCATATCTAAATTAGGAATAGGAATATAGGCAGTGGAACAGCTTGCCTCTAAAACCATGGAAACTAATTCATTGACCCCCAAACCACCTCAAAATGATGAATCTACCCTATAAGGTCATTTTATATTTACATTTACATTGCATAGCATCATTTACAATCATAAATTCATCCAAAATGAGAGAAAAAGTCAACTTTTACAAAATTAGGCAAAATTTGGATTTTTGAGCAAACTGGCTCTATGCGTAGCGCCACTAGCTAGGTGCATAGTGCCACTTCTCAGATGATTTTCGAGGCCTTCCTCATAGCCAAATTGAGCCCAACATAGCTCAGTGGAAAGGTCTTCCTGTTTAGTTTCTGTAACATCTTGAATTTTTGTATTTGGAGGTTATTTATGCCCTCAAAAGTGGAATCTCCAAAGGCTACTTCCTATATGTCCAATAAGAGGCAGAGAGGTCATTTTATAATGTTTGTTTGACCTTTAGGTGACCAATTTTTGCTCCAAAATTGTTGAAACTTTCAGAGATTAATGCTCTCATCATGTGGAATCCAAATGTGTAAACCATTTCTCCAAAAGGTCTGCCAGTCAAAAGCGTAGCGCCAGTGGCACTATACACCTAGGGAAATTTCCTGTGTTGCAAAATTCCAAAAATTAAAAATGACCAAAATTTGTCAAAACTTGCCCAGATTTGGCACAAGGCACCATCATTAGTTGCTTTGATGAGCTAGTGAGGCTTCAGCCAAGATTTCCAACTTGTCTTGCTCCTTTTTGCTCTTTAAGGCCTTCCTCAACCTAGCCTTAAGCTTCCTCATTCTCATATTACAAATTTCGTTTTCGAGTCAAATAATGATATGACATGTGCTGGAGCATTCTATTTTCCTTGTTGGCCTTGTTGATTAGTCCCTAAAAATGCATGTTGACCCTCTCAAGCCAATTTTCCTGGTCATGTTCAATCTCTTGCTCAATGGAAGTCAAAGTGACATGGTCTTCTTAGCCTTTTGCCTGTTCTCCTTGATCATTTACAGCTCCATGAGGCTTTGATTATCCTACAACTGTTTGTTCTCTTTCTTGTTCATCATCTATATCATCCTCGTGCATCTTCTCTTTGCCTTTGCTTTGTTGCTTATGTCTCTCCATGGAACTATCACTGAGTGTCTCTTTCCATTGTTCTTGGTGGCTTTGAAAACTTGTGGTTGTATGTGGGCAAATAGTGAAGAATGTAATGAAATCAAGGTGGAGAAATGGAATGAAGTGGAACGAAGATGAGTATGGAGAGATTTTAGAAATGAATAGAGTTTAGGAAGAGTGTGTAAGGTTTTTGGTGAGGGGAATATGGTTTGTAGGGTGTGGGGAGAGTATGAATGAGATTGTGGAGAAAGCATGAAGGGAATGAGGTTTAGGAAGTATATAAATTGGAATGGAATTTAGTGGATAGGGTAGATAGGGTATGTAGCCACTTAGTGAATGAAAGCTAGGGTTTCACCCTAGAGGCTAGGGTTTCCATTTTAGGAGTCCAAAACATACAACTTATCAAAAAAAACCTTTCTCAAGAGGCAAGATGAGTGTGATGAGTGTACTTACTTGTTAGAAGAAGAAACTTGAAGATTAGGAGGTGGATTTATCACTTTGAATGGTTTTCAGGCCTCACTGGGCAGATGCATAGTGCCTCACCCAAGTGCATAGTTTTGATTTGGTGCATAGTGGCAGTTCAATTTTACACTGTAGAAAAAACCCATGTGCGTAGCACCACTTAGGTGTGTAGCATCGGACTTTGGTGCGTAGTGCCTTTTTGCAGGACACTTTTGAAGGCCTTCCTGGTGTCCAAATTTGGCGTGGGGTAGCTTGTTGGAAATCATGTCGAGCCTACTTTCCAGAACATCTTTAATTTTTCAATTTGGAGTTCATTTTCCCTGTCAAAAATCAAATCTCCCAAGACTGGTCAAAATGTGCAGAATGAGGCTGCCCAAATGCAGAGTGTTGTTGCAGTAAACTTTTGAAGGTCTTCCTTAACTCCAAATTGAGCTCATGATAACTCATTTGAAAGCTCTTTGTGTATATTTATCCATTGACTCATCAAGAAAGTCATTTGGGCAATCCATATAAGAGAAAAATTGATTTTACTAAGGTAACTCCCGAGGTGCATCAACCCTCCTAAAGCAAATGATGTTTTTGACATTTCTCCCAAACCATGAAACCTATGTAAAAACTGAAATAGGTTCTCCTTCTTGGGTCAATGATGGACAAAAACCTCTCTCACTTTCGTCAAGTTCATCTTCTATTTCTCAAAAACATCATTTGAGTAAAACCTATTCCGATGTGTGGAACCGGGGATTTGTAGAAATGAAAGAAAATGAAGGGGATAAGGGGCTTCTAAATTCTTGAGAAAATTTTGGGAAGTAGGGAGGGATGTTAGGAAGCAAGGGAAAGTGGAATTTCAAAGATTGAGTGAGGGGAAGAGGTCCAAAAGGGCAAAACATAGGCCTAGCCTAGAAAATTGTCAAATTGTAGCAATAAGCTAGGGTTTGTGGGAAAATGATGAATTTGAGGGATATTAGTGATGCGAAGTGCTTAAGAAGGTGAATTAAGGATAGGGGAAGGTGTATGAGCATCAGGATACAAGTTTTTTTATGATTTTACCATCCAATAAAAATTACCTTCAAAACCCTAGGAGAGGGAAATGAGCCTTACCTAAGCACAATTGAAGCACGAACAAGGTGTAAACTGACCCTTTGGAACCTGAAATGATGATGACAACTCTTTGAATGATGGTACACTCAGCTAAATGGTGACATGGACCAACACTTGGAAAAATTTGGAAGGAATGAAGACAAATCCGAGACCTAATACCCAATGACCAAATTTCACTTGAAGACTCACTGAAATGACAAAAATTGACCTTGCCACCCTAAAATCACTTTGTAAGAGCATGTTTAATCACTGGAGGAAGGCTTTAAATACTGACACTGACATTGACTCCATTAGGGATGGTAGCTCCTTGGAGTGCCAAGAACACCGTAGACCTAGTAGCCTTATCCATTGGGCATGGAGTAAAAAAAACTCAAGTTGAAATTACATGACTGAATACTGAAGACTCAAAGACAAAAACTGAATTTTTCTCAACTAAAAATTGACTCGATACTAAAACACAACCAACAAACTGGAAAAGATGCTCAAAATTGAGCTTCTTCATTAAAACCTACTCTAATTGTTCCATTCATCACCTGATCAGGTGAAATGAAATAACCAATGCAACCAAGTAAGAATTCTGGCTACTATTTGCATTCTCCACAAGTGCTTGCTTATGAACAATAAGAGAGAACTATTGAAAGGAAACTCCCATGACAACCTGTAAACAGACCTATTGAATAATATAGATTCTCTATCTGACTCCAAAAATACTGCATAAGGATCTTGAAATTCATGTGCACTGGGACTTAGCTCATCCAATGGATTACTTTGCTTCTTCTCCTCATACCATGAATGCAAACTTTCATCTGAACTTTGTCACGAGACTCCTACTGAAAATGACAAAGAAACTAGTTGTCGAATCGACTTTGTATCAACACTTGTTTCAATCTCACAGTTAGCTAGTGGAGAAGGAATTTGACTACAGACATCATCCAACACATCAGCGATTGGATCATGAAAAACTTGAAAAGACTATTGCAACCCATTTTCTATCGATTCTAATGAGATTTCATGATTTTCAACAAGCTGCTCATTCTTTATTGAAGATGTACTATGCAAATTTCCCTTCAAAAACTGAAATGATTCAAAATAGAATGGTACAGAATTATCTTGCATCATTTGATCATATGTTCCAGTTTCCAAGTCTTCATCTACAACTTGACAATCAATGGCATTTGGGGGCTGCAAATCTAGACATGAGAAGTCTTGAACAAGGATTTCATTGCCCTCTAGATGGTCAACATCAAAACTTATTGATGGTTGACTTCTGATTGCACTAAAGTTTTCTATGATGATCTGAAATGAAGTAAAACAAAAAGGTAAAGATCCTTAAATTACTTCAAAATTGTTGCACTTTCCTCCTCACTTCCATAGCTGATATGTAATGGATGATCACTATATTTGAGCTGCTGAAAGTGAACTTCCTCCTTCCACAAACCAGCTGCTGATTTTTCTGCA
Organism: Pinus tabuliformis; assembly: GCA_031772625.1. Lineage (NCBI taxonomy): Eukaryota > Viridiplantae > Streptophyta > Pinopsida > Pinales > Pinaceae > Pinus > Pinus tabuliformis. The sequence continues at coordinate 1,387,967,036 of CM062817.1, read as the reverse complement.
AGAATAGCTTCTCTTGGGAGAACATAATCATCATCATACTGATCAAACTGAGGCAAATCATCAGTATAAAACACATCATCAAGCATACATGTCATATCAGCAGATCTCTCTTCTCCAAGCTGGTCTATAAAAGAATTATTATCATATTTATGACAACTGGGATAAGAAAGGAAATGTTTTGGATCAACCAGTTGTTCTTCTTCAATCAGCGAGCCATGGTCTTGATCATCATACTCATTCCTTGTGGTGATCTTTTACATCATCTCTTCCACTACACTTATCAAAATGTCGAGTTTTACCTCTAAAGATGTTGATTCCTCTGGATCTATGTTCTTCATCTCTTCTTCCTTCAACTTTGCCCTTTTGATCAATAGATTTGCCTCTACATCTACTGCACTATTTTGCATCTCTTCAAGTTTTGCAATGTTCCGTTCCCTCAGCTGAAACTCCATTTCTAGATCAAAGGCATCCAGGTAGTGTAAGAGAGTTGATCCGGGAGGAGGTCTTATATTAACTGGCATCGAAAAATAGACTTGGTTAAACCTGACAGAAAATTGTTGCACTTTCTCCCCTGTCTATCTTTTCAAGTGTTATACTCTTCTAGAATCAAGAAAGGGTTTTGTCTAACCACCCACTTGTCGAGGAAAACTTTGATGAACTGCTGGAAATCTGAGATGCTCGCATCAGGTGGGCTTTTGAACCAACTCTTGACTTTGCCTTGCAAAGAAAGAGCAAAAATCCTAATACTGACATCCTCTTCATCGACTTCAGAAAGGTCAAGTAAAGACTCAAAATTCTATACATGTCTCTCAGCAGTGATGTTGTCATAGTCACCGTCAATTCTTAGTAGATATAGGTAATGATTTTAGGGAAAGCATGGGGATATAGGAGCTAAGATGAGTGGTTTGTATTGATCTGGAATTTTACAAGGTATAGGGGTATGTACAGAAGGTGTAGAATCAGCCTTGGTCCCTTTAGGCTCATCAGTTTGAAGACGATCATCATAAGATTCGGAAAAAGGGTCTTGATCAAGATCAAAGGCATGCGAATATTTTGTATCTGCAAACTTCAAAGGGAAAGAATCAAATGCAGGTCTAGGATCTTTTCTGAAATACAATATACTTTGTAAAGCCTTATTGATATTCTCGAGAAAAGAGAAGAAATAATTTATAACAAAGAACATAATGTCTTGGATGAAATTCCAACTTGAATACCTGATCTTTCCATATTGTCCTTTCATGTTTCTACTAGTCAGGTTCATCCTCCAGTGGATTCCTTGGATCTAATCTCAAAACTGATATAGAGTTGCTAGGTGAATGATTTCAGCCTTCCGATGTCTCATCGTTGTCCACCATCGATAATCATATCTAAACTTGATAAATTTTGCTGAGGAACATAACACTACGATTCCCCAGTGGATTTGCCACTATGTTAGAGCCTAGATTGACCTCAGGCTGAAGGGAGGCAATCTAGGGTAACCACAAACCAAGCTTAACCTGGTATCTAGCCCTACCAGGTCGAGAGAGGGCTCTCTCGTTGTCAATTTAAATCGAGATGATTGGATCAAATATAGATTTTAGGCTAGGTATAGTAGCTCTAGGGTTTTTGATTGATTTTGATGATTTTGTTGCTGGATCAAATGGAGGAGGCAACTTTGGGTCTAGGAAAGGAAGTCAGGAATGCAAGGTGTTCTGTAGGGCGAGGTAGGTAGGTGTTTAAGCACTTGAAATTTAGTGAGATAGTAGGTCTAAGACTAGTGAGGAGCTAAGGAGGGCATGCAGACCTCATGAGTCCTCTTCAAACAGTAGAAAACATCAACAACTAAATGAATTCCCAAGGCAAAGCACTATAACCAATGTATTCTACCTATCTATCTTGATTTCATTTAGTTAGAAGAATGAATAAAATTGTGGCACACATAACACATGAGAAAAACTAATGATAGAAGGAGAAAATATGTAAAAGCACATTACCACAAGAATCCCACAAAAATAGCTGCAAATCTTGGTTTATTTCCTTGCCAAACTACTGTAGAGATGTACAATGTAGCTCAAAGCATCCAAGAGAGTCCAACCTCTACTAATGACTGAAAAAATACATAATATAGACATCAAAACAACATATTCTAACCATCAGGGGTCGAATCCAAGAGATAAGGGATTGTTTCAACCATATCTAAACCAGGAACAGGAATATAGGTAATGGAATAGCTTGCCTCTAAAACCATGGAAACTAATTCATTGAACCCCAAACCACCTCAAAATGATGAATCTACCCTATAAGGTCATTTTTCATTTACATTTACATATCATAGCATCATTTACAATTATAAATTCATCTAAAATGAGAGAAAAAGTCAACTTTTTGAAAAACTAGGCAAAATTTGGATTTTGAGCACATTGGCTCTATGCATAGTGCCACCGGCCAAGTGCATAGCGCTATTTCTCAGCTGATTTTAGAGGCCTTCCCCTTAGCCACATTGAGCCCAAGATAGCTCATTGGAAAGGACTTCCTGTCTATTTTCTGGAACATCTTGAGCTTTTTCATTTGGAGGCCATTTTCCCCCTCAAAAGTGGCATCTCCCAAGGCCGCTTCCTGTGTCTCCAAAAAGAGGTAGAGAGGTCATTTTCTGATGTTTTTTTTACCTTTAGGTGACTAACTTTTGCTCCAAAATTGCTAAATCTTTCAGGGATTGATGCTTTCATCATGTTGAATCCAAATATGTAAACCAGTTCTCCAAAAAGTCTCCCAGTCGAAAGCGGAAAATTCTCATGTTGCAAAATTGGAAAAATTGAAAATGACCAAAATTTGTCAAAACTTGCCTAGATTTGGCACAACGCACCACCATTAGTTTCTTTGATGTGATAGTGAGGCTTCAGCCAAGATTTCAAACTTGTCTTGCTCCTTTTTTCTCTTTAAGTCCTTCCTCAACCTAGCCTCAAGCTTCCTCATTCTCATATTGCAAATTTTGTTTTCGAGTCAAATAATGATATGACATGTGATGGATCATTCTATTGTCCCTGTTGACCTTGTTGATCAGCCCCTCAAGATGCATTTTGACCCTCTCAAGCCAATTTTCCTAGTCATGTTCAATCACTTGCTCAATGTAAGTCAAAGTGACATGGTCTTCTTAGCATTTTGCCTGTTCTGCATGATCATTTGTAGCTCCATGAGACTTTGCTTATCCTCCAAATGTTTTTTCTCTTTCTTGTTCATCATCTATCATCCTTGTCCATCTTCTCTTTTCCTTTGCTTTGCTGCTTATATCTCTCCATGGAACTATCACTGAGTGTCTCTTTCCATTGTTCTTGGTGCCTTTAAACACGTGGTTGTATGTGGACAAATAGTGAAGAATGTAGTGAAATCAAGGTGGAGAAATGGAATGAAGTGGAATGAATATGATTATGAAGAGATTTTAGAAATGAATAGAGTTTAGGAAGAGTGTGCAGGGTTTTTGGTGAGGGGAATAGGGTTTGTAGGGCTTGGGGAGAGTATGAATGAGATTGTGGAGAAAGTATGAAGGGAATGGGGTTTAGGAAGTATATAAATTGGAATGGAATTTAGTGGATAGGGTAGATAGCGTATATAGCCACTTATTGAATGAAAGATAGGGTTTCACCCTAGAGGCTAGGGTTTCAGTTTTAGGAGTCCAAAACATCCAACTTAGCAAACAAACACTTTCTCAAGAGACAAGATGAGTGTGATGAGTGTACTTACTTGTTAGAGAAGAAACTTGAAGATTAGGAGGTGGATTGATCATTTTGAATGGTTTTTGAGCCTCACTGGGTAGATGCGTAGCACCTCACCCAGGTGTGTAGCGCCGGTTTGGTGTGTAGTGCCAATTCAATTTTACACTGCAGAAAAAACCTAGGTGCATAGTGCCGGACTTTGGTGTGTAGTGCCTTTTTGTAGGACACCCCTTAAGGCCTTCCCGGTGTCCAAATTGGGCATAGGATAGCTTCTTCGAAATCTTGCCAAGTCTACTTTTCAGAACATCTTGAATTTTTTAATTTGGAGTTCATTTTCCCTGTCAAAAGCCAAATCTTCCAAGACTGGTCAAAATGTGTAGAATGAGGCTGCCCAAATGTAGAGTGTTGTTGCAATAAACTTTTGAAGGTCTTTCTCAACTCCAAATTGAGCTCATGATAGCTCATTGGAAACATCTTTGTGTATAATTATCATTTGACTCATAAAGCAAGTCATTTGGTCATTCAATCTAGGAGAAAAATCGGTTTTACCAAGGTCACTCCAGACGTGCATCAACCATCCTCATGTAAAAACTGAAAGATCTTTTTCTTCTTGGGTCAATGAGGGACAAAAACATCTCTCACTTTTATCAAATTCATCTTCTATTTCTCAGAAACATTATTTGAGTAAAACCTACTCCGATGTGTGGAACAGGGTATTTGTAGAAATGAAAGGAAATGAAGGGGATAAGGGGCTTCTAAATTCTTGAGAAAATTTTGGGAAGTAGGGAGGGATGTTAGGAAGCAAGGAAAAGTGGAATTTCAAAGATTGAGTGAGGGGAAGAGGTCCAAAAGGGAAAAACATAGGCCTAGCCTAGGGATTTGTAACTATTGATCATGTCATATCTTACAGACTTGTTGGAAACACTCCTACTGTATTTTCTACCAAGTTTGCAATCTTTGTTTTGCCAAAGATTGGTCACTCCATTCTCCTTGTTACAAGAACCCCTTGATATAAGACTTGTTAATAGAATTTGAGAGGGTTTTTGTAAATTAAGATACATGTTTTTACTATTGTCCTTATTTGATAAGATTTTTAAATCATTGTTTAACAATTAAATGAAAATCAATTCTATTTTTGTCAAAAATAACGTGACTTTGGTTATGAGAATTATATTTTCCCTAGATTTTTGTACATGAAAAAGTTTATAGTTAGGGTTAAAATCCTATGATTAAAGTCAAACTCATGGTTGTTTAGTATGTTCAACTTTACTATTTGGTTATTTATGAAGTTATTAGATGTCATGTAATGTAAGAACCTATTGGGAATCCCATGAATGCAAGTCATTCTTGGATTTCACTCATTTTATAAACTATGCAAAAGTATCAAATCTTAAAAGCCCAAAGTTTGAATAACTCATTATTGGGCTTGCTTTCACAATTTCGTTTGTAATTGCTGATTAAAACAAGGTCCTCATCTTGTATTAAAAGATTATTTACTAAAGTATTATCTTGCTTAGTTTCTATTCAAGAATTAAAGTCTAATGGAAAGAGGATTAGAAATTTCTTTCATCATTTGTTCTAAATTATTCTAAAGAAATTTTTTATACAAATTTATTTCCTTACAAAAATAGAATTAATAGACCAAAAAAAAATAACATTTTTCTATATAAATTTTCATAACATTACTATTTGAAATCTCCATCTATTCATCATTATTGAAATACTTTTGCTTGTAACGTGTACTATGAAGAAACATATTATTATTTATGTAACAAGATATGTCATGGTAAAATGTGTTACTTCGTCATAATCACAAGCCAAATCCTTTTATATAAAAACTTTAGAGTTTTAGTTCTCCAAAATTTCAACCAACAAAATAATATCAATTTTATACCAAATATTAAATACGGGTAAACAAATCAAAAAAAGTCTTTAAATGTTTTGAAAGATAAAACCAACCACTACCTCTTCCCTCTATGTATTTTACAAATGCTTAATTTTAATGTATTTATTAATACTTAACTATGTATTATATGAATGCTTAACATTAATGTATTTATGAATACTTAATATTAATGAAAATCTTCAAAGTGTGGAGTTATTCATTTTTCTTTAGTAATATCAAAGCATAGGTGTTTTTATAACTCCATGAAGTGACCTCTACTTTATATGATACAAATGCCTAAAAGTGATACAGTTAAACTTCAACTTCAACTATTGCATTTCCTACCAACTCCAAAAGCTTGGTAGTCAAATACCTCCAAAATAGCTTCATAATGTCCAACATTTGTTGCCTCCATTTTACCATTTACAGATATACAAGATTTCAACGGAAGATTGATGTGTCCCACTGGAAACTTGACATATGCACAAGATGAATGGTCATACCTTCGAGTCTGCTACACTATTCCAACTTCCCACCCTACAGTGCTTGGATTTTATACACTCCACTATCAAAAAATCAGTTAGAACATATTGATCACATAGTTGTGACTTCGTGGATAGAGCAGAGAACCTATCATCGGAATGGTAATGTACATTTTAATGAGATAAAGGTGATCATATTCTATGTGAGGATGATAGAGAACGAAATTTGAAATGTTTTGATTATCCTTCGACATAGTTATTCATCATATGTTTCCACGTATACATGTTAGGCCATTGGCGAGCATAATTTCCTCACATGAAAATTTTGCACAGGATTCGGGCCTGAATCCTAGATCTACTATGTATTATTTTATAAGTTTCTCTCCACATTATTTTTATTTTCATTAAATTCTATGTTAGAGCCTAGATAGACCTCGGGCTAAAGGGAGGCAATCTAGGGTAACCACAAACCAAGCCTAACTTGGTAGCTAGCCCTACTAGGTCAGGAGAGGGCTCTCTCCTTGTCAATCTCAATCGAGATGACTAGATCAAATATAGATTTTGGGCTAGGTATAGTAGCTCTAGGGTTTTTGATTGATTTTGATGATTTTGTTGTTGGATCAAATGGAGAAAGTAGCTTTGGGTCTGGGAAATGAAGTCACGAATGTAAGGTGTTCTGTAGGGCGAGGTAGGTAGGTGTTTAAGCACTTGAAATTTAGTGATATGGTAGGCCTAAGACTAGTGAGGAGCTGAGGAGGGCATGTAGAGCTCATGAGTCCTCTTCACACAATAGAAAACATCAACAACTAAATGAATTCCCAAGGCAGAGCACTGTAACCAATGTATTCTACCTATCTATCTTGATTTCATTTAGTTAGAGGAATGAATAAGATTGTGGCACACATAACACATGAGAAAAACTAATGACAAAAGGAGAAACTATGCAAAAGCACATTACCACAAGAATCCCACAAAAATAGCTGCAAATCCTAGTTTATTTCCTTGCCAAACTGTTGTAGAGATGTACAATATAGCTCAAAGCATCCAAGAGAGTCCAACCTCTGCTAATGACTGAAAAAATACATAATATAGACATCAAAACCACCTATGCTAACCATCAGGGGTTGAATCCAAGAGATAAGGGACTGTTTCAACAATATCTAAACTAGGAACAGGAATATAGGTAGTAGAACAGCTTGCCTCTAAAACCATGGAAACTAATTCATTGACCCCCAAACCACCTCAAAATGATGTATCTACCCTATAAGGTCATTTTATATTTACATTTACATAGCATAGCATCATTTACAATCATAAATTCATCCAAAATGAGAGAAAAAGTCAAATTTTAGAAAAACTAGGCGAAATTTGGATTTTTGAGCAAACTGGCTCTATGCGTAACGCCACTGGCCAGGTGCATAGTGCCACTTCTCAGCTGATTTTGGAGGCCTTCTCCTTAGCCAAATTGAGCGCAAGTTAGCTCAGTGGAAAGGAATTCCTATCTAGTTTCTGGAACATATTGAATTTTTGCATTTGGAGGTCATTTCCCCCCTCGAAAGTGGAATCTCCCAAGGCTACTTCCCGTGTGTCCAAAAAGAGGCAGAGAGGTCATTTTTTGATGTTTGTTTGACCTTTAGGTGACCAAGTTTTGCTCCGAAATTTTTGAAACTTTTAGGGATTAATGCTCTCATAATGCTAAATCCACATATTTAAACCATTTCTCGAAAAAGTCTCCCAGTCAAAAGCGTAGCGCCAGTGGCACTATGCACCTAGCGCAAATTCCTGTGTTGCAAAATTCCAAAAATTGAAAATGACCAAAATTTGTCAAAACTAGCCTAGATTTGGCACAATGCACCACCATTAGTTGCTTTGATGGGCTAGTGAGGCTTTAGCCAAGATTTCCAACTTGCCTTGCTCCTTTTTGCTCTTTAAGGCCTTCCCCAACCTAGCCTTAAGCTTCCTCATTCTCATATTGCAAATTTTGTTTTCGAGTCAAATAATGATATGACATGTGCCAGGGCATTCTATTGTCCCTGTTGGCCTTGTTGATTAGTCCCTCAAGATGCATGTTTACCCTCTCAAGCCAATTTTCCTAGTCATGTTCAATCTCTTGCTCAATGGAAGTCAAAGTGACATGGTCTTCTTAGCCTTTTGCCTGTTCTCCTTGATCATTTGCAGCTCCATGAGGCTTTTCTTATCCTCCAACTATTTATTCTCTTTCTTTTTCATCATCTATATCATCCTCGTGCATCTTCTCTTTGCCTTTGCTTTGTTGCTTATGTCTCTACCTGGAACTATCTCTGAGTGTATCTTTCCATTGTTCTTGGTGGCTTTGAAAACTTGTGGTTGTATGTGGACAAATAGTGATGAATGTAGTGAAATCAAGGTGGAGAAATGGAATGAAGTGGAATGAAGATGAGTATGAAGAGCTTTTAGAAATGAATAGAGTTTAGGAAGAGTGTGTAGGGTTTTTGGTGAGGGGAATAAGGTTTGTAGGATTTGGGGAGAGTATGAATGCGATTGTGGAGAAAGCATGAAGGGAATGGGGTTTAGGAAGTATATATATTGGAATGGAATTTAGTGGATAGGGTAGATAGGGTATGTAGCCACTTAGTGAATGAAAGCTAGGGTTTCACCCTAGAGGCTAGGGTTTCCATTTTAGGAGTCCAAAACATCTAACTTAGCAAAAAAACCCTTTCTCAAGAGGCAAGATGAGTGTGATGAGTGTACTTACTTGTTAGAAGAAGAAACTTGAAGATTAGGAGGTGGATTTATCACTTTGAATGGTTTTCAGGCCTCACTGGGCAGATGCATAGTGCCTCGCCCAAGTGCATAGTGCTGGTTTGGTGCATAGTGGCAGTTCAATTTTACATTGTAGAAAAAACCTAGATGCGTAGTGCCACTTAGGTGTGTAGTGCTGGACTTTGGTGCGTAGCGCCTTTTTGCATGACACTTTTGAAAGCCTTCCTGGTGTCCAAATTGGGCATGGGATAGCTTGTTGGAAATCATGTCAAGACTACTTTCCAGAACATCTTTAATTTTTCAATTTGGAGTTAATTTTCCCTGTCAAAAGTCAAATCTCCCAAGACTGGTCAAAATGTGCAGAATGAGGCTGCCCAAATGCAGAGTGTTGTTGCAGTAAACTTTTGAAGGTCTTCCTCAACTCGAAATTGAGCTCATGATAGCTCATTGGAAAGCGCATTGTGTCTATTTATTATTTGACTCATCAAGAAAGTCATTTGGGCAATCCATTTAGGAGAAAAATTGATTTTACTAAGGTCACTCTAGAGGTGCATCAACCCTCCTCAAGCAAATGATGTTTTCGACATTTCTCGCAAACCATGAAACCTATGTAAAAACTGAAATACATTTTTCTTCTTGGGTCAACGATGGACAAAATCCTCTCTCAATTTCATGAAATTCATATTCTATTTCTCAGAAACATCGTTTTAGTAAAACCTATTCCGATGTGTGGAACAGGGGATTTGTAGAAATGAAAGGAAATGAAGGGGATAAGGGGCTTCTAAATTCTTTAGAAAATTTTGGGAAGTAGGGAGGGATGTTAGGAAGCAAGGGAAAGTGTAATTTCAAAGATTGAGTGAGGGGAAGAGGTCCAAAAGGGCAAAACATAGGCCTAGCCTAGAAAATTGTCAAATTGTAGCAATAAGCTAGGGTTTGTGGGAAAATGATGAATTTGAGGGATATCAGTGATGGGAAGTGCTTAAGAAGGTACATTAAGGATAGGGGAAGGTGTATGAGCATCAGGATACAAGTTTTTTTGATGATTTTACCATCCAAGAAAAATTACCTTCAAAACCCTAGGAGAGGGAAATGAGGCTTACCTAAGCACAACTGAAGCACAAACAAGGTGTAAACTAACCCATTGGAACATAAAATGATGATGACAACTCTTTGAATGATGGTACACTTAGCTGAATGGTAACATGGACCAACACTTGGAAAACTTTGGAAGGAATGAAGACAAATCCTAGACCTAATACCCAATGACCAAATTTCACTTGAAGACTCATTGAAATGAAAAAATTTGACCTTGCCACCCTAAAATCACTTTGTAAGAGCATATTTAATCACTGGAGGAAGGCTTCAAAGACTGACACTAACATTGGCTCCATTAGGGATGGTAGCTCCTTGGAGGTGCCAAGAACATTGTAGACCTAGTAGCCTTATCCATTGGGCATAGAGTAAAAAAAACTCAAGTTGAAATTACATGACTGAATACTAAAGACTTAAAAACACAAACTGACTTTTTCTCAACTAAAAATTGACTCGATACTAAAACATAACCAACAAACTGGAAAAGATGCTCAAAGTGGAGCTTATTCATTAAAACCTACTCTAATTTTTCCATTCATCATCTGATCAGGTGAAATGAAATAACCAATGGAACCAAGTAAGAATTCTGGCTACTGTTTCCATTCTCCACAAGTGCTTGCTTATGAAAAATAAGAGAGAACTATTGAAAGGAAACTCTCATAACAACTTCTAAACAGACCCGTTGAATAATATGGATTCTCTATTTGACTCCAAAAATACTGCATAAGGATCTTGAAATTCATGTGCACTGGGACATAGCTCATCCAATGGATTAATTTGCTTCTTCTACTCATACCATGAACAAAAAATTTCATCTAAACTATGGGACGAGACTTCTACTGAAAATGACAAAGAAACTGGCTGTCGGATCGAGTTTGTATCAACACCTGTTTCAATCGCACAGTTAGCTAGTGGAGAAGGACTTTGACTGCAGACATCATCCAACACATCAGCAATTGGATCACGAAAAACTTGAAAATACTATTGCAACCCATTTTCTATCGGTTCCAATCAGATTGCATGATTTTCGATAGGCTGCTCATCCTTTATTGAAGATGTAATATGCAAATTTCCCTTCAAAAACTGAAATGATTCAAAACAGAATGGTACGGAATCATCTTGCATCATTTGATCATATGGTCCAGCTTCCATGTCTTCATCTACAACTTCACAATCAATGGCATTCGGGGGCTGCAAATCTAGATATGAGAAGTCTTAAACAAGGATTTCATTGCCCTCTAGATGGTCAACATCAAAACTTATTGATGGTTGATTTCTAATTGCACGAAAGTTGTCTATGAAGATCTGAAATGAAGTAAAACAAAAAGGTAAATATCCTTCACTTACTTCAAAATTTGTTGCACTTTCCTCCTCACTTCCATAGCTGATATGTAGCAGCTGATCACTGTATTCGAGCTGTTGAAAGTGAACTTCCTCCTTCCACAAACCAGCTGTTGATTTGTCTGCAAGATTAGTTTCTATTTGGAGAACATAATCCTCATCATACTGATCAAACTGAGGCAAATCATCAGTATAAAACACATCATCAAGCATACATGTCATATCAGCAGATCTCTCTTCTGCAAGCCGGTCTATAAAAGAATTATTATCATATTTATGACAACTGGGATAAGAAAGGAAATGTTTTAGATCAGCCACTTGTTCTTCTTCAGTCACCGAGCCATGGTCTTGAACATCATACTCATTCTTTTTGGTGATCTTTTGCATCATCTCTTCCACTACACTTACCAAAATGTTGAGTTTTACCTCTAAAGATGTTGATTCCTCTGGATCTATGTTCTTCATCTCTTCTTCCTTCAACTTTGCCCTTCTGATCAACAGATTCACCTCTACATCTACTGCACTATTTTTCATCTCTTCAAGTTTTGCAATGTTCTATTCTCTCAGCTGAAACTCCATTTCCAGATCAAAGGCATCTGAGTAGTGCAAGAGAGTGGATCCAGGAGGAGGTCTTATATTAATTGGCATCGAAAAATAGATTTGGTTAAACCTGGCAGAAAATTGTTGCAGTGTCTCCCCTGGCTGTCTTTTCAAGTGTTATACTCTTCTAGAATCAAGAAAGGGTTTTGTTTGACCACCCACTTGTCGTGGAAATCTTTGACGAACTGTTGGAAATCTGAGATGCTTGCATCAGGTGGGGTTTTGAACCAACTCTTGACTTTGCCTTGCAAAGAAAGAGAAAAAATCCTAATACTGACATCCTCTTCATCGACTTCAAAAAGGTCAAGAAAAAGACTCAAAATTCAATACATGTCTCTCAAAAGTGATGTTTTCATAGTCACAGTCAAATCTTGGTAGATATAGGTAATTATTTTTAGGGAAAGCATGGGATATAGGAGGTAAGATGAGTGGTTTGTATCGATCTGGACTTTTACAAGGTATAGGGGTAAGCACAGAAGGTGTAGAATCAGTCTTGGCCCCTTTAGGCTCATCAGTTTGAAGATGGTCATCATAAGATTTGGAAAAAATGTCTTGATCAATATCAAAGGCATGTGAATATTTTGTATCCGCAATCTTCAAAGGGAAAGAATCAAATGCAGGTCTAGGATATTTTCTCAAATACAATATACTTTGTAAAGCCTTCTTGACATTCTCGAGAAAAGAGAAGAAATAATTTATAACAAAGAACATAATGTCTTGGATGAAATTCCAACTTGAATAGATGACCTTTCCATATTGTCCTTTCATGTTTCTGCTGGTCAGGTTCATCCTCTAGTCGAGTCCTTGGATCTGATCGCGAAACTGATTTAGAGTTGCTAGGTGAATGATTTCAGCATTTCGATGTTTGATCGTTTTCCACCATCGACAATCATATCTAAACTTGATACATTTTGCTGAGGAACATAACACTATGATTCCCCAGTGGAGTCGCCACTATGTTAGAGCCCAGATTAACCTCAGGTTGAAGGGAGGCAATCTAGGGTAACCACAAACCAAGCTTTCGGGAGAGGGCTCTCTCCTTGTCAATATCAATTGAGATGACTAGATCAAATATAGATTTTAGGCTAGGTATAGTAGCTCTAGGGTTTTTGATTGATTTTGATGATTTTGTTGCTGGATCAAATGGAGCAGGCAGCTTTGGGTCTAGGAAATGAAGTCAGGAATGCAAGGTGTTCTGTAGGGCGAGGTAGGTAAGTGTTTAAGCACTTGAAATTTAGTGAGATAGTAGGTCTAATACTAGTGAGGAGCTAAGGAGGGCATGCAGAGCTCATGAGTCCTCTTCAAATAGTAGAAAACATCAACAACTAAATGAATTCCCAACGCAGAGCACTGTAACCAATGTATTCTACCTATCTATCTTGATTTCATTTAGTTAGAAGAATGAATAAGATTGTGGCACACATAACACATGAGAAAAATTAATGATAGAAGGAGAAACTATGTAAAAGCACATTACCACAAGAATACCACAAAAATAGCTGCAAATCTTGGTTTATTTCCTTGCCAAACTGCTATAGAGATGTACAATGTAGCTCAAAGCATCCAAGAGAGTCCAACCTCTACTAATGACTGAAAAAATACATAATATAGACATCAAAACCTCCTATGCTAACCATAAAGGGTCGAATCCAGAGATAAGGGACTGTTTCAACCATATCTAAACTAGGAATAGGAATATAAGCAGTGGAACAGCGTGCCTCTAAAACCATGGAAACTGATTCATTGAGCCCCAAACCACCTCAAAATGATGAATCTACCCTATAAGGTAATTTTGAATTTACAATTACATATCATAGCATCATTTACAATCATAAATTCATCCAAAATGAGAGAAAATGTCAACTTGTAGAAAAACTAGGCGAAATTTGAATTTTTGACCACACTGGCTCTATGTGTAGCACCACCGGCCAGGTGCATAGCGCTACTTCTCAGCTGATTTTAGAGGCCTTCCCCTTAGCCACATTAAGCCCAAAATAGCTCACTGGAAAGGTCTTCCTATCTAGTTTCTGGAATATCTTGAAATTTTGTATTTGGAGGTCATTTTCCACCTCAAAAGTGGCATCTCCCAAGGCTGCTTCTTGTGTCTCCAAAAAGAGGTAGAAAGGTCATTTTCTTATTTATTTTTACCTTTAGGTGACCAATTTTTTCACCAAAATTTCTGAATATTCCAAGGATTGATGCTCTCATCACGCTGAATCCAAATATGTAAACCATTTCTCCAAAAAGTCTCCCAGTCGAAAGCGGCAAATTCCTGTGTTGCAAAATTCGAAAAATTGAAAATGATCGAAATTTGTCAAAACTTACCTAGATTTGGCACAAGGCACCACCATTAGTATCTTTGATGGGATAGTGAGGCTTCAACCAAGATTTCAAACTTGTCTTGCTCCTTTTTTCTCTTTAATTCCTTCCTCAACCTAGCCTTAAGCTTCCTCATTCCCATATTGCAAATTTTGTTTTCGAGTCAAATAATGATATGACATGTGATGGAGCATTCTATTGTCCCTGTTGGCCTTGTTTATCAGTCCCTCAAGATGCATGTTGATCATCTCAAGCCAATTTTCCTAGTCATGTTCAATCTCTTGCTCAATGTAAGTCAAAGTTACATGGTCTTCTTACCCTTTTGCCTGTTCTCCTTGATCATTTGCAGCTCCATGAGACTTTTCTTATCCTCCAACTGTTTGTTCTCTTTCTTGTTCATCATCTATCATTCTTGTGCATCTTCTCTTTTCCTTTGCTTTGCTGCTTATCTCTCTCCATGGAACTATCACTGAGTGTCTCTCTCCATTGTTCTTGGTGCCTTTAAACACTTGTGGTTGAATGTGGATAAATAGTGAAGAATGTATTGAAATCAAGGTGGAGAAATGGAATGAAGTGGAATGAAGATGAGTATGAAGAGATTTTAGAACTGAATAGTGTTTGGGAAGAGTGTGCAAGGTTTTTGGTGAGGGGAATAGGGTTTGTAGGGCTTGGGGAGAGTATGAATGATATTGTGGAGAAAGTATGAAGGGAATGGGGTTTAGGAAGTATATAAATTGGAATGGAATTTAATGGATAGGGTAGATAGCATATGTAGCCACTTATTGAATGAAAGATAGGGTTTCACCCTAGAGGTTAGGGTTTCAACTTTAGGAGTCCAAAACATCCAACTTAGCAAACAAACCCTTTCTCAAGAAACAAGATGTGTGTGATGAGTGTACATACTTGTTAGAAGAAGAAACTTGAAGATTAGGAGGTGGATTGATCACTTTGAATGGTTTTCGAGCCTCACTGGGTAGATGCGTAGCACCTCACCCAGGTGTGTACTGCCGGTTTGGTGCATAGTGCCAGTTCAATTTTACACTACAGAAAAAACCTTCCCGGTGTCCAAAGTGGGCATGGGATAGCTTGTTCAAAATCTTGTCAAGTATACTTTCCAGAGCATATTGAATTTTTTAATTTGGAGTTCATTTTCCCTGTCAAAAGTCAAATCTTCCAAGACTGGTCAAAATGTGTAGAATGAGGCTGCCCAAATGTAGAGTGTTGTTGCAGTCATCTTTTGAAGGTGTTTCTCAACTCCAAATTGATTTCATGATAGCTCATTAGAAATATCTTTGTGTATACTTATCATTTGACTCATAAAGCAAGTCATTTGGTCATTCAATCTAGGAGAAAAATCGATTTTACCAAGGTCACTCCAGAGGTGCATCAACCCTCCTCAGGCAAATGATGTTTTCGATATTTCTCCCAAACCATGAAACCTATGTAGAAACTGAAAGATTCGTTTCTTCTTGGGTCAATGAGGGACAAAAACCTCTCTCACTTTTGTCAAATCCATATTCTACTTCTCAGAAACATTATTTGAGTAAAACCTACTCCGATGTGTGGAACAGGGTATTTGTAGAAATGAAAGGAAATGAAGGGGATAAGGGGCTTCTAAATTCTTGAGAAAATTTTGGGAAGTAGGGAGGGATGTTAGGAAGCAAGGGAAAGTGGAATTTCAAAGATTGAGTGAGGGGAAGAGTTCCAAAAGGGCAAAACATAGGCCTAGCCTAGAAAATTGTCAAATTGTAGCAATAAGCTAGGGTTTGTGGGAAAATGATGAATTTGAGGGATATCAGTGATGGGAAGTGCTTAGGAAGGTACATTAAGGATAGGGGAAGGTGTATGAGCATCAGGATACAAGTTTTGTTGATGATTTTACCATCCAAGAAAAACTACCTTCAAAACCCTAGGAGAGGGAAATGAGGCACAACTGAAGCACAAACAGGGTGTAAACTGACCCATTGGAACCTGAAATGATGATGACAACTCTTTGAACGATGGCACACTCATCTGAATGGTGACATGGACCGACACTTGAAAAAATTTCGAAGGAATGAAGACAAATCCTAGACCTAATACCCAATGACCAAATTTCACTTGAAGACTCACTGAAATGACAAAATTTGACCTTCGCACCCTAAAATCACTTTGTAAGAGCATGTCTTATCATTGGAGGAAGGCTTAAAAGACTGAAACTAACATGTTAAATGTGAAGCCACATTGAAGAATTTGGTGTTAACTGCCGACAATACCATCCAGCACTGACCGTCGCCCATGCCACCGACAACAACCTACCACACATGAATTTCCCTTGCAAAATTCTAGATGTTTCTTCTATTTCTATAAATTTGTATTTGCCTCTGCCTGAGGAATCCAATCCAAGGCAAGGCCTTCCTTTGTATAATGCTGTAGTCATAGATGGTGATGTGTTATTTATTGTTTTAGTAGAGGATGCATATTTATATACATCTAACGGTAGCTTTGATTGGATCCTTGATTCTGGGGCATCTCACCATGTAACCCCATTCAAAGATAATTTTGTTGCATATAATACTGGTGATTATGGTGGAGTGCATTCGGGGAATAATCATTTTTGCAGTATTGTTGGAGTGGGGGATCTCCAGATCAAGATGAAGCATCGACAAGATATATTGTTGAAACATGTTAGAGATGTACCAGAAATGTGTATGAGTTTGTTCTTTGTAGGATGACTAGACGAAGAAGGCTATTCCACAAGCTTTGGAAAAGGAGGCTAGAAAATTAGCAAAGGAGCATTGGTCATGGCAAAAGGACCCAAGATGGGAACATTATATACATTGAAGGTAATGATAGGAAAATCAGATTTGGTTGTTGTCATGATAGAAGAAAAGTTAGCAGATATGTGGCATAAGCGCTTTGGTCACATGAGGGAGAAGGGCTTAAAAATATTTATTGGTAAAAAATCATTGCCAGGTTTGAAATCCTACAATCTTGATCTTTGTGAGAATTGAAAATATGGTAGACAAAGAAGGGTTTCATTCCTTAGAGGTGGCCATGATAGAAAGAATAATGTGTTAGAATTGATACACTCAGATGTGTTTGGGTCTGTTAACATTAAGTCATTAGGAGCAGTGTTATATTTTGTAGCACTTAAAGATGATGCATCCAGGAAGGTCTGGGCCTACCCTATGAAAAGTAAAAGTGAAGTTTTTTGGAATATTTCAAAAATTCCATGTTGTTAAAAGAGATACTAGCAAATTTCTCAAGTGTTTGAGAATAGATAATAGTGGAGAATATTTCTCAAAATGGATTCAAGGAATATTGTAACATGTTTAGCATAAAGCATGAGAAGACTTTGTCTGGTGCTCCTCAATATAATGGTGTCATAGAAAGGATGAATTGTGCCATTATGGAAAAGGTGAGAAGTATGTTGTCCAATTATGGTTTGGAGAAGAATTTTTTGGCAAATGTTGTAAAGACAACTTGCTACCTCATTAATCGATCTCCAACTACATCCTTGGAAGGCAATATCCCTGTAGAAGTTTGGACTGGTAAGAAGTTGAATTCTTCTCACATGAAAATCTGTGGATGTGAATCATTTGTATGAATTCCCAAAGAAAATGGAACTAAACTTGATGATAAGTATATGAAATGAATTTTTTTGGGATATGTGGATGAAGAATTTGGTTATCGTCTATGGGATCTAGTCAAACATAAAAATATTAGAAGAAGGGATGTTATATTTAATGAGTCAGAAATGTTTAAGAGGATTGTAGGTGAGCATGAGGTCAAGAAAGTTATTTATAGGTTTGAGGAGTAGTATGAAGACATCCCACCAATGCAAGAAAATGAACAACAAATTCAGGAATAGGAAGGACAACAAATGGAAAATGATGAACACGAAGAAGAGGGAATCTTGCAGGAACCTTTATAGGAAATTCAACCTAATAATGCACCACCATAGTTGGTTTGTATATCTTTTAGGCCCTATAATCCTTCACAAAGATAACCTCCTTCAAACCATATTTTATTGACTGGTGAAGGTGAGCCTAATTGTTTCCAAGAGGCTTGTAAAGTTGAGTAGAGTAAAGAATGGAAGAAATTGATGGAGGAAGAAACAAACTCTTTGCTGGAAAATAAAACTTGGGAGTTGTTAAATCTGCCAAAGCATAGAAAAGCTCTAAAAGAAAATGGTTTTATGGGATTAAGCATGAAGGTGACCAAAAGAGGGAGAGGTATAAAGAAAGGCTCGTGGTGAAATTATTTTTCGAAAAAGAAGGTATTGACTTCACTGAGATTTTCTCACCTATTGTTAAGATGTCATCCATTAGAGTCATTTTTGGTCTTATTGTTGCTTTAGACTTAGAATGTGAACAGTTAGATGTAAAACCTGCTTTCCTTCATGCTAAATTGGAGGAATAAATTTATATGGAGCAGCCAGATGACTGCATAGAAAAAGGAAAAGAAGACCTTGTTTTCATATTCAAGAAGAGTGTCTATGGGTTGAAACAGACACCTTGAAAATGGTAAAATAAATTTGATTCATTCATGTTGGAAGATGGTTTTCACAGGTTGGAAGTTGACCATTTTGTCTATATTAAGAGAAATGATCAAGGAAAGTATCTCATATTATTGTTATATGTGGATGACATGTTAATTGTTGGGCATGATAAGAATATGATCAATAGGTTCAAGAAATATTTGGGTAGAAAATTTGCAATGAAGGATTTGGGTCGAACACAGTAGATATTGGGCATGAGGATCATGCGTGATAAGGAAAACAAAAAATTTTGGTTGTCACAAGAAAAATATATCAAGAAGGTGCTTGACAGGTTTAATATGAAGGATGCCAAGCCAGTTGGTACACCCCTTGCAGCTCACTTCAAGTTGAGTATTGAGTTATGTCCTAGTGATGACAAGGAGAAGGAAGAGATTAGAATAATTCCTTATGCTCCAGCAGTTGGCTTCTTTATGTATGCCATGGCATGTACACGACCAAAAATTTCATATTCAGTGGGAGTAGTGAGCAGGTTCCTTGCCAATCTAGGAAAACAACATTGGTAAGTAGTAAAATGGATTTTGAGGTTTCTTAAGGGTACTAGTCATTATTGTTTATGTTTTTGTCACAATGAGACTATGCTTGAAGGATTTACAGATGCGGATATGGCTAGAGATATGGACACCAAAAATTCCACTATAGGTTATTTGTATACATTTGCAAGAGCAGCAATATCTTGGGTGTAAACAATACAAAGAATAGTAAGCACGACAAGTATGTTCTATACTGTGACAGCCAGAGTGTCATTCACTTGGAGAATACCCCAAAATTTCACTAAAAAATGAAGCACATTGACTTAAGACACCATTGGATTTGGCATGTGGTGGAGGAAGGACATTTATCCTTGCAAAAGATCCATACAGATAGGAACCCTGTTGATATGCTCACTAAGGTTCGAAAAAGAAACAAACATCAGCTATATAGAGGTTTGGTAGGACTATGTGTGACTTGATTCATGATTCTTCATTTGGCTTCAAGTGGGATATTGTTAAAGGTGAAGCCACATTGAATATGTCAGTGCCGACTACTAAAAACACTATCTGGTGTTGACTGCCACCCATGCCACTAACGATAAGTTACCACACATGAATTTCACATGCATAATTCTATATATTTCTTCTTGTTCTATAAATGTATTTTCCTCTGCCTGAGGAATCCAAGCCAAGCCAAGGCCTTCCTGTGTGTAATAGACATATTTTTTTTTATGTTTCTCCATTCTTGTGTGTCTGTGAGTGATTATGCTATGCTTTATTGAATTATTTTCTACTCTTTCCCTCTTGAATCTGTTGTGTGCTCTATACCTCTAACATTAAAAATAAAATCCCAAATATCATTACAACTCTAGCTCGACTAGGGCATATTCTTCTTCTTCTCTCTCTCTCTCTCTCTCTCTCTCTCTCTCTCTCTCTCTCTCTCTCTCTCTCTATATATATATATATATATATATATATATATATATATATATATATAGATATATAGATATAGATATAGATAAAATAATTTGAAGCATATGTTCATTTTACAAAGAAAGAAACATGAGCTATGTAGAGGTTTGGTAGGACTCTATGTGACTTGATTCATGATTCTTCATTTGGCTTCAAGTGGGAGAATGTTAAATGTGAAGCCACATTGAAGACATCGGTGTCGACTGCCACCCATGCCACCGACGACAACTTACCACACATGAATTTCACATGCATAATTCTATATGTTTCTCCTTGTTCTATAAATTTGTATTTTCCTCTGCCTAAGGAATCCAAGCCAAGCCAAGGCCTTCCTATGTGTAATAGGCATATTTATTTTTATATGTCTCCATTCTTGTGTGTCTATGAGTGATTATGCTCTGCTTTATTGAATTATTTTCTGCTCTTTCCCTCTTGAATCTGTTGTGTGCTTTGTACCTCTAACATTAAAAATAAAATTCCAAAGATCATTAAAACTCTAGCTCGACTGGGGCAAGTTCCTCTCTCTCTCTCTCTCTCTCTCTCTCTCTCTATGTATCTATATATATACACACACACACAGATATATATATATATATATATATATATATATATATATATGAAGCATATGTTTGTTTTGCATCACCAAACGAGTTTCAACAATTAATATCCATTACAAAATTAACATTTACTTGTAACTTTTTCTTTATTTTGTATCACCAAATGAGTTTAAAAAATTCATATCGATTATGCAATTAACTTCTCCTTGTAATTTTTTGTTAATTGTGTAGATATTTTTGGGTCGGGCTCTAAATTTTTTTTTTCTACCTTACATTTGAAACATGGCATAATTTCATTTAAATTTACTGATCACATTATATATTAATCAACTAATGTTACTTATAAATACATGTAGTCTTTTCAAAGCTATACCAGTGTGGGTGAAGTTGCCTCGTATCTCATGGTCATTTTGGAGTGATGACTTCCTTAGAGCAATTGGTAATGGGGTTGGGAAATATATTGATAAAATTGAGATGAGGGGATCACAACTTTCCTGTGCAATGATTTGTGTGGATGTAGACCTAGAGAAAGGGCTTCTTGCATAATTTAATTTAACCGTGGGCGAGTGGAAGTGTAGACATTTCTGTGAATACGACCATTTTTATTATGACTTCTCAAAGAACCCTCTGGCTAATGGTTCTAAGCAACCTCCACAAGTCGAAGAACAATTGCAAACTCAATGAACAAAGTGTGACAAAGTTTCTGCAGGAGGACCTAAATTTTAGACGAGCAAATAAAATACTACGGAAACACAATCATCTAATCCCTTTAGCGTGTCGCGTGATGAAAAATAATCAGTTGATAATGAGATAGGTCAGGGGGAAGACCAAAGACAATGCAAGGATGAAGAAGAAGAAATGTAGGAGGGAGAAATGAAGGAGAATACTCCTCCAAAGAATGACACTACATTTTTGGCACCCTCTCATGGCAAGGATACATCGCCAAATTTAAGAACCCTTCTTCAGCAGCAAAGCCCCTTGAGCATGGCGAAAGTGATATTTGGGGTCCTCACAAGGCATATGGCTCAAAATATTGTATGGGAAGATAAAGGAAGTAGACACGAGATTGAAATCTATCGAAAGAGAGGAAGGCCAAAACAACAAAACCTAATGGAGAAGGAACAAAAGTAGAATAAGAAACTGGAAAATCAGCCTATAATAATAGAGATTTTAGAAAACAAAGGGACTAAAAGAAAAAGTGGAAACAATGATTATAATATATTGGAATATTATGGGTTTGGGGAGCCCTGCTGAGTCCCTAGTTGTAAAATATGTGTTAAAAAAATATTCACCTTAGATTCTTTATCTACAAAAGACGAAAGTGGAGGAACAGAAGGTTCATAAATAAACTACAACTTTATGGAAAGAAAATGAAGGAATTTTACAGCAAGCTAGGGATGCCTCTAGAGGTATTTGTAACTTCTTGTCCCCTTCAAACTTCTTTGTGGTCAAAAGTATGAAACATCAATTTTGGATAATGGTAGTTCTAGATAGTAAAGAAAGTTGTGAAATAATCACTATGAAAAATGTGTATGCACCCATGTGGTATTGTCAAAAGGTTGACTTTTAGGATTCCATAGATGAGGTAAGAAGGAGGGTGTTGACAATGCTCGACCTGCCAACATTCAAAAGGGTCTCCTCGATATGCAGTCCCAATTGGACCTCACATTGTTTGGGATAGGGGGCCCATCTAGAAGATGGCACAACTATCATCTAATTAAATATTTGCCTTGGCTTTAGCTGTCATCGAGAGAGCGAATCACATATGTTCCTTCAAAAAGCAAGAAAGTGTGCCTACTACGTGTTCAGTTGTAGCTGCATAAAGGTTATTCTACTACAAAGGGGAGAAAAAAGTGAGCCTCTAAGAGAGAGGTAATAGTACCACCCTAACAAAGACACACATAAACAAGAATGATTTTTCTAACATCTAACAGAATAGTCCACAAAGATGCGATGATCGGTATAACCATTAAAACACATTCTCAATAGGATAAGCACTAAAATATCCAAAATAGTTCAACTACCTTAGTACTGGTGAGAGAAAACATGAATTATAAACCTGAACATAATAGTCTTACAAACATTCATAATCCATATATGAAAACATGTTTTCCATAAGGCTTTAAATATTAAGTAAACTTACCAAGATGCATGAGTACAACAAACATCTCTTGCTCCAATAGTGGAGTGTTAGAGCCACTACTTGCTCCCCAAAAGTAATAACTTATCTCTCTTTTTCATTATGGGAGAATCTATGGTTAAAATTCCTTTACATGAGAAATGAGGATCTATTTATAACTTGATGAGTGACCTTTCATATCCTCACGACTCTTGAATTTCTAACTTCTAGTAACCTTTGGACTTCCACAACCTTTGAAGTTCCAAATGACTTTTGGAATTACATATGACTTTTGGTATTACATATCCTTTGAACTTCCATGACTCTTGAGGTCACAAATGACTCTTAGACTTCAGGTTATTTGTCCTTTTACAATGATTACAATATTATATCTTCACTTTCACATCATCGTATGATGAAACTAGACATGTCCCTATCTTGGATGACTGGGACTAACAGTGACTAATGACAAGGATCTACTTCAGTGGTGACATAGCTGCCACTATATTAGTTCTTTTCTCATCTTCTGATTATAGCATTTCCACCCTCCAAAGGGTCTTCAATCTTGGTGTCTTTAGGGTGCTTTGATCATCAAGTTTCAGGTGTGTTCTTGGTTCCTTTCATGCTTCCTTTGTTTATCCTCTTTGCCCAATATTCCTTTTCCATGCTTGCCATGAGGTACTTGTAATACTTGTCTATGAAATCAATCATGATGAGAAACTATAAGTTTAAAAATATCCTACTCTCCAATGTTGTATGCATATTTTCATGTTTTTTCCCTTTTGATGTGCTTAAAAAAGTCAAAGAAGCTTCAGGGCACAAGGGCACATTCTAAAAGGCTAAAGGACTCAAGAGAAGGAGCTTGTAGGCTTTGGAATGTGCTCATGCTTACAAAAGAAGAAAAAGTTCAAGTAAGGGCACATGTCACAAGTCTGAAGGACGAAGGGGAAGGATTCAGGCTTTCGACATGCATTATGTGCTCAAGGGATAGAGGGAGAGCACATGGCACACTGCGAAAGGCTGAAGGCTGAGTCTTCGTGACTTCAAGGTTCACTCATGCACTCAATAGGCCTGAAGAAGGGAACATGACACACTCTTGAAGGTTGAAGGTTGGGGATTCGTGCCTTCAGGTTGTCTGGGTGTGATCAATCAGTTCAAGAAGGTGGATGGCACATAGGGGTGGGTTGAACAATTGAGCTTCGGGTCTTTGAGATGTGCTAGTGCACTCAAGGAGGGTGCACTTCTTCGAGTCGAAGGAGTGTGTGAAGGGAAAAATTCCCCTAGGGTCTTTGGGTTGAAACCCTAGCACATAAGAGGCTATCTATGCAGAGAATCACACATTCCATGCATCCATAATGCTAAAATAAGAAAACTATATGATAAGGGGTGCACTTGGGGTCCTACATTCGAGAAGAGCCTTCCAGGGTCCAAACCCTCTTGGAGTTCCTTTTGCTCCTTCAACTTGTAAAACAATCAATTCAAGAAAGTACAGCAATATATGGACTAAACATCATAAAAAAATCATCTTCATAGTATATTGAAAGGTAGTTAGTTATGCAATTAAACAACCATTCACATATGAATCATAACATGGATATCATAAACACGAAGAAGATTTATATCAGGAACAAGGACAATTGTTTCTTTTATTATAGACAAATAAAGTACAAAAAGGAATAATTTCACCTGATTCGTCCTTTCGCAGGCTCCAAGCGGAACCTTCCTCAAGATTCGTCCAGTCTCAAGCCTTTAACAAACTCCTTCCATGACTTACTCCATGATATCACAAGTAGTAGATAGACATCATCACACAAGGAAACAAGGGTTTCCTATAAATGGGGGAAGTGCAGGAGGCACTACGATCTTCAGACCTGGTCAGGGAAATCTCAGCATAATAACCTTTCTCTCTCTTCTCTCCTCCCTGAGGCCTTCCCATTGAAGCCTTTTTATACTTCTCCCAAAGTAGTTTTTTAGTTTGGAATTCATTCGGAACAGTTGAGCCACGGGCACTAACAGGTGATCAGCCGGTAAAACCAGCGATCTCCACCCAAAATTAAGTAGATTTAATTTTTTTTAAGTGTTTTAAGACATATACGTGGGTTGGGTATACATAGACCCGCGTATACACGCGTTTAGCTCAGGGCAATGTCGCATATAGGGAATAAAACATTGCTTTTTAAATTTTGGACCAGGTCTAGAAGGAGGGGTTGCCCTGGGCCATGAGTGCAGCATCACAAACCTCTAGAGTAAGATTTGGAGCTATAACAGAGTGTACCCAAGGAACACTTAGTCACTTTAAGGTTGTAGTTCAGAATGAGGAAGTGTTGAAAATTGGCAACAAGAAATTGCTAAAAATAGAAATGCTAAAAATAACAATTTGGGCATCATTGCTGGATTGGGCAACAGGGAATGAAAAATGGAAGTGCTAAAAATAGAACTTCTATTTTTAGTAGTTCAGGTTGGATTCCTATTTTTAGTCAGTCCCTGGACAAAAATAGGAAGTAAAATTCAAATTTGGTCTTAACAGCAATTTGAAAATTAATTAATTAATTCTCCATGAGTTAATTAGTTAAGGAAAATCAAACTTGAGGTCTTTGTGAGAACATGCAATAATTTCTCCACTGATTTTGGAATGTGTCCTTGATTTGCTCCACTGATTGGGGAATGTGTCCTTGATTTGCTCCACTGATTGAGGAATTATCCTTAATTAAAGGAGATAAGGATGACTTCTATATTGAGTGTGATCAGTTGACTTAGTTTAACTTAGTCAAGTCCAGTTAGATTAATTTAAGTTATTAAATTAATGAGATACAGTTTGTTAATGCTTGCATGCATGTGACAACTGTTATTTTCAAATAATTGAGTATTCTCTCATGGATAACTGATCCATGGCAGTTTAGACAGAGACCCAGTTGAGATCAGAGAAGGGACAATGTAATATCAGTTGGATGAATATTTTTCCTATAAAGGAAGCTCATTCATGAAGAGGATT
The DNA here is from genome assembly GCA_031772625.1 of Pinus tabuliformis. NCBI lineage: Eukaryota > Viridiplantae > Streptophyta > Pinopsida > Pinales > Pinaceae > Pinus > Pinus tabuliformis. The sequence continues at coordinate 1,387,941,233 of CM062817.1, read as the reverse complement.
TATCTCCTTCAAGTTTGTGCAGTTAGATCAAAGGTTAGTGAGTGTGTGAAGAGGCCAATTCACATAGGTGGCAACACTGGACCCCAAGGAAATTGCACAAAGAAATAGGAGACTTGGAGGGTAGAGGAGAAGGTTTGTGAGAAGCCTTTGACTGTCTATGAGTAACAGATGGATTTTACTGGGAGCTGTATAGCTTCCGAGCTAAGACTTTGTGTAATCCGGACTATATTTCCACTTGTATGATAATACAGAGATGGGGTTTTAGGAAGGTGCTTTCGCCAAGTAAATTATTCTGTGTTATGTGTGAATAATTCCTTCTTATCAGTTATATGTGTTCTTATTGATGTTACTCATGGTTGATTAAGCTTCTGCTAAATTGTTTGTAGAAGTAGATCAAGTGTTTTGCTTCAGTACATTGCATTACCAGGTTTATATACAGGTGGGAAATTTCTACATCGTATCAAAGCTAGCTGATTTGTAGAAAAAGTTCTACATGGTATCAAAGCTAGCTGATTTGTAGGAAAAATTCTACAAAATTCTACATGGTATCAGAGCACAGGTGATCAAGGAGAGAATAGTGTACTGAGAGGAGATTTCAAAGTTTTGAGTTTTGGGCCTAGATTTTGCAGAGCAGTTCTGAAAATTTATGTACAAAATTTTTAGAAATAAATAGCATATTTGGATTCCTTACTGAAAAATACCCAAAATCAAAAAAATAATTGGCTGAATCGAAGTTTGGATGAGGGAGATATCGCTGATTTAAAATCAGCTCTTTTTCTAAAAAATTTCATGACGGTGGGAAAGTGGAAATAGATTGGTGTGCTAACCAAGAACCTATATACATTTGAGGTACAAGATGCATGCAAAGCCTTGAGGAGCAAGGCAAAGGTTAGAGACTTGGTGGTTGAGAGGGAGAGTATATCACCTCTCAACATGCAATGCCAGAAGAAGTGTCAGACAATTGTGGAGGAGCCACGATTGGTGCAGCAGCTTCAAGAGGTTGTGGAGTAGCCACAATAGGGGAAGCTGAGAGGAGATCAAGTAGAGACATCTACTCATGCAAAGACCTCCAGTAGGGGGAAACTTCAAGCTAAGTGGGCAGAGGGATCACATGCAGCCATACCTCCAGGTAGGAGGTGGGGCGATGTGAAGTGATTATCCCATGGAGGAGGGGAAGGATCCTTGAGGTACCCAACCTCTTGGATGAGACCTTGCTACAGGAGCCCGAATGTGGAGTAGTAGGAACTAACTGATTGGGTAGAGACAGATGCAGATGGAGCGATAGAAAGAGCTACAGTGTAGGGAATCCTAGGAAAGCGTAGAGCATGCAGGCTACAGCAATGTGAGCAGCAAAAGTGTGTTGCATTGTGTAGGGTAGCACAGAGAAGGGTGCAATGGTGCGAGATGCATGAAGATGTTGTAGTAGCGTAGAGGTCAGAGAGGGAGCACTTGTTAGCAGCAGGTAGAGCTTCAGCATCAGAGTATGTTTCTAGCCCAACAGAGTGGTCAATTGGGAGTTTTTTTTGTTCCGAGAGTTGTTGGAGCAACCGCACTTGGTATATGTGTTGCATGCAAAACATTCCAGAGGTACAAGATCAAGTTCAAGAGGAAGCCTTTCTTGTTGAGAGGGAGTGTTAAAAATTGGCAACAGGAAATTTTTAAAAATATAAGTGCTAAAAATAGCACTACAAAAAATAGTAGTTTGGGCATTAGTGCTGGATTGGGAAACAGGGAATGGAAAATGGAAGTGCTAAAAATAGAACTTCTATTTTTAGCAGTTCAGGTTGGATTCTTATTTTTAGTCAGTCCCTGGACTAAAATAGGATGTAAAAGTCAAATTTGGTCTTAACAACAATTTGAAAATTAATTAACTAATTCTCCATGAGTTAATTAGTTAAGGAAAATCAAACTTGAGGTCTTTGTGAGAACATGCAATAATTTCTCCACTGATTGGGGAATGTGTCCTTTATTTTCTCCATTGATTGAGGAATTATCCTTGATTAAAGGAGATAAGGATGAGTTCTATATTGAGTGTGATCAGTTGACTTGGTTCAACTTAGTCAAGTCCAATTAGATTAATTTAACAAGTTGTTAAATTAATGAGATAGAGTTTGTTAATGCTTGCATCCATGTGACAACTGTTATTTTCAGATAATTGAGTATTCTCTCATGGATAACTGATCCATGGCAGTTCAGACAGAGGCCCAGTTGAGATCAGAGAAGGGATAGTGTACTATCAGTTGGATGAATATTTTTCCTTTAAAGGAAGCTCATCCATGATGAGGATTTATTTCCTTCAAGTTTGTGTAGTTAGATCAGAGGTTAGTGAGTGTGTGAAGAGGCCAATTCACATAGATGGTAGCACTGGACCCCAAGGAAACTACACAAGGAAATAGGAGGCTTGGAGGGCATAGGAGAAGGTTTGTGAGAAGCCTTTGACTATCTATGAGCAGCAGAGGGATTGTACTAAGAGCTAGATAGCTTCCGAGCTAAGGCTTTGTGTAATCTGGACTATATTTCCACTTGTATGATAATATATAGATGGGGTTTTAGGTAGGTACTTTCCCCAGGTAAATTCTTCTGTGTTATGTGTGATTGATTCCTTCTTATCAGTTATATGTGTTCTTATTGATGTTGCTCATGGTTGATTAAGCTTCCACTAAATTGTTTAAAGAAGTAGATCAAGTGTTTTGCTTTAGTACATTGCATTACCAGGTTGATCTACAAGTGGGAAATTTCTACATGTTATCAAAGCTAGCTGATTTGTAGAAAAAGTTCTGCATGGTATCAAAGCTAGCTAATTTGTAGGAAAAATTCAACAAAATTTCTACAGAAAGGGGGTTAATGCTTTTGGAGTGCTCCTAGCTCTCCAAGAGGGTGCAAAGCACACTTCTGAATAATGACGGGTCTCCCATCAAGTATTTGGAGTGTTCTCAAGCTCTCTCAGTCTTAATGGGCTCATTTTGCAACTGAAATTTGTCTAAGTCTAAGTGATTGGTCAAGGGGTGAGCCAGATGAGTTCTACACACAAAAACATGTGCAACACATACTAAATCATCAGTAAAAATTTCAAAAACTTGATCAATAATGAATATACATCAAAACACCACTTTTGGGGATTCCCCAAGTACAAACAATGAAGTTTGTGTGACTGTGACCCGAAAGTGTCATTCTACGAAAATATAGGTGTTATGACCATGAAATGCATATAAGTATATTCTAATCAATGCAACGACACTTAAGAGCATTCAAAAAAACTTGCAACATATCAAACAACATAAAACGACACTTTAAAACCAAAGAGATGCTTCATATGACAATGAAGTAGGCTCCAAAATTCAAATGTAGTGAAATTTTGGAGGGTGTTGTAGCAATGAAAACACTTGGCAACACACTGGACAAACTTAAGCTTATTCATAGAGGAATAGATTCCAGTTACAATTCATACCTTCAAGAAGTATTGATTGCCCCAAGCTCCCTGTTTTGACCCGTTTCTATACATGGCACCTTATTTTTTCTCTACTTGGTTGAACTCACACAAAGATACACCATATGAAAATCGAATAAACTTGGGAAAGGGTAATGTGCATGACGAGTTTATAATATTCAAAGTATAGATTTTTCATCTCTAGTGTTTCTCTACTGCCTGATAGAGTCACATCGGGAGCACAAATGTGCTTTACTTCCAGCAAGCCTGGATAGTACCCAGGTGAATTTGCTTGCTTCACCTTCCTATGTAAGAAGCCTCTCTTCTTTCACGTTTTATTTATTTATTTAATATAAATGTGCATCAGAACTTATTATTTTCAATGGGAGGAAGAGGGATCATGACATATTAAGAGCAGAGAAAGTTTTCCCGTTAGAAAAGTATTTAAATACCTTTGATTTGAGTTTCCTCGCTTTTGATTCTCCCCTTATCCCTTCTCTACTAGATTGGAAAATATTTAACACACAAGTAGACATATACCAAGTTGATAAGTTTAAGTGCTAGCATAACCATGGATCTAATAGGTTTCCTCAAGGTTCTCCTATTAGACAAATCATATTTTCCATATGGACTTACCTCAAACTATGGAATTTTCTTAAACAAAGAAGGAGAATAAATAGAAAGGAAAGCATTGTAGTTGTAACACATCTCTTTGATTTCACTACAAATTCTTTGTGTCATGCACTTGATGAACGCCAGTATTGCAGAAATGATGATGCAACTCCTGGACTACCAGCTTTTCTTATCAACCTGGGGTTCGTGCAAACTTTTAGGTGACAGCGCCATATGCACAAGTAAAAGTGATGGTCCTGCCTGTTGTCACTGTTCAGCAGTGAGAGACCACTGGGGTTCCAAGGAAAACTTCTATAGACTCAAAAGAAGCTTGATTCTTTGATGGAAGAAGGGAAAATCTACTCTAAGAGAACTACTCTACCACAGTAATGGAAAAAAACAACACGTAATACTAAATCACACCATACTCTAATTAACCATTTAAGCAACTATGCTAAGAAGAACTACTAAATCAACGCTAAACCAATGCTACTATCTAAGTTGTAGAAGTAAAAAGCATCAAACATTACTGATGTGCAGGCAAAGAAACTAAACTAAATCTGTTTTCACTTTTTTTGGGTTTTTAGACAAAATCAAGTATGCAAACTAATTGTTCTTATGGATGTGACAGGTGGATGGAAGGTGTTTAAGGATGGATAGAAGCTTTATGAAGTGGCTGAATGGTGTGGAGGGGTGCTAGGAGGATTTTTGTTACTTCCTAGGGGTTTCCCATCAATTCGGCCTCAAAATAGGCCATTTCAGGAAAACCTACAAGATGTACTAGAAACCTACAAGATGATCTTGTAGGAATTACAGGAAACCTACAGGATACAGCTGAGAGCTAATTGTGAGGTGTTGGAGGTGTTGGGAAGCATGGGGAAGGTGTGTGATGAGTGGAATGGGGTGTTGGAAGGTCTAGGAGCACTCAGGAGTCAATATCTAAGATAAGAGATGGCTAGATTCGCTCAATGTATCTAGGGGAATTTCAATGAAAAATGATGAAAAACTAGTGAGGGTGATGGTGAAACAAGGGATGGCTAAGGTGGATGAAGTGGAAGGTAGCTGCTAGTAATGAAGTCTTGGTCCCTTCTTGAAGTACCTGCTATGCTTAAAACATGTGTGTCTTCCAAGAACTATGCAACTAGATACGTTTTCATAAACTAGAAAAGCATGAATCAATTACCTATATTATGCATGAAGAAAGTTGTTGAAGGGAATGAAAGCATGAGTGATATATTATTGCAGAAATGGAGATGGAAAAAGATGACAATGGAATCTGCCTTGTAACATTAACCAAGTATTGAATCAAAGACAACAAACTCCAAAGCTCATATAAGTACTAGAAATCTGTGTTTTTGGGGCTGCTGAATGGTCCCTTACTCAAGTCATGGTCCCAAAGGGAGGAAGTGAGGCCAAGACACCTGCTGAAAACCTTGTGGTGATCCTTTTCATCCTTGCTAACCTTCTACTTGAAAGAAGGCACAAATGGAAGCAAACTATCACACAACCAATCTAATCTACATTGTTGTAATGGAAATGCATCTACTAAACAAATGGGCAATTAACCTATGAATCTACACTAGAATACATGTACAATAAAGAGGAGCCTTAGTTACTAGGGTTGGGCCCTAACCCAAGAGCTTCAGCCATTTGAGTTAACTCAGTGCTAGCTCAAAACAAAACTCATTCTTATTACCAAAATAATGGATTACATCAAAAATTGTACAAGTTTTGCAGGTCGAAAATAGAGTAGAGTTTTACAATCAAAAATTTGAATCTTATTGAGGTCCTAGGCCTCTCTACTTATACATCTAAAGTCTCCAATGACTTCCTTAAAATTAGGGAGGCTTGGATCCCAAACTCAAGATAAACTGGTGCTTTGTCATTCACTTGCTCGGATGCCTTCCAGTCCTCATGATTTGGTTGTTTATACTTGAAGATGATGGACGAATATTTGAATGGAGGGGTAGTAAATGAGGAGGATTGACCTCCTATAATCCCTCTCCCTTATCCCATTCGATTTTTGACCTTGGTATTTGCCAAAATTCCTTTCTTTTATCCATTAATCCTGCATTAAATGCACATTAGACCACAAAGCAAAATATCCAACTCTAACTCATCCCATAAACAAAATATAATCAAAAGTATGCAATAAGTTATGAGAATAGTTGGTTTGACTAAGCTAGGAGGTGAATTAAGGCCCATATAATTACCCAATGATGAGGCTCATCATCACCCTCCTACTAAAAGTGTTACTCATCCTCTAAGAAACTTAATCAATATCCATATCCTTCATGGCTCTGGTAGCCTCTTTGACATTCCATGCCTCTTTTGTGCTCTCCTCTTCTTGTTCATAGAATCCTGCTTTGTTTTCTACCTCTTCCCACTACATCTTTTCTTATTCTTCTTTTCTCCCTTCTAGCATCCCTAATAGTAGTGGTGGACTGAGGTTTAGGCCTATCCAATTAACCTTCAACCTTTGCATAAATTGTTTATACATACGTGTCCTATTGAATGCCTCTCTCAACCTTTGAGGGGAGTGATATTCTCTTACCTTTAAGCTGTATGGCAGTGTGTTCCATCTCCTTAGGCAAGCATGTATACTATCATCTCCTACCAGCCTAAGCATGTCCTTAAAATGTGAAATTTCTTGCTCTTGGGCAGCAAGATATCTAGGTGCCCGCTAAGGATCATTTGCAATCAAATTATGGGTACTGATGAGGGCCATGAGATTTGATTGTTCAGCTCTGATCAAAAGAGGTTCAATTTTCTCTCTTGCCAATATCCTTTTCATCTCTGCAGCTATTGACTCCTCATGATTCATCCATGAAGCCAAAGCCATTAACTATAGATCTCCGAGCTTGACATTAGGGTATCAAACATTCATGTTTGTGAGGGCCATGTTGTGAAAATAAAACTCAGCCATTTTGGCCCTATCCTCTTGTGTACTTTGATCATAAAGACCAATAAACTGCCTATAGTCCTAAAATGGCATGGTTCCCCTCTGTGCCAGTGTCTTAATCTAAAACTATAGAAATTTTTCTTTGAGGTAGAGAGCATAGGATTTAGCTGGCATCCTACACTGGATTGTCTCCAAGGAGAGGTTGGCCATACACGTTAGTTGGTTCTCTCTTTCTTGCATTTGTCTCCTCAGCCATGCATTTTCTATCTGAAGTTGATTTCTCATTATAGATTCTTTGTCCCTTAAGCCACTTATCTCTCTGCCCATTTCTTTGAGTTTCTCCTCCATGTGCCAAATGTCTTCCACCCTCTTTGATTTGGCGATCTACATCCATCAGTGAGTTTTGGACCTCTCCTTCTCAAGCTCGAAGAACAGTGGGATGGAAAATTTTTGAGGTATGACCCTGCCTCCTTCAATGAACTTGTAATAGGAGCCCAAGTTAGGTTGCGGGCCGGGTTCCTCTGTCTCTGGGTCCTCCCCTTTAGCTTCTTGTTGCTCCCCTACCTTTCTTTTCAATTTCTATGCATGTTGTAGATTCAGCAGAGTATCCTATAGGACTATTTTTTCTTCCAGTAGCTTTTGTTGTGGATCTTGTAGGATTGCCTTACCCTTTGAGGAAGTTGATCTAGTAGTAGGCATCCTTACATAGGCGATAGGGGACTTAGGGGAAGGCATTTTGTCTTTTTTGTAGGGGAATCTTCAATCTAAATAGGAAATTTTGTTGATGTTTGTGCTTCCCCTGTTTTATTCTTTTGCTCCTTCTTGTTCTAAAATATAGTGGGCTCTGCCTCTACCATTTTCCTTTTTGCTTGATTAGGGTTCCGAGAGGAGTGAGGGAAGTTGTTACCTCTCTCTCAATGGCTTATGGAGACACCCTAGGTGACTCCTCCTTGTGTTCTTTACCCTCTATTCTATTTCCTTCTTCCTCTCTATTTTTCCTGTCTTCTTCTTCTTCTAGATCTTCATCATCTCTATCAGTTTCCTCCTTAAATTCCTCCTCTGTTTATTCATCATGTTCCTCTGTGTTAGATCCTTCTTCATCCATCTCATCCTTATCTTGCTCTTATCTTCCTCCTCCTATTTTACCTCTTCTTCACTGAGAGTAGGACTAACATCATAAGTGAGGGCTTTGATGTCATCCTCTGCTGGCATGTCTCTGAAAAACTGACCATGTTATATGGCTTCTGAGGTTTTGGAGGGAATCTTCAATGAGGATCCTAATCAACCCATGATGAGGCAATTGTTTGGAATTCCCCTCATTAACTTTGATGCTTGAGTCTATGAGTGATTGAAGCAAGAAATATGGTATGATGAGTCTTTGATAAGGTGGTGTTTCTACTCCAAATCTTAATTCCTCAAGGATCTTGAAATGATATCCATAGACAACACTATATCTAACCTCACATGATATGTATTTGATGACTTGGTAGCCTACCTCACTCCATGGTTATGGCATACTTTTCCTCCTTACTCCGTTTTTGTCCTCAATGGGTTCTTCACCTTCCAAAAAGAATTTTCTTTTTTCCACCTGGCTGTCTCCTTTGTCTTCTTTTCTCCATGGGATTCCTAGGGGAAGTATGGTGACCCTACTGATGAGATCTGGGGTGAGATCTATAGTGAGGCCCCTTACTACAATAGTGGCATGGATTTTTTTGTGTGGAGTGAGGGAGAGAGAAAATTCTTGAGCCATTTCATCAACATACCCTCTGAATTTTTCGGAATATCCCATCCAATTGTGTATTGTAAAGATTTCAAGCACCTAGGGGTGTTGTTGGATTCTCATAGTATTTGTGGGCTCTCTCATATTAAACCTTCCTGTCATCTTTTTGGTGAAGCTTGAGGAGAAAATGAGAGAGTTGACACAATTTTTCAAATGCAGAAGCAAAACAGAGTTGACTGTGTATTTAATTCACTTCACACAGTTGCTAAATTCACTCAATTTTAGAGTATCCTTGGTTCATTTACTTCCAAAGGGGGATGAAATTTTGGAGCCTAACTCTTTAGACTGGTTACAGTGGCCAATTCCTATGATATCTCTTTTGAACTCTTCTCTGCCTATCGTGTAGATAGTCTCTGTGTATCCTAGAGACTGTATCCTGTAGGAATTCCTGTGCATGCTGCTGTAGGAATTCCTATGCAAAATGATGGATCTTTTCTTTCGGTGGGTGGCCTAGGTTATGCGAGAGACTTGAGTGAGGGAGTTTCAAGGAGGTGAAATGCATGAATGCATGGGAACAATGTTTTATTTCCTCTTATGGTGATTCGAGGTGAGGTGGTGTGATGGCAGCAAAGGTACGTTGCCATTTTTGGACCATTGGTCCCCACTACCACCTCATAATTTCCCACTCCTCGTAATCAACTCCCACCTCGTAGATCTGTAGTTTAACCACTTTTTGTCCTACTACTTCTCTGTCTTTGAGTTGACTGTAGCCACGTGTGAGAGGACACCCGTTTGTGCATGTGCTAACTGAACGAAGGTGGCCAAATTAATAGGCCACCTTTTCACTTATAAACTGACTATCTCGTAACCCTTACAATTTTTTACTACATGATGCATATGAGAGAGCAATCGGGATACTTACCTATGGTTTCAATGCTATGTTGTAGTTTTCGAAGACCAGCGGTGTTGCATTGTATATTTACTGCATGCCATTCTTCTTCCTCCTCTTGCTATCTGCTAATGGTTTCTCTGCTTTTACAGGTATCTGTGGCTGAAAATATGATGTGGCTATTGTGGAGCTCTTGGATCATCCTAGTGAAGACCTATTGCTAGTGTGATTGGCATTCTGTGGGATAGGCTGCTACAGGATTTCCTACAGGATGTCATGTAGCTGCTTCTCCCTCAGAATTCTTTAATCATTTCGCTTACTTAGGTTGTGATGATGGTGTCCTGGATGGAAACAAGGAGTAGAAGTATGGAGAGAAAATGAAACTGAGGTAATTCTCTTACTCCTATCTGTTTCCCTTCTTTTTTTTTTCTAAGACTGGCAGGAACTATCGAAACTGATTTTTTTGTTTTGAATGGTGAGTGCAGGGATGATGATGATGGATGAGGTGAGTTGCTAGATCATGCATAGGGTGAATTGTAGGAACCTAAAAAGTCCATCATATGCCTTTGTATTGCTTCCTATAGGATTTCCAGATCACTGTAATTCCTACAGGATCATCCTATACATTTTCAGGGGATCCTGTAGAAAACACAGTCTTTGCATAAATCGAAGCAATGCAGTGGAAAAATGACAAAAATGATGGAGGTATGCATTGTAAGGAGTGAAGAAGATGAATATCTAAGAGGAAAGGGTCTCCTTGGTATCCTCTTTTGCTCCATGATTGTCTTTCTCTCCCACCTGCAAATGGAAATTTCATGACAAATACATATATATTTTTTATTTTTATTTTTTTGAAAAACAACTAGGATGCCTCAGAGAGGTTTTCACCCTAGCTATTTTCCCTAGGCGCCTCTAGGAAGGTTTTCATCCAGGGATCTTCTTATTCTCTTTTTCTTTTTGTTCTTTTTTCTTTCTTTTTTCTTCATCACTAGGCCGCCTCAAGAGGTTTTCAATCCAAAGATGGGACTCAGGCACCTCATGGAGGTTTTCACCTGAGTCCTTATTCTTTTTTATTTTTTCTCAGTGATTTGATGAGGGAGGAGCTGGAACTTGCTCCACCATCATCACTGTATTATTGATATTATCAACAAACTCTTTTTCTGATAAAGGTCTCTTGTACATTTTCAATCGGTGTCCATTAGCATGCAAAGGAATGGCTTCTTCATCTATGGTTCTGATTTGCATTGAACCATTATAATGGCATCTTTCCACAACATAAGGTCCAAGACATATTGTCCTTAACTTGCCCTTGAAGTCTTTATACCTAGAATGATATAACAATGCCCAATCACCTTCCTAAAATTGCTTCTCCTTAATATCTTTATAATGCCAGATCTTCCTCTAAAGTTGAACTACCTATGTATATAGGAGGGCCTACATTCTGAATTCATCCAAGCCATTCAATTGGAACAATCTCTCCTTCTATGCACTGTTGAGATCCAAATCTAGTTGGGTTTCCAACCTTAATGTGCTATATTCAAACTTGATGGACATCAAGGATTTTTTCCCATAGACCAGCTCATAGGGTGTGAATCTAATGGTGGTCTTCCATGTGGTATTATAGGCCCAGGTGGCATCAACTAGTCTTTCTTCCCAATCCTTCCTGACACTACTCACCACCTTTGTTATGATGCCCTCCAATGCTTTGTTGGTCACCTCTACTTGCCCATTAGCTTGTGGATGATAGGGAGTGGAGGTCCAATGCTTGATATTGTGATAGCTGAGCAAGTATTCAATCATGTTGGAGGTAAATTGGCTGCCTTGGTCTATGACCAGCTCTCTAGGGTACCCAAATTTGTAGAATACATTCTCCCTTAGGAACTCAACCACCTTCTCTTTTGTTGTTGCCTTAATTGCCTTGGTTTCAGCCCACTTAGTGAAATAATTAGTGCACACAATAATGGACTATTTTTCCTTTGAGGGAGGGTCAATAGGCCTAATGAAGTCCATGCCCCACTTGTCAAATGGCTTGAAAGTCACTTGAGGCTGTAGAGGAATTTCATCTCTTGGAGTAGGCCTTCCCATCCTCTGGCACCAATCACACTGACTAGTGTACTTTTTCACATCCTGATGAAGAGTGGGCCAATAATAGCCTACTTGTAACACTTTGAATTATGTCCTCTTTGCTGCAAAGTGACCTCCACAAGGCCCATCATGACAGGTCAGAAGGATTTCAAAGACCTCCTCTTCCCTAAAACACCTTCTCAAGATTTGATCTAGGCCAAGTTTGAAGATAGTTCCCCCAATCCAAGTGAAGGGGGCGCTTTTCCTAACTATCTTACTCTTTTATTTGGAGGACAAGTTTGGTGGGAACTGTGATGATACCAAATAGTTTTCTATATCAACAAACCATGGAGAGAGAACTGAAATAGCAAACAAGTGCTCGTCTGGTAACTGGTCATCCACCATTCTTTCTTCACTTGCAGGCACATTTACCCTAGATAAAAAGTCTATAACAACATTTTCCTTACTAGGCTTATCAACAATGGTTAGATCAAACTGCTATAATAAAAGTAACCATCTTATAATTTGAGCATTCACATCTGGTTTCTTAATTAAATATTTGATTGCAACATGGTTAGTATGTACAAATGTTTGATAGCCTATAATGTAATACCTGAATTTGTTTAATGAATGCACAATAGCCGAGAGTTCCTTTTCAGTCACTGTATAATCTAGCTCGACCTTTGACAATCTCTTACTGATAAAATAGATATCATAAGGCAGTTTTTCCTCTACCTGACCTAGGGATGCTCCTATGGCTATGTGTGAGGCATTAGCATGAATATGAAAGGGGATAGCCAAGTGTGGGCCTCGGAGGATTGGTGTGGTGGTTAACTTATCCTTTAGAATTTCTAAGGCCTCTTGATACATTTTTGACCATATAAACTCAGAATATTTGGCCAACAAACCAAATAAAGGAGAGGCCAACTTGTTGAAGTCCTTTGTGAACCTTCAGTAGTATCAAGCTAACCCTAAGAAAATTCTAACATCTCTTTGCTTTTGAGGAGGTGAGACCCTTTCGATGATGGATATTTTCTTTTGGGTCCACCTACAGTCCTTGTTGAGATATTGAATGACCTAGCATGGTCCCTGCAGTCGTTAAGAATTCACATTTTTCAGGATTGAGAGACAAGTTCATTTCAATGCATTTGTGCAGTACTTTGCCTAGGTTAGACAAGGCTTCTTGAAAATCACAGCCATAAGGTGTAAAATCATCCATATAAATTTCCACCGCATCATGGACTAATTCAATGAAAATAGTCAAGACTGCTCTTTGGAAAGTGGCAGGAGGATTGCATAGGCCAGAAGGAAGAACCCTATAAGAAAAAGTACCCCAAGGATAGGTGAATGTGGTCTTATCCTGGTCTTCTGGGCAGATATGGATTTGGTTGTACCCACTAAATCCATCTAGGAAAGAGAAAAACCTTTTCCTTGCTAGGATGTCTAGCACTTGGTCAATGAAGGGGTAGAGGAAAATGATCCTTCTTTGTGGCTTTATTCAGCTCACTGTGATCGACACAAATCCTCCACTTACCATTTTTCTTGGTAACTAACACCAAAGGGGAAACCCACTCAATGTCGAAGGTAGGGTAAATGAATCATGCATCTAGAAGTTTTTTCAATTCTTCTTTGAATATATCTTTAAGAGTTGGATTCATCCTCCTTTGTGGTTGCCAGACTGACTTGCAACCTTCTTTGATGTAAATGTGGTGAGTACACACTGAGGGGTGTACTCCCTTCATTTCATTGTAACTCCAAGCGAGGGCTGCTAGATTTTCCTTTAACATGTTGCATAGCTTCTCCTCTTTGAGAGCAGAAAGAGATGGACTGATTTTCAAGGTTTTCTCTGGGCTGAATTCTATGGTTTTGACACAGAGTGGGTTGGAAACAGCCAAGCATAAGTCAATTGGATGATTATTCTAGGTTTCCTTTACTGCTTCTTCTAAAGGTAATGAACCAATATTTGGACTTTGGAGCAGGTGTTTAATCAAGTCATCCTCATCTTGTTGTCATCCTCCCATGGTTGCTTCCAAAGCATAAAGTTAGGTGGAATAAACCTCATATTCTTCCTCCTCCTGCAACCATAAAGGTAAATCATGTTGTAGAGAAGGTTGAGCAGGAGGGTATAGGACTAACTGCTTGGACATATGCCCATTCTTGATGGTCATATTCCTAGATTTGTAGTTAATGTAAGAATCGATTGTGGCCAACCTTGGCCTCCCAAGGATGAGAGGATAACACGTAAGCTTAGCCTTAGGCTGGAGAACTAGGACATCTATAGGGTACTCCCAGGAGTCAATGGAGACCATTAGATCCTCCAAAATTCCCTCAAGGGTTATTGTGGAATGGTCTGCAAGTTGCAGAACTATTGTGGTCTTCCTAAATGACCCTTGGAGGTTGAGCTTGAGCATGGTGTCCTTGGTTATCACATTAATTGCAGCCCCAAGATTGATCAGAGTGTGTGGAACGATGGTGCCATTGATGTGCACATCTACTATAGGACTTCTAGGGTCCAAACATTTTGGACATATTACCTGCCCCAACATTAAGTCGGATAGCTACCTAATGAAATTAATGTTTGGGGCATCTTTTTTTTTTTCCTCCCTGGATGCTTGAAGCATTTCTCCTTAATCAACTTATTGTAAATGGAAACATATTTTACTGCTTGGAGAAGGGGGATCTTTACACATAGATTTTTCAATTCTCCCAGAAGTTCAATCTCTTTTGGGGTAGGCTGGAGTGGTTGGGCTAATCTCTCAGGAAAGGGTGGATTACCTCCCTAGGTGGAGGGGGAGGTTTGTTATTTGGGAGAACTCTCCTAGATCCCAGGTTAATCTCCTAGATTTCCATAGCATAAGCTGGATATGATGTCTCTCCACTATATAATTGTTGAGCCTGCGTATTTTTTGGGTTCAAATTTGGTTGGGTAGGCATCTTGGGTTGCTTGGGTGGAGCAAAATGTAGGAGTTGCAGTTCGGCAGGTGGTGGAGGCAATAGAGCTGGAGCATTGTTGTTCTGGGGCCTCCACCCCTAGAGTGGTGTATTCCACTAAGGTTGTGGCGGAGCGTAAGATTGAAATGACTAGCTGGTTGGCTGGGAATGATATTGAGATGCATATGACCAACGAGGTGGTGGAGACCAGGAAGGATGAGCAGGGGGTTCCCAAGAAGGTATAGTTGTGGTTTGGTTTGGGTGGTAATATGCATGGGATGAACCTTGCATGCCCTGTTGTTATGGTCTAGGCCTAGGAGGTCTCCTTTGGTTAATGTAGCAAAGATGCTCAGTGACCCCTTCAGCTCCTTGATATATAGATTTGAGTTTGGGTAAAGAGGGGCACTTGTCCGTGGAGTGGTTTTCTACATAGACCACACAAATTTCAATATAATTCAATGGGTATTCGTTCCTAGTATGTCTCCTGGTGCATCTAGGACAAAAGATGGCCAACGCTCTCTCTACTTGCTTTTAATGTCCATGGTGTCCATTTGCAAGGCAAGGGTTTGCAACATCTCACTTTTGAAATATTCTATCATGTTTCCAATTTCACCCTTGATGGATGAGTTGGAAGATGATGTACTGGCCATAGGTTGACTACCCCTACCCATTTTCCTGACCAACCTAGAATGGTTTCTAAAGACAGTCTTGATATCCTCATAAGGTAATTGGTAGATATATCCTCCTGCTAACAAATGTAAGGTATCCAAAATATCTTCTCTTACTCCCCTAAGCAGGACCAGCTTTAGTGACTTAGGGTCAAGTGTGCACCTGACCCTTTTGTAACTGAGATGGAATCTTTATTTGTAGTCTTCTAAGGATTCATCATGGCCTATGGTCATCCTGAAAATTTCTTCTTTAGTATCCTTTGACCGACAGTAGTCCTGATATTTTTTTATAAACGCTTGCTTCATCTGAGCCCAAGTTGTGATGCTATCTCCAGGTAAGCCCATGAACCAGCGCAATAATGCATCCTTGAGGGTAGACAGAAATAGTTTTAAATTTTTATCATCATCTGTATAGTCATAGGTTCGGCATATAATAGCAAACTCAAATAGGAAAGTGTCGGGGTCCTCTGTGGTTAGGCCATGGAAATGAGGTAGGGCAGAGGGGCTTATATTTTTTATCTTAGTGTCCCCATTAGCTTCCATGATGGGGAAGGCACCCTCAACTCTCTCTCTGTTCCCTCTGTCATTTTGGTTTTCAGCCATTGGTTCAGTAGGAATGGTCCTCTTCTTTTTCTTCCCTGATAAGTTCTTCAAATATGTCAGGTTTCTCACCTAAAGGTTCCTCCAGTTCACAGCCACTAAAGAAGAGAGAAGGTTGGTTGTTGGATACAGTGGGGGTATTTGGAAAAAATTTCCCTATTCCTACGAGGCGTGAAAGGAAATATTTTTGGGTTGGTTTTGTATTCTTTTTTTTTAAACCTGGAAAGTACTTGCAGAAATGAAATTGTTGATTGAATGAAAATCACTGACAGAATGAAAAAGCTACTTGCTGAATTGAAATCCTACTTGCAGAATGGAAAGGAAAGTAGATAATGAAAAATGAAAGAAAGGAAGCAACTAGATTACTTTTGCAGAAATAAACTAATGATAGAATATTGAAGACAAGAAATAGAAGAAAAGAAAGCAGTAATCACATTCTACTCAGACACCCCCCCAGAAATGGTGCCAAAAAGTGATGAGTTCTAGTATTGCAGCAAGGATGTTGCAACTCCTGGGCTACTAGATTTACTTATCAACTTGGGGTTCGTACAAACTTGGAGGTGATAGTGTTGTATGCACAAGTAAAAGTGATGGTCCTGCCTGTTGTCACTGTTCAGTTGGCAAGAGACCACTGGGGTTCCAAGCCAGACTTCTATAGAGTTAGAAGAAGCTTGATTATTTGATGGAAGAAGGGAAAATCTACTCTAAGAGAACTACTCTACTGCAATAATGGAAACAAACAATATATATTGCTAAATCACACTATACCCTAATTAACCATTTAAGCAGCTATGCTAATCATAATTTCTAAATCACCACTAAACCAATGTTACTATCTAAGTTGCAGAAGTAAAAAGCATCAAGCATTACTGATGTGAAGGCAAAGAAACTAAACTAAATCTGTTTTCACTTTTTTTGGTTTTCTAGGCAAAATCAAGTATGAAAACTAATTGTTCTTGTGGATGTGACAGGTGGATGGAAGGTGTTTAAGGATGGGTAGAAGGTTTATGAAGTGTTTGGATGGTGTGGAGGGGTCCTAGGAGGCTTTTTGTGACTTCCTAGAGGTTTCCCATCAATTAAGCCTCAAAACAGGTTGTTTCAGGAAAACCTACAGGATGTACTAGAAACCTACACAATGATCCTATAGGAATTACATAGAACCTACAGAGTACAGCCGAGAACTAATTGTGAGGTGTTGGAGGTGTTGGGAGGCTTGGGAAAGGTGTGTGATTGGTGGAATGGGGTGTTAGAAGGTCTAGGAGCAGTCAAGATTCAATATCCAAGATAAGAGATGGCTAGATTCGCTCAATGTATATAGGGGAATTTCAATGAAAAATGATGAAAAACTAGTGAGGGTGATGGTGAAACAAGGGATGGATAAGGTGGATCAAGTGGAAGGTGGTTGTTGGTCATGAAGTCTTGGTCCCTTCTTGAGGTACCTACTCTACTTAAAACATGTGTGTCTTCCAAGAACTATGTAACTAGATAAGTTTTCATAAACTAGAAAAGCATGAATCAATTGCCTATATTATGCATGAAGAAAGTTATTGAGGGGAATGAAAGCATGAGTGAGATACTATTCAGGAATGGAGATGGAAAAATATTACAATGAAATCTACCTTGCAACATTAACCAAGTATTAAATCAAAGACAACAAACTCCAAAGCTCATATAAGAACTAGATATCTGTGTTTTTGGGGCTACTGAAGGGTCCCTTCCTCAAGTCATGGTCCCAGAGGGAGGAAGTGAGGTTGAGACACCTTCTAACAACCTTATGGTGATCCTTTTTCTCCTTGATAACCTGCTACTTGAAAGAAGGCACAAATGGAAGAAAACTATCACACAACCAATCTAATCTACATTGTCGTAATGGAAATGCATCTACTAAACAAATGGATAGTTAAGCTATGAATCTACACTAGCATACATGCACAATAAAGAGGTGCCTTGGATGCTAGGGTTGGGCCCTAACCCAAGAGCTTCAGTCGTCTGAGCTAACTTAGTGCTGGCTCAAAACAAAACTCATTCTTATTACCAAAACAATGGATTACATAAAAAAATATCACAAGTCTTGCAGCTCGAAAATAGAGTAGAGTTTTACAATCAAAAATCCAAATCCTACTGAGGTACTAGGCCTCTCTACTTATACATATGAAGTCTCCAACAACTTCCTTAAAATTAGGGAGGCTTGGATCCCAAACATGAGATAAACTGGTGCTTTATCTTTCACTTGCTCAGCCTCCTTCTAGTCCTCCTGATTTGGTTGTTTGCACTCTGAACTGATGGAGGAATATTTGAATGGAGGGGTAGTAAATGAGGAAGATTTACCTCCTATAATCCCTCTCCCTTCTCCCATTCAAGTTTTGACCTTGGTATTTGCAAAAATTCCTTGATTTTATCCTTTAACCCTGCATTAAATGCACATTAGACCACAAAGAAAAATATCCAACTCTAACTCATCTCATAAACAAAATATAATCAAAAGTATGCAATAAGTTATGAGAATAGTTGGTTTCACTAAGCTGGGAGATGAATTGAGGCCCATATAATTACCCAATGACGAGGCTCATCAGCACTTTACACACATGCCTTATTTATGTATAATGACCAACAATATGACACGACATGACATGATTGCATAAAAGACACACAACTGAATCAGAAAAAAGAAATATAAATGAAAGACAATATGTACTGGAAGTGCAGCTCGTAGGTGCTACTAAAAATAATGCTTAAGATGTCGGTCATTTATGAGAATCGGGTCAATCTTCCCATCAAAGTTTCAGCTTGAAGGCATTGTGTTTGACCCTCTTTTTGAATGTGAATGGTCCAATACATAGTGGCTAAAACTTAGTTTGTTTACCTTTTTCCTCACGGGGTTTATCCCATTTCAAAACTAGGTCGCCCACATCAAACCTATTCATCCCTACATATTTTCTATCAAATCAGTCCTTTATATGGATTTTATGCATGGATAATCAGTATTTGGCTTTTAGCCTCTCTTCCTCAAGTTTTATTAAAGTGTCTATCATGTTATGAAATATAGGCAAAGTTTTCCTTGTGACCCTTGGGAGAGCTACAAGGTTGGAAGATACAAGTTTGGGGGAAAGATAACTTATTTATCATAAACTAGAAATCTTTGTGAGGTTTTCATGGAAGGCTTTGGAGTTACATGGTCAGCCCAAAGTACATTAGTCAAAGTACTATGTTAGTTATTATGTTTAGAGAAAATGGTATTTTTAACTATGCGAATAATATTTTTATTTGTTGATCCAACTAGGCCATTTCCTTGGGGATAATAATAAGATGCATGTTTTTAAATAATCCCATTCTCTAATGAAAATTCATAAAGTCTTAATGATGAAAATTACATTGCATTATCAAAGACAAGTGACATAGGAATGACAAACCTGGTTATGATGTTCTACTGGAAAAAGTGAATGACCTCCTAGTCATTTACTTGTCTGAGAGGAAATGCCTCTCACATCCAAGTGAAGTAATCTATAGTTGTGAGGATATACCAGTCCTTCTTCGATAAGTGTGGAAAAATATCTCCAATAACATCAACGCCCGACTATTGGAATGGTTTTTCGACTACTACTGGGAGAAATGGGGCAACTAACCTTTTATCACAACCAACACATTTTTGACAAGCTTGGCACTTGCAAACATAAGTATACACATCTATGAAAAGAGTGGACCAATAATAACTAACACTCATAACTTTTTGTGTTGTAGTTTTGTTCGCATAGTGGCCACCTACCAGTCCATCGTCTATGTCCTTAAGGACCTTCTCTATATATCGAGGCTCAAGGAACCTTAGTAGAACTCCATTGTGGTGCTTCCAAAATTGCACTCCATGGACATATTGATATGATAAATGAATTTTCCTTTTCTATTTGTTTGATAAGTGGCAGGGAAAGATGCCATGTTCCAAAAAATATTATAGATCTATGTACCAAGGCGTTGTGGACATGGAATGAGGAACGTGATCAATATTGTACATTTATATTTCCTGCTCCCATCCTAAAATATCTTGTTTGGGAGCGTCCTTTACTTCTACTGCTAGTCTACATAGGACATAGCCCTCATAGTATGAATTGGTTTGGACTCCTAATCATATTGTTGAATACAGGTCATCCAGTTAGCCTTTTTCTCGCCCAACTCTTGTTGAACAAGAAAGGTTATCACTGTCAAGTGAGGCACAAATACAGTTGTATGTGATTTAAGTAAATAGGGCCTAAAATACTTCACTGCCTTGTATAATAGATACATTTATTTTTCAATGGAAGGGTAATTTAATTTTTGGCCTTGTATCCTAGCACTCATAAAATAAATAGGTCACTTGTTTCCTTCATTTTTCTTCTGAGTTAATACAATGATAATTAATAAATCCAAAGAAAATGTGTAGAGCATGAAATATTTTCCATGGTATGGATTGAATATTGTGGGTGAAATGGCTATAGCTTGTTTTATCTTAGCAAAAGTGTCCTTCTCCTGCTTGTCCCATCTATATACTCTTGGAATATGGAATTACTTTGGGAGGGGGGTGAATTAATAATACTGAGATCCTTAAACCTTTTTACTGAATATGATTTTAGTTCTTTCCTCTATTATATGTTACTTATAAGATCCTTCATTCATAAATAAAGTGAGCAACAATCTTAAGCATTCATATGTTCATATATTTTACCACACGAGAAACACACACATATTGGCATCGTTGTTTTCATTTGGAACCCCAAAGGGAAAAAACTACCAATTTGTTGTTGTTTATGATGTAAATTAAGTACCTACTTAATTAAATAATTTTTTTTGAGTACCCACTCACAGGAGGCACCGAACCCCTTAAGTTAGAAAGCACCTACTTTCCAAGAGGCACCATCCTCTTCTAAATTTAGGATACAACCTGCTCTTGTGACTTTTCTACTGTTCATACAATTTTCAAACTGAAAACAGAGGCACATACAAATACAGAAAAATACCAATCTAGTTGGTTATAGAAACAACTTCTTCTTTTGGTCCTCTACAGTCCCGCAGACTCCCTTAGTCTCATCCAACAACACTATATCCTCTTCTTAGAACTACATATCCTTAACTTTGTGCCTTCTCGCACACAGGCTCTACTACACTCCTTTCAGTTCTTCTTTTGTGCTCATTTCACAATGCACTCTCTCTACACACATTTCTCATCTCTTCAACAATACATTCTACACCCCACCTTTCTCAATGGAAATTGATGGTTTTGATCCTCTGCTACACATTTCACAATGTTGTCTCTGCTTCCTATTTCCACAATGATCGAGTGTATCTATGTATGGCTCCTCCTTCTGTTGTTGTGTCTTATGGTTGAATTCTGTCATGGAATTAAACATAAGAATGGGATTATGAGTTCTTCACTGACTCCCTGTGTAATCCTCCATAATGATAATTTAATCTCAGTCAACCTGCACACTCTACCATGACTTCCCATGCTTATTCAATGCTTCATAGAGCTTGAAAGTACTCAAGAATGGTCACTTTGTTCCTTACTTAAATATACAAGATGTGCATGGGAATTAGGAGTTGGCGTTCTTCATCTCATCAGTTCTTCTCTATGGATGGTTGTCGTCATTGCCATGTCTCAATGCGTTCTATAGATTGCGCTGACTCCATAAGCCAACTTCATTGATTTGCATTTAATCTCTAGTTGTCAACCCATTCATACTTTTAATTCACTCTACCGTTACATTAGAGCCACAAAATATCGTAACTCATACAAGAGGAATGTTACAATATCACATAGTTCAAATACCTTTAGCCCCTTGTCGCTTATCCCTTAGTTCCTTTGGTCTCCACACGACCATGTGCCAATTAATATTGGAGCCACTTTTATTGTAACATTTTTCAAATTCCATTTGCATAGGACTTACGAGGTCCTCAACCTCCAATATACTGACATTTGAGTTGACATCATTCTTTCATCATCTCTCCATGTGGTGCCTTCTAAGTGGCGACACGTGTCACCCAAATTTTCCCCTTTACACAACCGAAAATGCCAAAACAAGTTGCCATGTGTGCACCGTACCTCCACGTATGCTGACATCATTTTCCACTTCGGCTCTTAAGGACCAATCGGCTGTGATCATGTGTCTATTAGGAGGAGAGAGAAAGAGTCCCCTTCATCCCTGGTCCTACATTGAATTCCTTTGTATTTCTTTTCCTTTGCGAACCTAGATGCTTCCAAAAAGTTACAATCTGTAGGGACTTACAAGGTTCCAATATTTTGATTACCAGGGAAAATTTTAAGGATGGAAGTGTATCTTAAATTTTAAAAAATTGGTGAATCTTACTAGTCTCTAATAGACAAATTATAAAAATTTTGATGATATTTTTGTAAAAATTTCAAGAATTTTTATTACATTATATTAGTCTATATAAGATCTTGGTGAGTTTTAAGGTAAAATAATTTTATCTTATAAAACTTGGGCGAACTATTTTTAGAAAATATGGGAATTGACAAATCTTTTTTTGGAAGAAGTACAGTAAAGTATCCCGCATACGAATATTGGCCCATAAAATTTTCCCTGTCGATGACCTCGTCCTCTGATATAGCCTACTTTGCAGAATTGATAAGTCTATTACTCTGAGGTTCTGATATGACCTTTGATCTGAGGTTATGATCAGTCCCCCTATATGCTTAGACTCCAACCTCCAATATTCCTTCCTCCAATGTTCCAATGGCCCCATCCTTATAATATGTTTCATGCTCATCCCTTCCGATATCGGCTCTAATAATTTGGGTCCCGATGCTCTGAGGTTTAATGTGATCTGATCTCTAATTGTTAGGATATTCTGACACATAGGAAATAGTTAAGTACAACTTGGTCTAGTATAGAGTTAGGTATAGAGATAGGTAAAGTGTGTTTCTTTACCTTGTACATTTTGTAACTTACAATCCGACGGTCACGATATGTAGTGATCCGACGGTTCATTCTCTCCTCGGTATTACCGACACTTGATCCATGGCTTGACACCCGATTGGTCCATGATTTCTATTTAAAGCGCATGGAGGGTCATTTGTAGGGTAATCCGTCTATGAGAGAAGCTTATGTAAATTTTCATTCTTTTATTAATAAATTGCCTGAAGTGGTCGCGTTCGCTCAGGCCATGGACTGTTTCCCTCTTTGAGGGTTTTAACCACGTCAAAAATACTGGTGTATTGATCTGCGATCTGGTTGTGAGTGGTGTCCTTTGGTGTTCTGTCTGAGGAACTTACCCTGTAAATTCCTACATGGTATCAGAGCCATTTGAGGGCCGCGTCCATTGGTGATCCAAATCTGAAGCCGGTAGAACTGCATCCGACTGTTGTTTCCCAGGTCTATTGTTTCTGAATACTTTCAGGCCGAGAGGACTACTCTATTGTGTTGGGAGCAACTGTTCCAGTGAGGAACCCCTTTCGTTTCACGCGAAAAGGTTTCCGGTAGCCCTAGCTGCGTCATTTTTAAGATCTGGAGGTATACAGTGTTTATTTGCAGTTTACAGTTATTTTCTGTCTGTTTATTTCGGTTTCGGTTTATTTAAGCCTTTTTTATTACCGGATCTATACCTTTCAATTCTACGTATGCTCTTTGCCCTGCGAATCTGTGCGATCTGGGCAAATCAGAAACAGAAAGGAAGGATTTTTCTCATGCGTATGCTCTTTTCCCTGCGCCTTAGTGTGATCTCGGAAAATCAGAAACATTGAGGAAAATATTTAGTTTCCGGCTAAAGCTAACTTTGAGCCGCAAGGTTCATTTTTGAAAATATTTAGTTTTTCGGCTAAAGCTAACTTCGAGCCGCAAGGTTCATTTTTTTTTGTATGTCCGTGTTGGGTTTTGTGTTTTTTGTTTTGTAGGGAAAAAGAGCCTTCTCAAAGCAAGCATGCAACCCAAAGCATTACCCCCCCCCCCGCCCCCCCCCCTCTCTCTCTCTCTCAAATCTTTTGTATAGCTCAATTGGTTCAAAGCTATTTTAAGAGAGCAGAGGTCTTGGGTTCAAATCTCCATTTTTTGGGGGTGGATTTTTTCATTTCCGCACATTCCCACACTTTGTCGGCGACTTCAACAACTTTTTTTCAAAAAGCCATAACTTCTTCATCCGGAAGCCGTTTTTAGAGCCGTTTTTTTTAAACCAGCCTAATTTTTTGAGATCTATCCATTGGAACACTTAGTTTCAGCATATTTAGCTTCAGTTTCCGTTGAAATGGAAAGTCAATACCAAGTTACCCTTGACAGCACCAACTACTTCCAATGGTTGTCCTACATTGAGGATTTATTTAGAAGTAAAGGTCTCTTCAGAATAGCCTCAGGCCAATAAAAGAAACCGAAGGATGAAGATAAGGCTGCTAAATGCGAAAATAGGCAAGATCAAGCACGTGGATTGATAGGGATGTCTATTTCTCCAGATCTTTGATTCCATATTGCAGAACTTGATACTCCTGATGAAGCAAAGAAACAAATCAATAAAGTTTTTGGGATTAAAAATGAAATTAGAGCCCAACAACTTGAAAATGAGTTGCTTACATTGGACCTTAATAATTTTTCTTGCATTGAAGATTTCTTGTCCAAGTTCAAGACCCTTAGATATCTCTTGGAAGGTGTTAAGGTTAAGAAAGAAGATAGTAACCTTATCTATTCCATTCTTACTAAGTTGGGACCAGCCTACTCTGTGTTTGTTTCCACCTTCCATTCTACAAGAGAAGCCTTCATTTCTCAAGTAACAGACTACAAGTCCCCTTCCTTTGACTCTTTTTGTGATTCTTTAATAAGAGAACAAGAAAAACTCTTACACCTTGGTCTTCTTAATCTTGGAAACTCTTCCAAGAAAGCATTAGCCGCCCAGCAGCAACCAAATTCAAAGAATCCTAAGAATTCATATCCTAAAAATAATGGTCCTAAACCAAACAAGGGTCCTAAGCAATCTCAGCCTCAAAATGAAAAATCATTTCAACAAAATGCTAAGACAAATAAAAACAAATGGAACAAGACTGATAGACATTGCAACTTTTGTAATCGAGATGGCCACTTAGAATCCAAATGCTTTAAGAAGATGGAAGCCTTGGAAGCATCAATGAAGAAGCATAACATCCATTTGGAGCAATCTTCAAGTTCAACTTCATCTTCAGGAATGGCACTTTCTGCATGTGGTTGTCAAGCATCTCGGTCCGGCTATGCACTAAATGTATCTTCTTCTTCTTATTCTCATGAGTGGCTCATTGATTCTGGAGCTTCTTATCACATGGCCAAAAACAAAGCCATGTTTTCTTCTTTAAATGATTGTAACAGCAAAAATATATATGTTTTTGATGATAGATCTCTTAGTGTTGTAGGGACTGGAACTTTTCATCTAGACAATGGTCAATTTAATGATGTATTATGTGTTCCAACCTTATCCTGCAACCTTCTATCTGTATATCAGATAACTCATTCAGGTGAAGGTAAAATCGTTGAATTTTCACCTCATGATGTTGTAATCAAGGACCTAAGAGATCCTAAACAGATTTTAGCTACTGGCATTGCTGATGATTCTACAAGGTTGTATAAGTTTCACAACTTTGGGTCATCAAATCTTCCCTCAGTATTTGTTGCTCATAACGATGAAGTGAGCAAACTTTGGCATGAGTGATTTGGTCACTTAAACTATCGCTCCCTTCAGCATCTATGTAAAGAAAATATGGTGACAGGTCTTCCTATGGTATCTTGCAGAGATGGTGTTTGTTCTGGATGTGTACTCGGAAAACATCATCGGGACAGTTTTGAAAAGCGTGCCTCTTGGCACGCCTCAGCCCCTTTACAGCTTGTGCATAGTGATTTATGTTGTCCACTTCTAGTTGTTTCATTCTTTGGCTGCAAGTATTTCTTAACTTTCATTGATGATTTCTCCAGACGCACTTGGGTATACTTCTTAAAACTCAAGAGTGAAGTATTTAACACATTTTTGGCCTTTGTTGAAAAACAATCTGAACATCAAATTCTTAAGCTAAGATCGGATAATGGCGGAGAATATGTTAAAAACACATTCCTCAACTTTTGCACTGAGAATGGAATTCAAATGCAACATACTATTCCATATACTCCACAACAAAATGGTGTAGCTGAAACGAAGAATCGCACCTTAAAGGAAATGGCTAATTGTATGCTACAATCTAAAGGACTTGGTCTTAGTTTTTGGGCAGAAGCAATTAACTGTGAAAATTACATAATAAATCGCACTCCTACTAAGGCTTTAAAGAATATCACTCCAGAAGAAGCATGGAGCTCAATCAAACCAGATGTAAGTCACTTTCGTGTTTTTGGAAGTGAAGCGTGGGCCCATATTCTAGATGAAAAGCATAAAGCTTTAGAACCTAAGAGTGAAAAATGTACTTTTGTTGGATATTCTGAAGATGACAAAGGCTATAGACTTATTCCATTTAAGTCCAAAAATGTTATCATTAGAAGAGATGTAAAATTTGATGAAAATATATCGGCCTGCGAGCCTAGTCTGGCGGATGTGCCACCTCTCCCTATCTCTTCTACTTTTGAAAACAATTCTTCTTCAGATGATGAAAGTGAGGATGACAATCCTCCCCCACCATCTAAGGATCCTCCTTCAGCTCCTCAGCTTCCAAAATGGGTTCGTGCTACTCGAGATGCAGCAGGTGATCTTGCCGGTGATCCTACAGATTAGCGACGCACACGTTCTCAGTTTGACAGAGCCTCTTCTTTACTGGCTCAAGCTCCAGTAAATTATGATCCTGACACCCTTACAGAAGCTTCAGGCCATCCAGATTGGGAAGTAGCTATGAATGAAGAATATCATTCATTATTGGCAAATGATACATGGGATCTTGTTCCTCTACCAAAGGGAAAAAATCTTGTTAGATGCAAATGGGTCTACAGAACCAAGTATGGACCAGATGGGAAAGTTGATAAACATAAAGCGCGTCTTGTTGCTAAAGGTTTTTCACAGGTTGAAGGCATTGACTACACTGAAACCTTCTCCCCTATTGCAAAAATGAACTCTATCCACCTTGTTCTTTCCCTTGCTGCCTCGTTCAAATGGGAAGTCCATCAGATGGATGTTAAATTCGCCTTCTTGCATGGGGACTTGCATGAAGAAATCTATATGGAACAACCTATTGGCTTTATACAAACAGACTCTAGCCTTGTATGTCGGCTTAAGAAATCCCTTTATGGTCTCAAGCAAGCTCCTTGAGCTTGGTATGCCAAAATGGATAACTTTCTTTTAGAATCTGGCTTTTCTAGGTGTCATTCTGACAATACTGTCTACACCAAGAAAGTGGGCAAGTCTCTTATCATTCTTTTTCTTTATGTTGATGATCTTATCCTGAGTGGTAGTGATCCCAACCTTATAAACCATGTGAAGTCTAGCCTTAAAAGGAAGTTTGAAATGACAGACTTAGGACACTTACATTATTTTCTCGATCTTCAAGTCTTGCGATCCAAGGAAGGTATTTCCCTTTCTTAGTCCAAGTATGCCTGTGATATTCTACGCCACTTTCACATGGAAGACTGTAAGCCAGCCCCTTCTCCCTTTCAGTCTGGAGTCAAACTTTCAGTCACTTGTACTTCTCCTGAAGTTGATGCTACCTTATACCGTCAACTTGTAGGAAAACTTTTGTATCTAACCCATACTCGTCCTGACCTTTCCTTTGTTGTTGGCCTTGTTGCTCGGTTTATGCAAAAACCACGTGAAAGTCATTGGAAAGCAGCTAAAAGAATACTTTGTTATGTTCGAGGTACAGTTCAGTTTGGGATTCATTACAGTGCCGAAGCATCTCCTCTATTGGTTGGTTTCACTGATTCCGATTGGGCTAGTGACCCTGATGATCGGAAGTCTACTGCAGGTTATGTGTTCACTCTTGGTTTAGGACCTATTACATGGGGTTGCAAGAAACAAAGTGCCATTTCTCTTTCTTCAACAGAAGCAGAATATCGTGGTTCCATAGAAGCTAGTAAGGAAGCCTTGTGGCTTCGTCAGATCCTGTCAGAGTTTGGCTTTCAGCAGCAGCATCCGACTACACTTTGGTGTGATAATCAAAGTGCCATTTAGCTATGCAAAGATCTAGTCCAACATCAGCGCAACAAACACATTGAACTGCACATGCACTTCATCAGAAATCTCATTCATGACCATGTTCTTGAAGTGCAATATTGTTCAACAGATGATCAAGTTGCAGACATCTTCACAAAGGCTCTCACAGAGGCGAAGTTCACTAAACTTCGATTTATGGTTGGAGTTCAGGAAGTTGTCACTAAGGGGGGATAGGCTCTAGTGCCTCCTTCCTTCTCCTATTGTGTCATATTTGTAAATCCTTCAATCCTATCCCAATTTGTTCTTAAGGGGGGATGTTAGGATATTCCGACACATAGGAAATAGTTAAGTACAACTTGGTCTAGTATAGAGTTAGGCATAGAGTTAGGTAAAGTGTGTTTCTTTACCTTGTACATTTTGTAACTTACAATCCGACGGTCACGATATGTAGTGATCCGACGGTGCATTCTCTCCTCGGTATTATCAACACTTGATCCGTGGCTTGACACCCGATTGGTCCATGATTTCTATTTAAAGCGCATGGAGGGTCATTTGTAGGGTAATCCGTCTATGAGAGAAGCTTATGTAAATTTTCATTCTTTTATTAATAAATTGCCTAAAGTGGCCACATTGGCTCAGGTCGTGGACTATTTCCCTCTTTGAGGGTTTTAACCACGTCAAAAATACTGGTGTATTGATCTGCGATTTGGTTGTGAGTGGTGTCCTTTGGTGTTCTGTCTGAGGAACTTACCCTGTAAATTCCTACACTAATATAGTTTGCCCCAAAGATTCGATTAGTCCTCTACTCTGAGGTTTTGGATATTTGGTCTCCTCTTAAGGACTTCAAGCTCCCTACTCCAGTGATCAAGAACTTTTTATTCCGATTGCAATTTCTAGATTTCCCTATATTGTTTGAACGCTTATTCATAACACTTTCTGCTAGATATAGTCCAATGTACTATTTGAGCCCATTTACAACCTGAGAGATGGCTACAAACCTTAAAGATGATGCTAAGAACCTAGACGACCAATTCACCATAGTCATCATTTTATGGCTTTTCCATAAGCCTACTACTATGATGATTCTCTACCAGAAGTCTACAACTACCATAGGATTCCTCCTGGACTCCCAATCATCATGCTAATCTAGCTGAAATGAACTCCAAGACACTCACAACTAGTAACCATCTAGATAGTGCCAAATGTCCAACAATCTCCCCTTTTGGTATTGATGGAAACACCATAAGTGCCCCCTGAAGCTAGGCATGGTCTTCTTCATTGCTGGCCTTGAAACTAGGAAATGTTTTCTTTGATGCCCCAGCAATATTCTCCCCCTTTGGCATCAATGGAAAAGAATAATTCTTGAATTCTTCGCCTAAACCACTGAAGCCTACTCTTCCATTAATACCACATGCTGAGTAGCTGCCAACACCCACAAAAATGGAGTCATTTCGAAGGAGGAGTCATAAATCCTATCTTTTTCCTGAGATATTCAAAGGGTTCTCTTGCCAGTGGCTTCGTAAATATATCTGCAAGTTGGTATTTAATGGCCATGTATTCAAGCTTGACAACATTGGCAACAACTTGTTCCCTTAATAAATGGAACTTGATATAAATATGCTTGCTCTTTGAATACATGACAGGATTTTTAGAGGTAATGATGACACTTGTATTATCACACATAATTATAATAGCATTAGTCAACTCTATCTGAATATCTTCTAAAATATGCTTCATCCATAGAATTTTTGTGCAATAGGTAGCAGCAATAATATATTATGCTTCAGCAATTGATAAAGAAATGGAGGCTTGTTTCTTGCTAACCCATGACACCAATCCTTTCCCCAAGAAGAAAGCTACACCTGAGGTCTCTTCCTATCATCAAGACTTCCAAACCAATCAACATCAGTGTAGGCCTTCAACTTAAATTCTTTTCTCTCGGCATACCACAGTCCATATTATGTTATTCCTTGAATATATTTGAAAATCCTTTTGATAGCAACAACATGAATTTCACGAGGGAAGGCCTGCACTCTAGCCACAAGACCCACAACTTCCATGATGTATGGCCTCAAAGTTGTAAGATACAACAAGCTTCCTATCATGGATCTGTATTCAGTTTGATTTACTAGTGGTGTCTCATCTTCATTGCACAATTTGTAGTCTATAATCATAGGTGTTCTCACTAGCTTTCAATGTTTCAACCCGAATTTATGCAGAGTTTCTTTGAGATAGTTTGATTGGGAGATAAACACTCCTTTTGAAGACTAAGAGATTTGCAATCCCAGGTAGAAAGAAAAATCTTTGATCATGTAGATTTCAAACTCTATCTACATACATTTTGTGAATTGATGCCATAATTGTTCCATGTCGTTGCTAAATATTATGTAATCCACATATACTACAATTATTATATAGTCTCCTTCATATTTTATGTATAAATTATTGTCTGCAGTACCTTTCTTAAGTCCTTGTTGCTAAAGGTATCTATCCAACCTTTCGTACCAATTTCTACGAGCCTCTTTGAATCCATATAGGGACTTTTTTAGTTTGCATACAAATCCTTCATCTGTGGTGAGCATAAATCCTTTTGGCTGCTCAATGTAAACTTATACTTCTAGATCTCCATTAAGAAATGCAAACTTCACATACATTTGATATACTTTGACGTTTTTATGACTGGAAAGGGTAAGGAAAATTCTGAGAGCTTCTAGTCTTACTACTGGTGCAAAGGTTTCCTCGAAATTTAACCCTTATATTTGGGCATACCCTTTGCAAACCAATCGAGACTTGTTCCTAATTATTTTAACCTGCTTATTCAACTTGTTTTTGAAAACCCGTTTGGTTCCAATAAAATTTTTCTCTTTAGGTCTTGGAACAAGCTTCCAAGTGTCATTATTTTCAATTTGGTCAAGCTCTTCATTCATAGATTTCACCCAAAACTTGTGCACACTGGCTTGGCTGAGATTCTTGTGTTAAATATGTGATAGAAAAGCTAGGTTTGTACATCTTGAATTGCCAACCAGTTTTCTCCTGGTTTGAACACCATTTCTTTAATCTTCAAGTATTTGATTCTTAAGATATTCTTTTTGTACCTAGAATGTGTTTTTGGCCTTGGAGTTGTTCTTGTTTCCTCACCCTCGCTATCTAAATTTATTTCTTCTTGATCTGAGGACCTCATATATGGATTTACTTCATCATTTGAGTTCATGTTTCCTTCAAAGGACTCAAGTTGTGAAGCTATTTTATCTACTATCACATGAATGCAATCCTAAATCTTCTTTGTTCAGTTTTTGTAACACTTATATCGTTTACTTTGAGAAGATTACCTGAGTAATATTCCCTCGTCAGTATGAGAGTAAAAGTTTATGGGACTTTTATCATTCTTTTTGATAAAGCACTTGCTCCCAAACACCTTGAGGTGTTAACCTGATGTAGGTCTTCCCTTCCACAACGCATAGGGAGTTTTATTACTATTAGGCCCGAGTTGAGTTATGTTTGATAGATACAGTGATGCATGTGGTTCTTCTCCCCATAATATGTGAGACACATCTACTTCCTCCAACATTTATCTAGTCATTTCCTGGATTGTTCTGTTCTTTCTCTCCACTACTCCATTTTTTTGTGAAGTTATAGCAATTGAATACTACCTCGCAATGTCATGCTCTTCACAAATTCTTCAAACTCTTTTGAAGTGTATTCTCCTCCTTTGTCTGATATTAAACAATTGATCTTTTGATCTTTCTCATTTTCAACTTCAACTTTGAATTTTTTGAAATGTTTAAATGCTTCTCATTTTTCTCTTAACAACATAATCCACATGGCTCTAGTAAAATCATTAATGAGCAACATAAAGTACCTTTATCCTCTGAGGCTTTTTTCTCTGGTTGGGCTACAAATATATATGTGAATTATCTCCAGTGGTCTAGACGAAGAGAACTCTTTTGACTTGAAGTGGGTCTTGATCTTCTTACCAAATTGACATGACGTGAAAATTGAGTTCCCAGGTCTTAACAATCTTGGAAAATATCTCAGAACTCCAAGTTTGTTGACTCTTATCAAAATTTCAAAATTCATATGGCCAAGTCTATTGTGCTTCATTTGTCTTTATTAAATAACAACATACTTTGGAGTCATAAAACACATATACATTATTGTGAGTTTTGATTTTTTTTTCCTACTAGCTTTCCATCCTTCATATTGCGGATATCATAGTCCTTGGATAGAAAGGTCACATCATAGAAATTATGACACATCTAACTCACACTAAGCAAGTTGTGCTTGATACCTTCCACATACAACACAGTTTGGGTCTTTGTGTTTTGATCAAGACTGACTGTGCCTTTACCCTTAATTCTTGCGAGAACATTGTTTCTAAAGGAGGCATTGTTTCCTCTATCCTTTTATTTTAGCAATAAAAAAAATTCTTTTATCCCCAGTCATATGCTTGGAACAACCACTATCCACATACCATATGTTCTCTTGATTATGGGATCATAGAGCGAGTCCAAAATACATGTTATTTTTAGCCTTCCATTTCCAACTCCCCTCATCAGCATGAGAGTAAGAGTTTCTAGGATTCTTATCATTCTTTTTGATAAAGCATTTACTCCCAAACACCTTGCGATGTTAACTTGATCTAGGTCTTCCCTTCCACAACGCATAGGGATCTGTATTATTATTAGGCCTGAGTTGAGTTATGTTTGATAGATACAATAATGCATGTGGTTCTTCTCCCCATAATATGTGAGACACATCTACTTCATCCAACATTTCTCTAGTCATTTCCTAGATTGTTTTGTTCTTTCGCTCCACTACTCCATCTTTTTGTGGAGCTCTAGCAATTGAATACTGCCTCCCAATGTCATGCTTTTCATAGAATTCTTCAAACTCTTTTGAAGTGTATTCTCCTCCTCTGTCTGATATTAAACATTTGATCTTTTGATCTTTCTCATTTTCAACTTCAACTTTGAATTTTTTGAAATGTTTAAATGCTTCTCATTTTTCTCTTAATAGCACAATCCATGTGGCTCTAGTAAAATCATCAATGAGCAACATAAAGTACCTTTATCCTCTTAGACCTTTTTATCTGGTTGGGCTACAAATATTTATGTGAATTATCTCGAGTGGTCTAGACGAAGAGAACTATTTTGACTTGAAGTGGGTCTTGATCTTCTTACCAAATTGACATGACGTGCAAATTGAGTTCCCAGGTCTTAACAATCTTGGGAAATATCTCACAACTCCAAGTTTGTTGACTCTTATCAAAATTTCAAAATTCATATGGACAAGACTATTGTGCCATAATCGTGCTTCATTTGTCTTTCTCAAATAAGGACATACTTTGGAGTCATCAAAGACATATACATTATTGTGAGTTTTGATTTCTTTTCCTACTAGCTTTCCATCGTTCATATTGTAGATATCATATTCCTTGGATAGAAAGGTCACATCATAGAAATTATCACGCATCTGGCTCACACTAAGCAAGTTGTGCTTGATACCTTCCACATACAACAAATTTTGGGTCTTTGTGTTTTGATCAAGACTGACTATGCCTTTACCCTTAATTCTTGCTAGAACATTGTTTCTGAAGGAGACATTGTTTCCTCTATCCTTTTATTTTAGCAACAAAAAAATTTCTTTTATCCCCAGTAATATGCTTGGAACAACCACTATCCACATACCATATGTTCTCTTGATTATGGGATCATAGAGCGAGTCCACACTACATGTTATTTTTAGTCTTTCATTTCCAACTTCCCTTATCCTTTTGGATAGTTGACTGCCTATTATTTTGGAACTTTGATAGGTATTCAAACCTACTTCTGCACTTACTTTCTTTCTTCCCAAAAT
Source organism: Pinus tabuliformis (assembly GCA_031772625.1). Classification (NCBI taxonomy): domain Eukaryota; kingdom Viridiplantae; phylum Streptophyta; class Pinopsida; order Pinales; family Pinaceae; genus Pinus; species Pinus tabuliformis. The sequence goes on along the minus strand of CM062817.1, from coordinate 1,387,907,507 downwards.
TATTACATTTGAAGCATTCTACTTCATTTAATAGGGGAGAGAAGACATTTCAATCTCTGAGAGGAGAGTTTTGAGATCTAAAATTATGATACTTATTATATATAGGATTTTCATCTCTTTCAACTGTGATCCTTATACAATCAACAACTTTGCATCCAAATATATGCCACTTATAACAATCACCATAAAATAAATAGGCATGCATATTGCTATAAGTATTATGAGTTTGTGCATGAAGGTACCTTGGTTGTCTGGCTTATTGATTTGTTCTCCATTGATGTTGTCCTATTTTCCTTGCTGCTATTTTGTCTTCATTGATTCTTTCTTGATGCTTCTTTTCATAGATCCATAGTTCTCTAAATCCCACGGACCTGAAGTTTATCTTATCCATAGAGCATTCCTATGTCCTTGAGTATTCTAGACATGTTTTGATTCCTGAGGGCCTTTGACTATTTACAATCTGATCTAGTTTCCTTGTGTCTTTTGCAAATTTTTCCAAATTTTTCATTTAAACCTTTCTTGTTATTTATTCCCTCAAGATCCATTCTTACAGAGACAACCTATGCCTCAAGACTCTGACGGTTCTCTTCCCATTCATGGATCAAATCTTGAATAACCTATTCCTTGCATTTATCTTCTTCTAGTTTAACTTTCAAGGACAAAATTTCATCTGTGCATTCTTTTGGGATCATTTATTTCCTTATCTTGAGCAGCTCTTGTTTTAGTTGCTTGTTCTCTTCTTCTATTCTCTCACATGTTCCTTGTTTTTCTTCTAGTACAAGGACTAAACTATCGTTGTTCTCAATAACTTCTTCAAGTTTTTATTTTTGATAAACAAAATTCTGATTATCAAAGTTATACATACCTTCTTCAGCATGATATAGCTGTTCCTTCAGTTGTTTACTCTTTTTATGTGCTTTCTTTAACTCATCAAGAGAACTGATGAGTTCCCCTTAAAGGTCCACTACTTCTTCTTCCTCCTCCTCCCCTTTAGATTCAATAATACTTTGTTCCTTGGAGTCTATTCCAAAAGCCATAAGTAAGTACTTACCTGAATCATCCTCAGAGGAGTTTTCGTTGTCTGGCTCTAGTGTTGAGCTATCCTCTTTGGACTAGTACCCTTTCTTCTTATAGAACTTTCTCTTTTGGTGTTTTTGAGATTTGTTTCTAAGTTTATGATCATCTTCCTTTTTAGCCCTATCTTTGTAAGGGAATTTGGATGAAAAATGTCCAACTCTTACACAATCAAAACATTTAAAGGGAAACTTCCCTTTATATTTTATTGATCCACACTTCAGTTTCCTACCTAATTATGCCAACTCCTAATCACATTCATAGTTTGATTCATGTTGATGATCTTTGTGCTCCTTGGACTTTTTGGATAATTTGAATGCTACTTCCTTAGGTTCAGACTTCTCTCTTCCTACTCTCATCTCATAGGTTGTGAGATTACCAAGTAGTTGGTCCATCTTGAGATCCTTTAAATTAGCCATTTCTTCACTAACGGAGACTTTTTCATTAAATATCATGGGAAAAGTTCTAAATATTTTCTAAACAATCATCTCTTCCTTGACCTCTTTCTCAGGCGGAAAGAGTCGATTGTGCGGACACAACCAACCTCCCTAGGAGCCTAAGCCTCTCTAGTGACAAACAAGACAAATAAGATCTATCCTTCTCTAAACATGCATTATGATATGAGATATCAAGTGTTTTGTTCTTACCTTTGTCCAAACGCTGTTGTAGAAGTCCAAGCTTTGTTGATCTGGATGAGCTCCTCCTTTTCTCCAAAACCTGTAATCACCAACAGTCAAACAATTAAATAGCACCTGATTATAACATAAAACAAAGCATATTCAACATGTAGACCAAGGAGTACATGAAATAACTCATAAACAACAAGTTATTGAGAAGAATGGACTCATTTGCATTAATAGGTAACAAAAAGAACAAATACAACCTGAGCCTTGGTGTTGTGCAAGTCCTTCCCAGGGTCCATCAAGAGTTCTCCTTTACTTTGACAAAGCACACCCACTTCCAAATAGAACAAGCAAGGATGGCAATCTCTCCTCACAAGCTTCTAAATGGGAGTCCTAATTCCTGCAACATTTACCCTTAGAAAATGTATAGCTTCAACCTCCTTTTCCTTCTGGCCCAATGCCTGTATTTATAGTGCTCAAGAGGAGGTTAATCAGGTCCACCATCAATGGGATAATCCCCTCTTTGGGTGGGATAGCTCCCTTATTGATGGGATAAGTTCCTCTTTGATAGGAGTGCATGAACCATCTGGAGGCGCCCAATACACGTCGAACAACCTTCTAGAATGCTCTAGAAATGACCACAAGTAACTTTTTAAAGATGAAACTTGCGCATTCTAACCTTTACAGGGGGACACACCTGTCCCTTTACATACAGAGCGTCTTTGGACGCAGCTTTTGTGAACATTGGGAGTGTCCCTGTAGGTAAGGTTGAGAGAACCTGCGTCCCCAGAGATAAATACATTTATACAAGACTTTCTCTCTTTTTTGGAGTTTGACATGGAGAGCAGAGGCATAATACTTGCCTAAGAGGGTAGCATGACTGTTGATTGAGCCATACTAACTGTAAATAGTCATGTTGACATTTTTTAGTGTAACAGATTGCCCCCTAAAGTGCGAAGCCTGGAATAGATTAGGGTTTGTAATATCTAGGAAGGGTGAAGCGCTTTATCATTTCAAGGATTATCCCGTGGAGAGCCTGGTCAGAACCTGCAATTTTCAACACAAAATACATGTATAAGATTATATCATCACTGAGGTAGGCATTCCCATACTCAGATCAAAACTTTAACTAACAGACTAACTACTCTGATACAGGAATGATCTTGCAGTAAATCACAATCATAGACTTTTGTAGACACAGTATGGACGCAGCCATCTGTTTATGATTAGTCTACTTAGATAATGAATACAAAACTCCTCGCAGCCTGGATGGTGGAAACTAGATCCAGGGTCTTCATTTCTACTTCCCGAATTGGTACGATTCTAGCCATGCGAATAAATGAGTTGATGTCGAACATGGTAGAAACCACTTGATTACCAGTCGATGATGTAAACTGTTAACAAGCGTGAGAGAGACCACCAGTAATGTCAATGGTTCTCAAAGTACCCAGTACAATCCATGAGATGTGAATGAATGAGTTGATGTCGAACATTTCACGGAATCCTTCGATCGAAAGTCAATGATGTAAACTGACGTCAAAGGCGAGAAACCTGCCATTGATGCATGCAGACTTCAAGGTACTGACGATTTCTAAGTCATCTCTCTAGATAATGTGCTGATGTTGATAGAAAGCGACCCGTTGCAGGCAAGCCCGCAACACGAAATCATTGTTCAAGTTGAAGAAATGTTGCTGTAAGGACTGACTCAGGGATGGTCAAATGGATGACAAGTATTTTGCAGATGAAAGTTTTGCTTGCAGACCTCTTGAACACATAACGACACGACAGATGGCTTGGTGACGAATAACTCAAAGTTAATCCCCGGAACCCGGTTAAAGACTTTCAAAGTCGTTTGATCAACTGTGAGGTAAAAGATTTCCCAACCCAGGTGAATGAAAAGTGTCGTGTTCAAGAGTGGTAATAAAGTTTCTTTTGAGACAAAAGGTAACAAACAGGTTCATTCTTCTCTCTTTTCCCCCACCATTTCTGGCAAGTACCTCTTTATTTTTAACAAGCTTGAGGAGGATAACATATGCTTGATTATAAGCTCATCCTTCGGATGAGTCCAACCTAGTTTTGATTCGAACCCTAGGAAGGAGTGGTTCGTTCCTGTTTGTAATTGAACAGGTCCTTTACTGTGAAATGTTTAACGAGCCCAGTATAGGAGAAACTCGGTGTTTTTCAATTTTAGAGAGTCTGAAAAACTTAAGAAGACTCCAAGTTGAACTTTTTCGTAGATTTGTGTCCCTCAAGTCCGAAAAAGTATAAAATAATACCTGGGGGAACCGCTTGATCTTGCGACCAAGGAGTACTTTCATAATTAGTGCCACTGACCTGAAAAGTAAAAAGCGATCAAGGACACGTCGTTTTATTTCCGTATCGAGTTTGAAACGACAAAAACCCGGCAATCTTTTCCTGATTTTACGGTCAGAAAAGAGCTATAAGGGGACCGTCTTTTAATTCCGTTTTAACGAGTGTAAAAGAAACGCTCGGCAATCTTTTCATATTTTAGGAGTCAGAAAAGGGCTTAAAAGATGACTCTGATATTTTGGTTCGTGAAAAATGACAATTTTCCCTCTAAATCCCTTTGTCCTGCACAAAAGCAACACATTACTCATACCTGTTTAAGATAGGCAAAAATACATCAAAAAACATCTTTTCATGGTGAAAAATGAACAAATTCATCCAAAAAACCTATAAAAAGACTTTTTACCATGTCATTTTTACCATTTTACTGTTGAGGTTGAACAAAGGGCTTTTGGCAAGAAACTTCCCGTGGTCGCTGCGGAAAATCCGACCGTCAGAATCGAACGCCGTCTCTTCCAGGTATTTTACAACATCCTACTCTTCATTTCTATCCGATTAAAATTGTTTTTTAGGTTTTAGTTTTGTTTTTTGGGAGGGTTTAGGTTTCAAAATGCGCTCCTCGGTGGACGCAGGTGCCCTTCGGGTGACCTGCGTCCCCCGAATTTTTCCTATACAGGAAAATGGTCGGGGGACGCAGCCCACCTTCAGGCCAGCTGCGTCCCGACGCCCTGTGTTCCAAACGCGGGGTGCGTCCTCCGTGGAACGCAGAATTTGAAACCCCAATCCTCACAAATAACCATTCAAATTTCCCCAAATTAATTCTAATCATTATTTCTTGGTGTGTAGGGCACTCACCATGTTGGATTGGAGAGAAAGAGAGCACGAAGAGGTTGATGAAGCTGCAATAGAACACCAACCTTCCCTGGATGCCCTAAAAGCATGTGGGTTATACAAATACTGGGCCATACCGGGCATGAGGGCTCAGGTAAGATTCTTAGAATGGCTGGTTGAGAGATGGAACGTTCAAGAGCAATGCTTTTACATAGGAGGGCACCAGCTCGAGATAGAGCCCTCGGATGTATACTTTCTCACTGGCTTGCCAAACAGAGGCGAGCAACTCAATCTAGCCGGGACTAGGCCGGGTGGCCAATCCCTTGTTAGTCTCCGGGAAGATTGGTGCACACCTGGTGCACACCATTCGAAAGGCGTGGAGATCAAACACATCTCTCTGCGTGAACTCAAAGTTATAGCGTTCACGGTTACCAGAATTTGCGGCGCAGCCGCTTTACACATTGCTTCTGGGTCCCAAATGCGGATGGCAATTGACTGTTACCAAGGCACCATTTTCAACTGGTGTGATGCTGTGTCGGCTAATATGAAGAGCCAACTGACTAAGGCAAAGAACGGACGACTGAAAACTTTTGGATATGGGCCTTTAGTCGTGAGCTTTGCCTTAGAGAGAGTTCCGATGCTGATCCCTCAGCAACTCACTGTTGATATCTTGGGTCCTCGGGAGCCAAAGCTGGTACGATGGGTTGCGGTGATGGCCCGGCATCCTGACAGGGCGCGGCAGTTGTTCGATTTTCTGATAGTTACTTTCACTGGTTGGAGGACCAGGTTTTCTCGATCCAGGACTTTCCGTACGCCGGAGTAGATTTTCGACATGATCCGGACATGGTTCTTCCACAGGGAGAACAATGGGATGACAGAGGTACTTTATTTTTCACAAGTTTTCAAATTATGTATTTTTTTTTGTTTTTATATATATCGTCTCAAAACTGACAGTAAAAATTTTCAAAATGCAGATGTTGGTCCACAGCGCCCAGCCAACCTCCGCCTTTTGAGAGGAGACATCCAGTTGCACCGGTACCGGCCCCACAGGACGCGGCTGCAGAAGTACTAGCTGAGTTGGAGCATGATCTAGAGCGTCTGACGGCAGATATGCCTGAGACTACTATGGATGACATTCCTATCAGGCTTCAGCGCTTTGTAGTTGCAGTCCCTGGACCGTTTAGGAGATTTTTGCGTAAGGTAGCCCGTGCAGTGGTGTCGTATAGGGAGCACCACCAGTGATTGACTAGTCACTTTTGTAGACACATATGACATTTTTGGCTTTTTGTACTTATCATTTTTGCCGATCATAAGGTGTTTTTCAACCTATGATCGAAGACGATGTATATTTTTTGACACACTCCTATCTATATATATATCACTATTACCGGCTTATCTTGTTTAACATATGTGATGAAATGTTTTTAAATTTACTTGCATGATTATCGTAAATGTCTGTCCAACATTCGAGAAGCAATTGCATCTGCTAATGTATTTAAAGACCTTGGAATATGCTGATATTCAATGTAATCAAATTCACGTTCCAAGAGACGCACTCTCAAAAACAACCTTAATAACACAGGATTTCTAATGGCATAAACTCTATTAAGTTGTAATACAACAAGTTCAGAATCTAACCTCACTATCAAACGTCGAATTCCAAATGAAATAGATTCGGATAATAATTCAACCACTGCACTGTATTCTGCAATGTTGTTCGTTGTTTGACCGAGGCTTACCCCATGCATAGAAACTAACTCGTCAGAGGGCGAATAGATAACCCAAGCTGCGGAAGAGATATTCCGTGTACTACGACAAGCACCATCAGCAAATCCAATGTATGTTTGGAGAGGCGTCGACATCTGCAATATCAAGAGTAAAACCAAGATAAGCCAGAATAACGACGAAAAACACACTCTCTAAGCTAAGCACACTGACTAAACTAACAAACACGCTAGCTAGAAAGAAAATCTAACCTATCTAAAAATTTCTCCATACCCACCATTTAAGCATAATACCTCTTTAGGTAAAGTCCATTTCTGGGTTTACCCAAAGAGTCCCCATCAAAATCAACCAGCTCATAAGCCCCTTTTGCTAGCTTTCGCTTTACAATGTAGGGTCCATGCCACATAGGAACGAATTTTCCAGCACCTAGCTTATCGTTAGCTTGATCATATAATAGCACTAGGTCTCCCTCCGAAAAACTTCGAGGGGTTACATTTCTATCATACTAAGCTTTCATTCGTTCCGTGTGAGTCTCGATTGCCAATGTAGCGTCACGTCGAGTCTCATCTAATTTAGCTAAGTACAATAAACGTTTCTCCTCTTCGGAAGTAGCTGGAAGTAATTCGACAGCCATTTGAAGTGATGGGATTTCGCATTCAATGGGTAACACAGCTTCCAAGCCATAAACTAGCTGGAAAGGAGTGAACCCTGTTGAATTTTTCACTGAGGTTCGGTATGCCCATAGCGCTGAAAATAACATGTTGTGCCAATTCGACCGATGAACACCAATGGTTCGTCGGATCATGATAACCAGAACTTTGTTGATAGACTCAACCAAACCGTTGGCTTGCGGATAATAAGGAGTAGAGCTATCGTGGCGCAAACCAAGCTGGCTTGTAAGCTCAGTCATCATGATGTTTCGAAAATGGCTCCCATGGTCAGTAATGATTGCTTGTGGGACACCAAACCTAGTTATGATATGATTGAATACGAAAACTGCAGCTGTTTTGCCGCTTGCGTCGAATGTAGGCATCGCCTCGGCCCATTTAGTAAAATAATCAACCGCGAGGATGATATACGCATGCCCCCCGGCCGAGTGAGGGTTACAAGTAATAAAGTCGATACCCCATTTGGCGAATGGACCAACGGCAATTATAGGGTGGAGAGGAGCAGGTGGAGCGCGCATCTTGCGATCAAACACTTGACAGTTGTGGCACTTCCTCACTGCAATGATACAATCTTTAAACATAGACGGCCAGAAATAGCCAGCGCGCAACACCTTCTGAGCTGTGGCATACCCAGACATATGACCGCCACATGCTCCAGAGTGACAATCATTCAAAACCTTCTCAGCCTCTTCGTGAGTTAAACAACGTCGAAAAACTAAGTCTGCCCCCCGGCGATAAAGTGTATCTCCAATAATTTTGTATTGCTGGGATTGAAACCGAATTTTTCGACGTTCTGCCTTGGAAGCTTCAGGCCGAAAGGTTTGGGTTTGGAGATAGATGATTATATCCCCGTACCACGGATCTACAGTACTGATAAGAAACAAAGATTCGTCCGCAATGGACTCCTCTGCCACAGTCTCTGTGTCAGCACTCGGGAAATCACACATCAATTCCGCAAAAACTAAGGATTTCTTAGACTTGGACTTCTCGAACTCCAAGTCGAACTCTTGCAGGATAACAATCCATTTAGAGTACTTGCCCCCTAGCAGTTGTTTTGTCAAAATATAAATCATAGGGTTGCAATCCGAAATAACTGTAGTTTTACGGAGAAGAATGTAGTGACGGAAACGCTGGACAGCTTGAACGGCTGCCAGGGCCAATTTCTCCACATGCGAATATTTTAACTCAGTGGGATTTAAGGTCCTACTAAGATAATATATCACATGTTCCGCTCCGAATTCATCTTCTTGAACTAACACCATTCCAATGGTGGAATGCGAAGCTGCGAGGTATAAGAAGTAGTCCTGGTTGTAGTTGGGAGGATGCAACAACGGTGCATGGGTCAACGCGTGTTTAAGTGCATCAAAAGATTGTTGGGCAATCTCGTCCCAAAAGAATTGTGCGTTCTGTTTCAACAACCGTGTAAAACCTTTAGTGACCTCGGCGTAGTTTGGGATGAATCGGCGTAAAAAGTTCGCTTTCCCTTGCAAACTTTGGAGTTGGCGCAAACTCGAAGGAGGAGGCAATTTGATGATAGCTTCGACCTTCGAGGGATCGACGCGAATGCCGGTTTTTGAAACAACAAATCCCAGCAATCGACCTGTTTCTATACAGAAAACACACTTGTGGGGATTCAACCGAATTCGATAATGCCTACACCTCATAAAGATTGCTCGTAGGTGGACAAGGTGATCAGCTCGATGTAAAGAATGAGCAGGCAAATCATCGAGATACGGTTGCACAATGTGCTTGATGTCATGAAATGCATAAGACATCGCCCGTTGAAAAGTGGCCCCGGCATTCTTAAGCCCAAAAGGTAATTTGCAATAAGCAAATGTCCCCCATGGACAAATGAATGCCGTTTTTGGTTGGTCGGCAGGTAGAATATTGATTTGATTATAGCCCGAAAAACCATCCATAAAGGAAAACATTTCACTTCCGGCACAATCATCAATAATTTGATCGATATAAGGCGTAGGATAGTTGTCTTTTGGACAAGCTCGATTTATATCCCTATAGTCGATACAGATTCTTATTGTTCCTTGTTTCTTGTTAACCGGAACAATATTCGATACCCAATCCATTAACGGGATCGGATAAATGAAACCTGCTTTCAACAGCTTTTCGACTTCTGCTTTAATCGCAGCCGCTTTTCGAGGGTGAATCTGACGCAACCGTTGCCGGACGGGTTTAGCATCCGGGTAGGTCTTTATTTCATGAACAACAATGGCAGGATCGATTCCCGGCATTTCCTCGTAAGACCAGGCAAACACATCGCGGAATTCTTGGAATAGGGCCTTGTAAGTTTGGATTTCTTCTTCTGTACAAGCGGCACCTATATGAATGTTTTCCTCAATTCCGGGCTTCACTGAAATATCAATGGGAATAGTACGAGAAATATTCCCTAAATTCAACTCTGAATCAGAATGCTTCGTTGGATCCTGAGCGTCTTTGACATATTCAGCGGTAAAGATAGATGAAAAATCATTTTCAAATGCATCATCCTTAGGTAAAAACGAAGATCTGTGATGGAGATCTTCCCACGGTAGATCGTCTACACTTAGGATTTCGCGAAGTTGTTCATCAGATGACACGACTTCGGGAAACGCTATCCGTTCTAAGGTTGAGGTGAAAAGTGATTCTTCACTGACCACATTCATTTGGTCGATTTCGGTTGAACGCAAGTCGGTAAAAGACATGACAGCTTCATAAGCAATTTCATATGGACTCAAAGGCATAGCATCACCGAATGAGTCTATCTTAGAGTCAGATGGGACAATCCAAGGATCATCATAAATAATGTTTTCTGATGTAATCATATGAATTGTTGCAAATGAAGTTTCTACGCTGAGTGGAGGGAGAGGAAAAGTTCCCAGTAAACCGGAATCCTTAACTAAACCTACACCAACGTCCCTATAAGGGATTGTCGTCTTACCGACATGCTGGATACTTTCTGAAGAGGCTGGGTCAGATGAAAAGTATGACAGCTGATCAATAGTCACGATCTTACCGTTATATGGAAACTTGATTATTCTGAAGACCGATGAAACGACCGCTGTCATAGCATATGACCAACTTTGACCCAAAAGAAGGTTGTAGTCTAGAGGGGCATCAACCACTTCCACATCCAGACTAACGGTTTTACCTTCTACCCCTATAGGCAATTCTTGTAGAATACCAAATGGACGGAACCCACGGCCATCAAAGGCCTTAAGGATGGTGGGGGATTGGTTCAACGAAGGAGAACCAAGCGATCTCCAACATTGAATCGACATAATACACGTAGAAGCTCCCTCATCAATCACAGTCCGATGAATAGGCCTGTTTTTGACTATCACTGGAATTTGGAAAGCCATTTGATGGGGGAGACGTGGTGTACTATTTTCTAGATCGAAGATTATCAGGTTCAGGTCCTGAACGTCAACAGCTCCGATAGCCGACAAAAGTAATTTTCGTTGTGCTGGGCATGATTGCAGCACTTCTAACGCCGACATTGCTGAGGGTGAAACAGCTAAGTCCTCAACAATGTTGTAATTCTGGGCTGCTCTCGCATGTGGATTGAAAGCAGACCTTCGAAGTACACCCTTGGCGGGCGGTTTAATTACTAAGTCCGGGTTAGGTTTTTCGATCTGTAGTGGATCGGAACCAGGAGCTGAGGTTGATGGGTTAGAATGAGAAGATTCTGCTTCCTTACCATCAACAGGAGCCTTACTACCATAATCTTGTGATCGAGTCGCAATCCTCACATGAGACATCATCAAAATGGGTTCTTCACTGGCATTCGAAGAAGAACCTATCATCTTATTCTCCTGCTCCGGAAATGGATTTTTTAACACAGCAGGAGTGGGAGAACCTTTGACTATTTTCACAACCACAGCCTGATGAGGGCAATCTCTCGTAAAATGATCCTCTTCACAAATAAGACAAGGATATCGAGGTTTGCACTTTTCGTCATTGGTTTCCGACTTTTCAGTTTTCTCCTTCGGAGCCTTGTCTGCTTTAGCCTTCTTCTTTCCTTTCTTCTTTCCACCGTTTTTTGATTTGGCCGTAGATGACTCTACAGCGTGAATATCGGCGGTAAGTTCAGGAGAAGACTCTCCTGTCGGAGAATCAGGCAAAGTGATAATTGGAGTAGTTGAAGCCTTGGAAGACTTCTTCTTGCTCTTTGTGTTCACGATACCAATCATACCATCAGCGGCATGAGATCCCGAAGGAGCAGCAACGATTTGATTCGACTTTGGAAGATCCGCAATCTTCTCGTGTAACGTACCCGACCCAGTGTAAACTAAGTCAAGGTATTGTGCCTGAGCAATGACTTGCTCCTCAGTAACTACTCCGGCCTTAGCTACATCTTCAGTAATCTTCGGTAATAATGATTTGACAAACCATTCAGCTAAGATTTGGTCCAGGATAAAAACTTTCACTAGTCTTCTTCGACGTCTCCACTCATGAATGTGATCAGAAATATACGTGGACGTCGATTGTTTTAGTGAAGTTAATAACTCCGTGCCGTTATCGTATCTGACCGGCAACTGAAAGTGAGTTAAGAACGAGGTAGCTAACTGGCTAAAATTGTAAAAAGAGGCCCGTGGTAACTCAATGTACCACTTGGCCGCGAGACCAATGAGTGTACGCTGGAAAAGACGTAAGCGGATCGAATCATCCGAGATAGAATTTGAAGCACACCAGAGGTGGTAAGTCATCACGTGATTGGACGGATCCTCTCCAGACTTACCTTCAAACTTCGGTATATCACTGGGCAACTTATTTGGCATTGGCGGCCAGAACTGAAGATATTGGATTGGATCGTTCGTTAGGCGCGTCAAGTCTGGTAAATCCAAAGTTGCGATAAACGGTAACTGCCGGTTAGGATCTCTAAAACTCTGGGTCACAATACCAGCCCCAGGAGGAGGATATCCAGGATAACTAGGAACAGGAGTCGCATTTAGGATATTATATCCTCCTGGAAAACTAGGATTAACCGGACCGTACTGGGGTTGTTGAGGTTGTTGATAAGTGTACCCAGGATACGGTTGATACTGGTAAACCGGTTGTTGGACAGCTTGCCCATGTTGGTATTGTCCCTGGTACGGAGGTTGAACAAATTGAGGTTGAGTAGTAACAACCGTACTTATACCAGGCTGACCTACAGGCATCTGGACCATGGTTTGAATCGTAGATCCAGACAACGGCAAAGATGTCTGAGGTGTGGTAACAGGGACAGTAGAAACTGGAGCCGTCGATACTCCAGAAGTAAGTATGGTAGATGTAGCGGTAGTTGTAGCAGCCGTTTGAGATGGAGTACTAGGTGCAATTGGCGGCTGAGTAACTACCGAAGTTACAGAAGTTTGAACACTTGACTGGATAGGTTGCGGTTGCTGGGGTGGACCAGAAACTACAGGTTGTCCAGCTTGAGGTACCGACTGCATACTTGGCTGCAACATCTGTTGACCCTGTGATGGATCCCACACTAACATTCCAGGGTATTGACCCGTAACAGGTTGAGGATACTGAGATCCATAACCAGATTGAGGGTAGGATTGATAATTGTAAGGTGCAGTTCCCATACTTGGAACATATGACTGACCTTGAGGCGGTTGATAACCTTGACTCGAGTATTGACCTTGAGGTTGATAACCTTGAGGTAAATACTGATACTGGGGTTGACCTTGACCTTGAGGTTGGTACCGTTGAGGTTGATAACCTTGGGGTTGATACCCTTGAGGTTGCCATCCTTGAGGTTGATATTGATACTGAGGTTGACCCTGGGGTACATATTGAGGCTGGGGTTGACCTTGAGGCACGTATTGCACCATAGGTACATACTGACTTTGAGGTTGCCCCCCAGACACGATTTGTGTACCTTGAGGTTGCCCCCCAGGCGTTAACTGCGGTTGCCCCCCAGGCGGTAACTGGCCACCTTGAGGTTGGGAAATGGGAACTGAACCTGACATCATGTAAATGTCTCCTACACCCAATGGTATATTACCACTGTTTCCAGTAAATAACCCATGATCAACAGGTTGAGGAGATGCCCCCGCAAAGGTACTAGAAAGTGATTGATACCCAGTGGGAACAGAAGGACTGCCGTGTAAGAAAGATTCAGGACTTTGAGTAAACACGGACGACTGACCAGACATATTTACAGGAGTATAAATACCTCCAGGTGGAAAAGGAGTACGAGGTGTAGAAAAACCTACCCCTGATTTGTCTAAAAAATTGGTTAACGCAAGGTACCAAGAAGTACTTCTAGGAGGACTGTAAAAGATGGATTCACACTCCCTTAGATCAATAGTAAGTTGACCTTCAAGGTTAGAGACACCTATATCCTCCTCTGGAGCAAGTTCTTCTATAGCAATCAAACCAGTAGGAAGATTTTCGGTGATAATTCTTTCTATTCTCGGTGAATCTGGAACACTAGAAGTCGGAGTAACAGGTTCAGATATTTCAGGTTCTTCGCCTGTATCACTAGCAGACGAAAAACTACCAATAAGTTCAGAAACTGAAACAGCTTCGGGATTATAACCTGTCTCTAAACTTTGGTAATCTGGATGGACTACCAAGGAAGATTCTCCTTCTTCAGGTGAACCTACTCTACTGTCACTAGGGAAAATTTTAAGAACCCCCCCTAAATTTATAAATATAATAAATGGGCGAATCTCCATGGTATATAGGAAAAATGGAAGGCGATTTTATCAATAATATAATATGTATATATAATTTTTTGGCGAATCTCTAACCAGGGATGGCGAATATTTTACTCAATTATAAAATCTTGTAAGATCTTGGCGAGTCTTTCACTAAATAATAAAACTTTGTAAAGTCCTAGTGAATCTTAGCATAGGCTACATGCTGGTTTAATTCCCCCATTTAAATAGGCTACATTCCAGGTGAATACCATGGGTCAATACCATGTGCCATTTTGGTGAATACCATGGGTCAATACCATGTGCCATTTTTATTTTTATTAATTCTAATATTAGGGTTAATAATGGTTTTTTGCATGGTATTAATAACAATCTAGTCCATGGTATTTGTCCCATAGTATTTTGACCATAGGTTTCACCTAAATATAACCCATTTTTTTGAGTGTTCGTAAATATAAGGCGACTTATGGAGTAAATATAAAAAAATGTTTTATTTGTTTACCATACCTCTCGTTTATTTATATTTTTATTAATTTACCATACCTCTTTTACAAATATGGTATTTGGCCCATAGGATTCACTTAAATAAAACCTCTTTCTTGAGCCTTCATAATAAAACGAGGGTTATAGACTAAATATAAAAAGAGGTTTTATTTATTTACGATACGTCTAGTTTATTTATATTTTTATTTATTTACCATACCTTTTGAGTAAGTATAAAAAGATGTTTTATTTATTTACCATACCTCCACTTTACTTATATTTTTATTTGTTTACACCCTTACATGTATATAAGGTGACTTATGGAGTAAATATAAAAAATGTTTTATTTATTTACCATACCTCTCATTTATTTATATTTTTATTAATTTACCATACCTCTTTTATAAATATGGTATTTGGCCCATAGGATTCACTTAAATAAAACCTATTCTTGAAAATGGGCGAATGGAAGGTTGTAAGTCCTAATTTCAAGGGCTAAATTTATCTTTTTTACCCTCTCCCTTAAAATAAGGTGGGCTATTTGAGGTGATTTGTAAAAATGTACTATGATACAAAATATTCGCCCACTAAAAATTTAAAACCCCTTAATTTCGCCAAAGGGCGAACATTCGCCCCTAAAATTATCCTTGACTGTCACTAGGAGGAGTTACAAGGACCTTTAACCCTTCGTACTGACCCGGAATGTCTTCAGGAGATTCACCCCGCGATTTACGGAGTTTTCTTAACAAATCTATTCCGGTAACAATCTCAGGAGACTTGCCCCGAAGTCTATGGGACTGCCTCGGTAATTCCGCCACAGCTAAAAACTTTTAACTACTACACACGAAAACAAAATAAAATTTCAAATCAAACCACCTAAAGTCTCTAAAGAACCAAACAAATTTGAATCACACGCCTAAAGAATCTAGGGCGTCAAACCAAACACAAACAGTAGTCTTCCGGACCAAAAGCGCTAGTTGGTGATGAAGCCCAACCTCGCTGGATTCAGTACAGAAATGGCGGGTGGAACAGTTACCCCGGCAACCTGCTTAATGAATAGACTGGACCAAGTTCCTCCACTTTAACCGTCTCGAGTGAAGTGAACCCCCCAGAAAATCCAAGTGAGTATAGCCGACGTCTGCTCCAGGTACAGTGGGACCTTCCCTCCACCGTCACCTCGGTAGAATCCTAAAGATAATGGCCACTAAGGTTACCAACCGCAACAAATGCACCTGGGGGAACAGTCTAAACTCCGACAGCACGCAAGGGCAGAGTAGCAAGCTCAATCCCCTTGCCGGCTCCTTGACAATAATCCAAGGTTTACCGACAAGTGACCCCTGGCTCCTCGACAATGGTTAATCCGAGGTTTACCGTTTGTAATACGTGCGTGTCTGGCGTCGTTCCCAACAAGGGGGGAATGATCCCCTCACTGGTTTGGACACAAGCTCGTGTTTCTCCTTTAAGAGGAGCTTTCCCAGAGTACAAGTGAGACAATTGGATTTATTCTATCACAAGATAAGCTACTTGTTTGGTTTTGTTGTCTTGGAGAGTTAATTACTCACCTACTCCAAGACACTAGCCTGATCTAAATTGGTGCTTCAGAGCCCTAGTAAATAAAAGTTACTATTTCGATTTTACTTTAAGCGTTACTTTTATGGTTTTTCTTTAAAGTCAAAAGGTAGTGGAAGTGAAACCAATGGTGTGTAGACTCGACTCCAACCACTACAAAGATGCACCTAAGATGATTTACGCTACTTTGCTTTTTCAATGAAATTCTTAACTAAGAGAGTTGAGAGAATGCAAATTTTAGAGAAAACAACTTCCTTAGAAAAGACAATCAAAGAAACAATTCTCTTTTTCTTTTCAGGCATATAAACATGACCACTCTTTACGTACACGAAAAACTCTTTTTCTTTCAAATATTTTCAAAGCTACTTGAAACAAAACTTTTCAAAGGAGATATTTTTGTATTTTCTCTTTTTAATAAAGCATATAAATCTATTGTAACGAAAATCAATCTTAAAAGCTATAAAAACTATGAAAACTTGACTCACAAGCAAATCAAAAAGGAAATTACTCTAAGCAAACCTAACAAGGCAAAAGCTCACAAAGATGATTCTAGGATGTTTTACTTGACCAAAATCAAATCAAGGACCAGCTAATGCAGAATCAAAAGACTAGTCAAAACAAAACTCAAATCTTTTTGTTCTTTTTGTAAAATGGAATTCAAGACTTAATCAACAAGCACTTCGAAATTCGCCAACGAGACAACTCAATGGTAAGTTGCTCACACAGGTAGACTTTATGATAGGTCTGACTTCTAAGAATGTTGACAAAACCAGAGAGATCTAAGGCTTGACAACTTCTACCGCCAAAGTCACTACAAGACCTACTCAAAAATCAAACCCTAGGGCTTAAACTTCTATGAAATCCACTAAAACACTCAATGCTATAGAAACAAGTTCAGGTGAAGATTCTTGGCAAGGGACTAATGAATCTGGGCAGAAAAAACTAAGAAAAAACAAAATCTAAGAGCAAAAAGTGTAAAAAATGGAGTTTTCTCAACTTTTAGCAGGGGGACGCAGGCGACCCGTTAGAACAGGTGCGGGCCCGCTCTGTGCACACGGCAACAGTGCGTCCAGGGACGCACTGTGCAGCACTCAGAGGGTGCGTCCTACTGAAAAACTCAAGAAAAACTAAAAGGATTCTAACTCTAAGCTAACCCACCCAAAGACAAAGTCACAGAGCCAAAAACCAGAAAAATAAACTAATTTTCTCAGAGCAAAGTTCATACAAAGGAAAAGACTTTTCACATTAATGGATTCCCCAGTGGAGTCGCCAATTTGTCAGGCGGAAAGAGTCGATTGTGCGGACACAACCAACCTCCCTAGGAGCCTAAGACTCTCTAGTGACAAACAAGACAAATAAGATCTATCCTTCTCTAAACATGCATTATGATATGAGATATCAAGTGTTTTGTTCTTACCTTTGTCCAAACGCTGTTGTAGAAGTCCAAGCTTTGTTGATCTGGATGAGCTCCTCCTTTTATCCAAAACCTGTAATCACCAACAGTTAAACAATTAAATAGCACCTGATTATAACATAAAACAAAGCATATTCAACATGTAGACCAAGGAGTACATGAAATAACTCATAAACAACAAGTTATTGAGAAGAATGGACTCATTTGCATTAATAGGTAACAAAAAGAACAAATACAACCTGAGCCTTGGTGTTGTGCAAGTCCTTCCCAGGGTCCATCAAGAGTTCTCCTTTACTTTGACAAAGCACACCCACTTCCAAATAGAACAAGCAAAGATGGCAATCTCTCCTCACAAGCTTCTAAATGGGAGTCCTAATTCCTGCAGCATTTACCCTTAGAAAATGTATAGCTTCAACCTCCTTTTCCTTCTGGCCCAATGCCTGTATTTATAGTGCTCAAGAGGAGGTTAATCAGGTCCACCATCAATGGGATAATCCCCTCTTTGGGTGGGATAGCTCCCTTATTGATGGGATAAGTTCCTCTTTGATAGGAGTGCATGAACCATCTGGAGGCGCCCAATACACGTCGAACAACCTTCTAGAATGCTCTAGAAATGACCACAAGTAACTTTTTAAAGCTGAAACTTGCGCATTCTAACCTTTACAGGGGGTCGCACCTGTCCCTTTACATACAGAGCGTCTTTGGACGCAGCTTTTGTGAACATTGGGAGCGTCCCCGCAGGTAAGGTTGAGAGAACCTGCGTCCCCAGAGATGAATACATTTATACAAGACTTTCTCTCTTTTTTGGAGTTTGACATTGAGAGCAGAGGCATAAGACTTGCCTAAGAGGGTAGCATGACTGTTGATTGAGCCATACTAACTGTAAATAGTCATGGTGACATTTTTTAGTGTAACACTCTTCACTAAATAATCATATTGGTTACTTCATCAAATCTGAGGATGTATTCTTCTATGTTTTCATCTTCATTCATTATCAAGCTCTCAAACCTCATTCTAAAAGTTTGAATTTCTGCGTGCCTAAATTTTTCATCTCCTTCATGACTCTAATTAAGATTTACCCACACATCCTTAGCAAACTTACAGTGGAAAACCTTTATAAGTTTTAATTGGCTAAGACCAAAGAGAATGAAATTATTTGATTTAGTATTTTTTCCATAAAAACAATTACCATCTGCATCAGTGGGAGGAATATTACGGACATTTTAGTCTACTAGCACTGAAGTCCAAACATCTACTCCTAAGGACATAAGATACGCTTCCATCCTTACTTTCCAAAAGGCATAGTTTGTCCCATCAAAGACTAGTATTCTACTTTAGTAAGCTTCTTGACACTCTTGCCTAGACATAATTCCTTATATATCTACCTTCCAATGGTTAGATTGTTACTGAAGGAACGTGGATCTAATAACAATTGTTGGAATAAGGAATTACTTGGGGGGGGGGCATGAATCAGTAATAGTGATATTCTTAAATATTTTTAATGAATATTCTTTTAGTTTTTTCCTCTATTGTTTGTTACTCATGAGATAATTCATTCATAAAGAAAGTGAGCAACAATATTAAGCATTCATATGTTCATACAATCTATAACATGAGCAGCACATAAATATTGACACTGGTCTTTTCATGTGGAAACCCAAACAGAAAAAAAAACCACCAATTTGTTGTTATTTATGATGTAAATTAAGCACCTACTCAATTACATCAGTTTTTCTGTGAGAAACCACTCATAGGAGGAGCTAAACCCCTTAGGTTAGAAAGCACATACTTTTCAAGAGGCACCAACCTCTTCTGAATGCAGGCTACAACTTGCTCTTGCCACTTTTCTACTTTTCATACAAATTTTAAAATAAAAACAGATGCACATACAAATACATAAAACTACCAATCTGCTTGGTTGCAGCAACAACTTATGCTTTCAGTTCTCTACAGTTCTACAAACTCTCTTAGTCTCATACAACATCACTCTATCCTCTTCTTAGAACCACATGTCCTCAGCTTTCTACCTTCTCTCACACAGGCTCTCTGCTACACTCCTTTGAGTTCTCCTCTTGCACTAGTTTCACAACACACTCTTTCTACACACATTGCTCAGCTCATAAACAATACATTCTACACCCCACCTTCCTGAATGGAAATTGATGGTTTTTATCCTCTGTTACACACTACACATTGTTGTCTCTGTAGCTTGTTTCCACACTGCCTAAGTGTACCTCTATATGGCTCCTCGTGCTACTGTTGTGTCTAATGGTTGAATTTTGGCATGGAATTAAACATAGGAATGGACTTCTGAGTTCTTCCCTGAATCCATGTGTAATCCCCCATACTTAGAATTTAACCTCATTTAGCCTGCACACTCTACTATGACTTCCCATGCTTATTCATTGCTTTGCAGAGATTGAAAGTACTCATGAATGATCACTTTGTTCTTACTTAAATCTACAATATGTGCATGGGAAGTAGGAGATGGATTTCTTCATCTCATTGGCTCTTCTATGTGAACGGTTGTCCTCATTTCCATGTCTGAGCACTTTCTACAGATCACACTGACTCCATAAACAAACTCCATTGATTTCCATTTAATCTCTAGCTACTGACTCATTCATCCTTTTAATTCATTGTTTTGTTACATTAGAGCCACAACATATCATAACTCATACAAGAGGAATGTTATGATATCACATAGTTTCGATACCTTTATCCCCTTGGAGCTTAGCCCTTAGCTCCTTTGGTCTCCACACAACCATGTGCCAATTAATATTAGAGCCCTTTTTATCGTAACCTTTTCAATTTCCATTTGCATCAGAGATACACGATCCTCAACCTTCGATATGTTAACCTTTCAAATGAAGTCATGATTTCGTCATCTCTCCATGTGGTGCCTCCTGAGTGGTGACAGGTGTCAACATAATTTTTCCTATTAGGCCACCGAAAATGCCAAAACAAGCTGCCACATGTCCATTGTATTGCCACGTTATGCTGATGTCATTTTCCACTTCAGCTCTTAAGGACCAATCGAATGTGACCATGTGTCTATTAGGAGGAGGGAGAAAGAGTCTCCTTGGTCCCTGGTCTTGCACCCAATTCCTTTGTATTTATTTTCCTTTTTGAAGCTCAATTCTTCCAAGAAATTATAATTTGTAGGGACTTATGAGGTTTTGATATACCGATGACCTCATCCTCCGATATAGCCTGCTCCGAGGTTTTGATAAGTCTACTGCTCTGAGGTTATGATATTCCCTTTGATCCGACATTCTGATCAGTCCTCCTATATGCTCACACTCTAACCTCTAATATTCCTTCCACCAATGTTCCAATGGGCCTATGCTCCCAGGTTTTGATGGCCCCATCCTTACGATATGTTGCCTTCTCATCCCTTGTGATATCGAGTCCCGAAAATTCAACTCCCAATGCTTTGAGGTTCCAATGTGCTTTGACCTCTGATATAGGCCGCTTCGATGCTCCAATCATTCCTCTGCTCCAAGGTTATGATATTTTGTCTCCTCTTAAAGACTTCAAACTCCTTACTTCAACGATTAAGAACTTTTGATTCTAATGGCCATTTTGGGATTTCCATATACTATTGGAAATCTCATTCATAACAAATTCTACTAGAGATAGTCTGATGCAGCGTTTGATCCCATTTGCAACCTAAAATATGGATCCAAACCTTAAATATGATGCAAATAAATTGGACCCCAAATTCACCATAGTAATGAATTTACGGCTTTTCAATAAGCCTGCTACTATGATGTTTCTCTACTAGAAGTCTATAGCTACCATAGGATTCCTCCTGGACACCCAATCATCATGCTAATCTAGTTGAGATCAATTCCAACGCACTCATAACCACTAACCATCCAAAAAATTCCAACTATCTAACATATACTACATCTTTCTTGATCATCTCCTATATAGGTTTGACTATCTATGTGTAATCAAAGATGAATTTTATGAGGAAATTGATTCCCAAGAAAGACGACATGGCTTTCTTGTTGACCAAAAATGGGATTTGTGTGCTATCATTGATCCTTTCGAGGTCAATATTGATACTACTCTTCACTATGATGCTCCCTGGCATAATTCCTTCAGACACACCAAAAATGCTCTTCTTGGGATTAAGATAAATCCCATACTTCTCACACTACTCAAATATATGCTTTAAATGACGTACATGATCACATCTTTTCTTTGAAAACACAACAACATCATCTAAATAAACAGCAATGCTTCGACCTATAAGACCATGAAAGATGATGTCCATCGCTCTTTGAAATGTTGCACCAACATTAATCAATCCAAATGGAATTCTCTTAAAAGTGAACATTCCCATTTGGTCCGGAATGTAGCCTTCAACATGTATGGTTATGCCACTAGTACTTGATTATACCATGAAAATACATCTAGTATTGAAAAAATTTCAAACCCAAATATTATCAAGAGTATCTTCGCCATGGATGGCACTAGATAGTTATCTTCGCAAGAATTCTGGTTAAGGTTCCGGAAATCAACACATAAGTGTATTTCTCTAGACTTATTTATAACTAGGACCAAGATGGAAACCCGCGTGGAATGTCTACCTTTGAAAATGATCTAAGAATCCAACAACTTTCTCAATTCTTTTTGGATGAAGGTTTCCAGTGTTGGATGAAATTTCTATAGTTTCTGCTGGAAGAGTTTCACCCCTTCTTTTATAGGAATTACATGTTGGATGATATTAGTGTAATAAGTCTTCAAATCATCTTATTTCCATACGAACATGTCTCCATATAGCTTGAAAAGGTGAATAAATTCTTGTCATTCCTGTAAGGAACAACAGGTACCAAGGTTCACATATTTGAGAACTTGTGGTGTTCTAAGGTTGAATTGTTTAGATGCGAGCTTCGAAATTTGAGTATTTTTGTTAGTAGGTCATTTAAATTGGTTTTATAGGTCATATAATTTCTCAAAGGACACCTTAAATTTTGGAATAGTATTTGCTTTCAGTGCTTGGGATGCTTGCTGCAGAGCTTGCTCATGCTCATCCTCCTCTATGGTGGAATCTTTGAATACATCAGCATTCGCCATGAAGTGTAGTATATGTTGGTCGTCATTGAAAATGCGTAGATCAATAACATTTTTTAGTACATATGTTTTATATAAAATTTCAATGGAGAAACCATTGTTCACATGTGACATCCTAGCAGCAACATTTGCAAGTGTATCTGCTATTGCATTTCTAATTCTAGGAAAAGAATAGTATTGAAAGCTTTCAAATGATTTATCAAATGCCATATCTCCTACTGGTAGTTTTTGAGATGAGAAGAAACACAATGTATAGTTTCTCGTACCTGATGAGTGATTTACCTATGAGTCACCAATTAGTCTTATGGGCTTTACCTTCAGGTTTATAACTTTCTTCAATCCAAGTAGAATGCCTCATATTCTGCAGCATTATTAGTGCATTTGAACTCCATATGGCATGAAAGCATATGTTTCTTGTTAAGCGGGTCTATGAGGACATAGCTGGCTCCGAATCCATCCTACATCTTAGAACAATCAAAATAAAGAGTCCAAAAATTGCAAGCTACTAAGCTATTTCATGTATTATTATTCCTACTAATACTAGCATTACTACTATTATATACATCTATATTACATAATTCATTTTCACCTACTAGAGAACAAGCAAGGATTTAGAGTTGTGTATCTAGTGGAATGGGTGATGGTTGTGAAAGGTAGCACCCAATTTCGCTTTCTAGAAATCAGTTCCTAAAAATTAAGTCCCTAAAAGAAAGAGGCTCATTTTTCCCTTCGCAAGGTGTAATGGTGTGTTTCATGTAAGGTTCTGATTCCACCAATATTTGGTTATTCTTTCCCTTGTATGGAATTCATAAATGTGACCAATTGATAGAAAAATACCCCAATAATTTGCTTGACCCTCCTCTACTTAGCAATACACCGTAGTCTTCTCAGATGTCCACAATCACTATCTTTATACAGTGGTGAAATCTTTGATCAGATGTTAAGAAAATAAGAACGTTTCTGAGTTCACCAATAGCTCGATAAAGGGACCCATCCAACTAAATTATCTAGGCATCGGTCTTATCCCATTTGGAATTGATTTTCTCTACAACAGATAATGGCATTGCATTTACGTATGCACCAGAATCAACTAAGAATTTGTGAACATTGTAATTATAAATATCAAAAGTTAATAGGAACTAGGGGCAAAGATTATTAGGTTCTAATGTTAGAGCATTAACAATTGATTCTAGGGTACCAAAATACTTACCAGACACCTTCTAGGAAGAAGAAGCATTATGACCTAATGAGGACTAAGTAAGGGTTCAGACAAGCAGTTCTGGTTGGCTTGCTATCCTTCTAAGCTCAAAGATTGAAATATTTGCATGAGTTTTCTTCATATCTTCCACAATATTATAATATAGCATAGTAGGAATCGCCAAAGTGTCTGGAGGGGTAACATTTTTTTCCATTTCCGGAATGGTAGAATTGCGATTATTACTGGTGGAAGTGTTATTCATTGTAGTAGCATCTCCAGACTTGTTTTGAGCTTGGTTGATGCGTGCTGTGATTTTCCTTAACAAGTGTTCCTTAAATTTTTCTTCATAAAATCTTGTTTAGGAACAAGCCCTTGACTTCTAAACTTATATTGGTCATTTTTCTTCTTAATGAGGGCCTCATTCAGTGGTGATTTTTCATCATCTTTCTTCTTCAGTGAACAAAAAATTGAATTTATTTATCATGTGTTTGAGCCCCATTATTTCTTTAGTTGCAGCAGATTCTTCCTTTTACTCCATTTGCTCATTCTAATCATATAAAAGTATTGAGTCAATAATGTGTGTAGCTAGCACATTCATGATATGGTTCCACTATGGGCATTTCTTTTATGAGTGATATTCTTCATGAAAAGAAAAATATTGGTCCATGCCCATGTTTTCAACATTCATGATGACATTTGATCTCTGTGAAGACTTAGTCGACTAGTTATTGGTCTTGTTGTTGTTGTTATTCCATCCCATGGAGTTAAATTTTTGGGGCTTGCTACTAATAGTGGTCTCACTTGTCCTTTGTTTTAATTCTTCCAACTCATTGGATAGAGTCTTAATAGTTTGGGTCAAGCTTTCAAGATTAGTAACCTCCTTATCTTTAGCCTTACTTGAAGATCCTAAGACCTTTTTCATGTCTCCTTGAAGTCTTTAGATGATTAATCATCAACAATGACTCCAGTTCCATGCAAGTCCTTTTCAATAACGATGGTTTCTTCAAAATTTTGTGCCAAAGTTTTTTTCACTACTTGCTTTATAAATTGTGAAATGCTCATTGGCAAGATAGAAGTATAGCAATCAATTGTGATGAAGGAATAAGGTGTCATATCTAGGGTAAATTGGTTGAATATCCGATTGAACCTATGATTAAAATCCTTAAAATTTTCTTTTTCCCCCATATTCATATTACCTAACTCTTTTAATAACACAACTAGGGTTTTATCATGAACGAACTTTTCTAGGAACAACTTTTTAAACCCCCTCCAATTCTGAATTGAATTCACAGGAAGACTATAATACCAAGAAAATGCTTTACCATCTCATGCATGAGGAAAGGGTCTACATGCAACATCATCATAACATACCTTGAGCATCCGCAGGTGTCGATAGAAGTTATCCAAATTCTCTTCCACTTTGATCAACCTGTCCAGGTTATATTTCGTTAGAAAAATTTCTAGGTGTCTTGGCATCTTACGTAAAATATCCATAAGGGAAAGTGGGCCTTGATTCATCCAATCCAAACCTTGTTCTACCATGTTCTCATCCCTATACTCCTCCTCTTCCTTAGAATATGAGTAATCTTCTCTATGACTGCCTAACCCATGAAAGTGTCTTCTAAGAGCACAACATTGTCCCCATCACCCCTGTTATAATATGGAGGTTGCTCTAGTCTTTCTATGTTATCTGTAGACTCCACTAACTCTTCAAGGGTAGAGAAAACAAAATATTCCACTATAGAAACTACTATCTCGGTAGGATTTGTTTCTTTATTCTTCAGAAAATAAGGAATATTATGTGCTCCAAGAATTAATCGAATAGCCTTCTCAAAGAGACATGTTATAGGTTGAATTTCCTAGATGTCCTCGTAATTAAATTCATAAATTTATTCAAGGTCAGGCTAAGAAGATCCCCTTGCTTTAGGTTATTGAGTCAAAGAGGTCCTAGGAATGTTGTTGCCTTATCTAGAAGAAGTATGATGTGGGTGGGTGGATTTATTAGCCATAAAAATATGGCTCCCCTAAATCTAGCACCAAAGATGTTGACATCGTTGGACATGCCAACATTCAAAAGGGTTTTCCCGATAGAAAGTCCTAATTAGACCTCACACAATTTGGGATAGGAGAACTATCCAAAACACATCCCAGATATCACCTACTTAAATATTTTCCTTGGCTTTAGCTGTAACCAAGAGAGAGAATCACATATGTGCCTTCAAAAAGCAAGCATCCCTGGGGAGTGTTCGGTTGTAGGTGCATCAAGCGTCTTCTAATGCAGAGGGGAGAAAAAAGTGAACCTCTAAGAGAGAGTTAATAATACCAGCTTAATAAAGACACACATAAATGGGAATGTTTTGTCTAACACCCATCGCAATATCCCATGAAGACATGATGGCCTCAATAGGATCAGCACTAAAATAACTGGAATAATCCAACTACCTTAGTACTCGTGAATGCATATATGAATCATAAACATTCACAAAAGAGTCTTATAAACATTCAGAATCCATGTATGAAAATGTATTGTCCAGAAGGCTTAAAATATTAAGTGAATTTCCCAAGATGCATGAATACAACGAACATCACTTGCTCCAATAGTGGAGTCTTGGAGCCACTACTTTCTCCCAAAAAGTACTAACTTATCTCTCTTATGCTTTATGGGAGAAGCCAAGGTTAAACTCATTTACATGAGAAATGAGGATATATTTATAACTTAAGGAGTGACCTTTCATATCCTCATTACACTTGACTTTCTAACCTCTAGTAACCTTTGGACTTCCACAACTTTTGAAGTTCCAAATGACTTTTGGAATTACATATGAATTTTGGTACTACATGTCCTTTGGAATTCCATGACTCTTGTGTTCACACATGACTTTTGGAATTATACTTATTTATCCTTTTACAATAATTACAATATTACATATTGACTTCCACATCATCATATGATGAAACAAGACATGTCAATATCTTGGATGACTGGGACTGACAGTGACTATTGACATGGATCTGCTTTAGTGATGACATAACTGCCATTATATCCATTCTTTGTTCATATTTTGGTCATAGTGCTTTCACCCTCCAAAGGGTCTTAAACCTTGGATTATTTAGGGTGCTTTGATCATCAATTTTTAGGTGTGTTCTTGGTTCTTTATGTGCTTCCATTGTTTATCCTATTTTCCCGATATTCCTTGTTTGTGCTTGCCATGAGGTCCCTCGAATACCTATTTCTACAATCACTCAGGGCAAGCAACTATCGATCTAAAAATATCCTACTCTACCATTTTTAATACACATTTTTCTATTTTTTCCCTTTCGTTTCACTTAAAATAGTCAAAGAAGCTTCAGGGCACAATGGTGCATTCTTAAAGGATGAAGGATTGGGGACGAGGAGTTTTAGGGCTTTAGCATGCACTCATGCACCCAAAGGAAGAAAATAGTCAAGGCATGGTGCATGTCATAAGTCTGAAGGACCAAAGGGAAGGCTTTTGGCTTCCCACGTGCATTATTCACTCATGGGAGAGAGGGAAGGCACAGGGCATACTCTCAAAGGCTAAAGGTTGAGGCTTCGTGCCTTCAGGGAGTTCTCATGTGCTCAATAGGCATCAAGAATGGTGTAGGGCACACTCTTGAAGGCTGAAGGTGCGAGATTCATGCCTTTAGGGTAGACATATGTGCTTAAGTAGTTTAGGAGGGTATATGGAGCATAGGGTAAGGTTGAAGGATTGAGCTGCGGGTCTCCAAGATGTGTGAGTGCGCTCAAGGAGGGTGCACTTCTTCAGGTTGAAGGAGTGTGCTCAAGGAATACTTAGTCATTTTGAGGGCTCATTTTAGAATAGGGAAGGGGTTCGTGATTTTGGAGTGTCACCAACTCTCTAGGAGGGTGCAAGGTGCACTTCTGAACAACGAAGAGTCTCCCATCAAGGCTTCAGTTTGTGCTCATGTGATCGTAGCTTTAATGGGCTCGTTTTACAACCAAAATTTGTCTAGGTGTGGGTGATTGGTCATGGGGTGAGCCAAATGAGTTCTAGACATAAAACCATGTGCAAAATATATTAACTCATCAATAAAACTTATATACATTAAAGCACCACTTTATGCACATTTCCCAAGTTCAAATTATGAAGTGTGTGCGACTGCGACCTGAAAGTGTCATTTTACAAAAACAAAGGTGTTATTACCATGAAATGAATATAAGGATGTTCTAATTAGTGTGAAGACACTTGAGAAAATTCAAGAAAATTTGCAACATATAAAACAACACAAAATGACACTTGACGGTTAAGGAAACGCTTGAAATGACAATGAAGTCAACTCCAAAATTCAAATGTAGTGAAATTTTGGAGGGTCTTATAGTAGTGGAAACACTTGGTGACATTGGGTAGGATTGAACTTCTTTCTCTAGAATAGCTTTCATTTAAGGGTTAGACCTTTAGGAAGTATTGATTGCCTGAAGTGCCCCCTTTTGACTCGGTTTCATACATAGCACCTTCTCTTTTATCTACTTGGTTGAACTCACACAAAGATACATTGTATCACAATTAATTCAATTCAAGAAAGGTTAATGTGTGGGGTGAGTTTATAATATTTAGAGTATAGAGTTTTCATCTCTGGCGTAGCTCCACTTTTAGTAGGCCTAGATAGTACCCCGTCAGAGTCACTTCAGGAGCACGAATATTGTTTCACTTCTGGAAACCGAGGTAGTAACTTGACGAGGTCGCTTTATTGAGCTCTTTGAGCAGGCATCCTTTCTATTCTTTCACACTTTATTTATTTATTTAATAGAATTGTGCATCAACACTTATTGTTCTAAATGGGTGGAAGAGGGATCCCAACTTATTGAGAGCAGTGGAGGTTGCCCCTTCAGAGAATTATATTACGACCTCTGATTTAGGTTTACTTACTTTTGATTTTCCCCTTATCCCTTATGTACCAAATAGGACAATTGTTAACACATAAGTATACATATAACAAGTTGAGTATTTTTGGCGCTATCATAAGTGCAGATCTAATAGGTTTCCTGAAGGTTCTCCTATTCGACGAATCATATTATCCATATAAACTTACTTCAACCTATGTAATTTTCCTAAACAAAGTCTTTGGGGCATGCACTTTACACATAGGTCTTATTTATGTACAATTACCAACAATGCGACATGATACAACATGATTGCATAACGGACACACAATCGGCTCATATAAAAGGAAGAGAAGACACAAAATGATATGTATAAGAAGTGAAACCCATATATTATACTAAAAATATTGTTTAAGGTATCTACCATTTATGGGAAGGGGTCAATCCTCCCATCCAAATATTTTAGCTTGAAGGCGATGTGGTTGAGCCTCTCTTCGATTATGAATTTTCCATTCCAAAGAGGTTCGAACTTAGTGTGCTTCCCTTTGTCGTCATGTGGTTTATCCCATTTCAAAACAACGTTGCCTGCATCAAAGCTCCTCATACATGTATACTTTCTATCAAACTAGCACTTTATATGATTTTGATGCACAAGAAATCAGTCTTTGGCTTTGAGCCTCTCTTGCTCGAGTTTGAGTAAAGTGTTTGTCTTGCTTTAAACCAGTAGGACAGGTTTTCCTTGTCACTCTTGGGAGAGCTATAAGGCTAGAAGATATAGGTTGAAGGGAAATATATATTATTTACCATACACTCAACAATATGGTGAGATTTTCAAGGAAGGCTTTGGAGTTACATAGTTGGCCCAAAGTCCATCAGTCAAAGTAGTATGCGAGTTCTTTCATTAAGATAAAATAGTCTTCTTAATTATGTAAATAAGATTTTTATTTGTTGATTTAACCAAATCATTTCCATGGGGATAATAATTAGATGCATGTTTTAAAATAATCCTATTATCTAATGAAAATTCATAAAGTTTTAATGATGAAAAGTGCATTCCATTATCAAAGAAAAGTGATGTAGGAACACTAAACCTGTTTAGGATGTTTTGTTGTAAAAAGTAAATGGCTTCTTGTTCATTTACTTGTTTCAGAAGGACTACATTTGACCACCGGGTAAAGTAATCTATAGCTGTGTGGATATATCGGTGTTACTTCAAAAACTGTGGGAACATATCTCCGATAACATCAACGTCCCATTGTTGGAATGTTTCTTCGAATACTACTAGCAGCAATGGGGTGCTTGACCTTTGATCACGATTAGCGCATTTTTGAAAAGATTGGAACTCATGAACATAGTCACACACATATCTAAAATGAGTGGGCCAATAATAACCATCCTTCATAAGTTTGTGTGTTGTAGTGTCACTCATATAGTGGCCACATGCTAGTCCATCATGTAAGCCCTTAAGGGTCAAGGAACATTAGTAAAAATCCATTGTGGTGCTTCCAAAAAATAATTCCATGGACCAATTGATATTATAGATCCTTTAAATTAATTTCCCTTTTTTGTTTGTTTGATAAGTGTGAGGGCAAGGTGCCATGTTCCAAAATATGTCGTATATCTGTATACCAAGAAGCTGTGGGCGTGCACTGAGGAATGTGATCAATATTGTACATTTTTATATCCTACTCCCATCCTGAAATATCTTTTTCAGGAATGTCCTTTACTTCAGTTGCTAGTCTGTATACTCCACGACCCTTTATAGTAAGAACTCCTTTGAATTCATGATCATATTCTTGAAGACATGTAATCTAGTTAGTCATTTTCTTACCCAACTCTTGTTGTATGAGTAGGTTTCTCACTTCTAGGTGAGGTACGAATACAATTATATGTGCTCTAAGTAAATAGGGCCTAAAATACTTCACTATCTCATATATTTCATATGCTTGTTTGTCAATGAAAAGGTAATTTAATTATCAACCTTGTAGACTAGAACTCATAAAAGAAATAGGCCACTCGTTTCCTTCACTATCCTTCTGAGTTAATACAAAAACAATTGATAAACACGAAGCAAATGTGTAGAGAAGGAATTTTTTTCCATAGTATGGACTGAATAGTGCATCGGATATAGCCTGTTTGATCTAAGAAAAAATGTCTCTTTCCCGCTTCTCATAACTATATACTGCATCTTTCTTGATCATCTTGTGTATACGTTTGACAATATATGTGTAATCAAAGATTGATTTTATGAGGAAATTAATTTTTCCCAAGAAATACCACATGGATTTCTTGTTCACCACAAATGGGATCTGTGTGATAGCCTTAACCCTTTCGAGGTCAACCTTGGTATTGCTCTTCACTATGATGTTCCCTAATATAATTCCTTCAAACACACCAAAGACGCTCTTCTTGGGATTAATATAATCCCATAATTTTGAAACCTGTTGTGGGGGAAAGTATCCAACTCGGAATGACCCTAACCCACTCTAAGGGTGACAGTTCCTTAGCAACAACTGAAAGCAAAGCTATCTAAAGTTTCTTCTTTATGACATGCAAGAGATAAAAGGGAGAGATCCACTTACCGATGTCTTGCGCAAATGGTCGATCCAATCTCCTTTATTTGCCGCTTGATCCCAGCTCCAAGTCTTTTCACGGGCCCAGCAACGCGAGATCCTGCAAATAAGACAAGAAAAGGAAACTACAAGAAGCATTCATTCATAATCGATTCAAGGATTAGCATAAATCAAAAACGCAAGTAAGACAATTCACCATTGAAACACATGCGAATAGAAGAACCTCAAATGCTTTATTAATATATGGAAGTAAGGTTCAGGCAGTGATACAACCATGAGAGGTCCAATCCAGCATCACCTTCTCGACGGAGAGAAATCTCTTCTTCACCTCCCTCAAGCAATCACCCAATGCTCACAACTGTAAACCAACAACAATTCTTTGCACTAAATTCCGGCCTCCAGATCCCATGGGATGAGATCCTTATATAGAGTTTTGGAGTGAAGATAAGTCAGCTTGATGTGTGACTTGTTGTCCTCTTCAACTCCAGTTGTTCTTCAGTTCTTCACTTGGAGTTTCTGTCTTCCACTTGGAGTTTTAGAAGCTCTTAACTCATCATTAGGCGAATCTTATGATCAAGTGTCTTTTTGGAAGCTTCCTGGGCACTGGCACATTGAGAAAAAGATTCCTCCACATGTCCAAGTACGCCCAACGCAGGTAGCCTTTGTTGCACCTGCTATGCAGCGCAGGTAGCCCTTGTTGCACTTGCTATGCAGCGCAGGTAGCCTTTGGAGCAACTGCTTTGATCCAAAATTGACCTGTTTTTGAGTGTTTTTCAGTGGAGAACTGATTTGTAGTGCTGTGGTTTGCTGACCTTGTTCCTCTAAGGGTAAGAACAACATGTTTAGGGACTTTGGATCCCTTAGATTATTGACATTTCATGCTCTATGCTGTAAGGCACAAAAATGTCTATAACAAAGCCGCTCAAATGTTTGCTATAGATGATGTACATGATTAGATCTTTTCTTTGAAAACACAAAAACATCATCTAAATAAACAATAACACTTCAACCTATAAGGATGTGAAAGGTGATGTCCATTACCCTTCAAAAGGTTGCACCGACACTAATTAGTCCAGATGGAATTGTCCTAAAAGAGAACATTACCCATTTGGTTTGGAATGTTGTCTTCAACATGTTTGATTCCACCACTAGTACTTGATTATACCCTGAAAATCCCTCTAGTAACAAAAACATTTCAAACCTAGATACTATCTAAACTATCTACTCCATGGATGGCACTACATAGTTATCTTTTTCAGAAGATCAGTTACAATTCTAGAAATCAACACATAAAATTATTTCACTAGACTTATTTCTAATTGGGATCAATTTGGAAACCCACGTGGAATTTCTAATTTTGAAAATGATTTCGGCATCCAACAACTTTGGAAATTATTTCTCGATGAGGGATTCCAATGTTGGGTGAGCTTTTCATAGTTTCTGTTGCAATGGTTTCACCCCTTTTTTTAGAGGAATTATTTTTTGGATTATACGAGTGTTATAATTCTTCATATCATCATATGTCCATGCAAACATGTCTTGATACTGCTTGAATAGCTGAATAAATTCTTTTCATTCCTATGAGGAACAATAGGTACTGAGGTTCACGTATTTCATATCTTGTGGGGTTCCAAGGTTGACTTGTTATGATGTGAATTTTTAACTATGATCATGTACCGTGTTTCCTTTTGTTGCTTGGGATGCTTCTTGTAGAGCTTGTTCATGCTCATCCTCCTCTATGGCGACATCTTTGAATACATCAGAATTCACCATAAAGTGTAGTATATGTTGGTTGCCGTTGAAAACATGTACATCATTAATATTGTTAGGTACATATTGTTTATATAAAATTTCAATAGAGAAACCATTTTTCAATGGTCACATCCTAGGAGGAAGATTTTCTAGTGTATCGATTGCCACATTTCTAACTCTAGGAATAGAAACAATATTGAAATTTTTGAAATGATTTATCAAATTCCATACCTCCTGCTGGAAGTTTTTGAGATGAGATGAAACACAGTGTATAGTATCTCGTTCCTGACAAGTGACTACCTCAGAGTCATCGATTACCTTTAGGAGCTCTACCTTTAGGTCTATAGATTTCTTTAATCCAAGAGTGCCTCATATATATTAGTATATTAGCGCAATTGAACTCGAGACAGCATGAAAGAATATGTTTCTTATTATGTTGGTTTGTGAAGACACAACGGGCTCTAGAACAACTACTATTATGTACATCTATATTACATAATTCATTTGCACCAACTATATAACAGGGAAGGAGTTCCAGTTGTGTATCTAGTGGAATGGGTGATGGATGTGCAAGGTAGCAGTCAAGGTCAGTTTCTAGAAATTAGTTCCTAAAAATTAAGTCTATGAAAGGAACTTGCTCATTTTTCCCTTCAAAAGGTGTAAGAGTGTGTTTCATGTAAGGCTCTGACCCCACCTAGGTCTGGTTATACTTTCCCTTTTATGGAAACCATAAATGCGACCAATCAGTAGCAAAATACCCCTGTAATTTCCTCACTGCTCTTTACTTAACAATACATTGTAGGCTTCTGGGATGTCTGCAGTCACAACATTTATACATTTTTGAACTCTTTGATCAGAGGATAAGTGAATAACAACGTTTATGAGTTCACCAATATCTTGGACATGGGACTCGTCCAACTGAATAATATAGGCATCAGCCTTATCCCATTTGGAATTGATTTTCTTGGCAACAGACAATGGTCTTACGTTTAGAGATGCATTAGAAATAACTAAACAATTGTTAACCTTGTAATTTAAAATTTCAAAATTCAATAGGAATAAAGGGAAAATATTATTAGCTTCTAATGTTAGATCACTAACATCTGATTGTAGGGGACCAAAATACTTTCCAGACACCTTCTGGGAAGATTAAGCATTATCACCTGATGGGGACTGAGCAAGGGCCTCGACAAGAATTTCCCACTGGCTTACTATACTTGTAAGCTCAAATATTGAAATATTTGCACAATATTTCTTCATACCTTCCACGAGGTGATATTCTAGTGCAATACGCATCATCGATGTGTCTGTAGGGTTAACTTTGTCATTTCCATAATGGTAGACCTTCTTTCACTGTAGGTAGAAGGGTTCTTTATTGTGGCATCATCTCTAGACTTTTTTTGGTCTTGGTTGATGGGTGGTGTGTTTTTCCTTAACAAATGTTCCTTCAACATTTTCCTCATCAGCTCTTGTTCAAGAAAATTCCCTTGACTTATCAACTTATATTGGTTGTTTTTCTTCCAAGTCGGGGTCTCATTCAATCGTGGTTCTTCAATTTTTTTCTCCTCAACAGTGAACACACAACTAAAATTATTTACTATGTGTATGAAACCTACATTTTCTTCAGCCTCATCAGATTCTTCCATTTTCTCAATTAGTCATCTGAAAGTACTAAATTGATAATGTGTGTATCCAAAGCATTCATGATGTGATTCCACTGTGGGCATGCCTTTTCTGAGTGATATTCTTCATCAAAAGAATAGAATTGGTCCATGCCCATGCTTTCAACATTCAACACAAAATTCAATCTCTATGTAAACTTAGCTGAGTTATTACTATTGTTGTTTTTCCTTCTCAAGAAGTTAAATTTTCTGGGCTTGCTACTGCCAGTGGTCTCTCTTGTCCATTGTTTTAATTCTTCCAACTCATTGGACATAGTATTGATAGTCCGGGTCAAGATTTCAAGATCAATAAATTCCTTATATTTTCTCTCACTTGAAGAGATCTGAGACCTTTTCCCTATCTCCTTGGAGTCTTTGGATGATTCATCATCAAAAATGACTCCAATTTCAGGAAAGTCCTTTTCAACAATGATGGATTTCTCAAAATTTTGTGCAAAAGTTTCTTTCACTTCTCTCTTTACAAATTATGAAATGCTTGTTTGCAAGGCAAAAGTATAATAATCAATCATGATGGAGGCATGAGGTTTCTTATCAAGGGGAAATTGGTTGAATATCCTATTGAACCTATGATTAAAATCCTTGATCTTTTCTTTTTCCCCCATCTCCAGATTTTGTAACTCTTTTAATAACATGACTTGGGTTTTGTCATTAGAAAACATTTCCAAGAACAAATTTTTAATTCCCCTTCAATTCTGAATTGAATTCGTAGGAAGACAATGATATCAATCAACTGCACTACCATCTAAGGTACAAGGAAAGAGCCTACATGCAACATCATCATAACATACCTCGGGCCTGTGGGTGTAGATAGAAGTTATCTGAAAGGTCTTCCTCTTTGATCGCCTTGTCGGGGTCATATTTCATTAGCAAATTTTCCGAGTGTCTTGACATCTTATGTAAAATACCCGAAAGGGAAAGTATTCCCTCAGTCATATGATCCAGACCTTTGTCAGCCATGTTCTCATCCCTATTCTCCTCTTCTTCAAAATCTGAGGAATACTATTTGTGACCACCTAACCCAAGGAAAGTGTCCTCTGGGAGCACAATGTTGTCCCCACTGCCCTGGTTGTAAGATGGAGGTTTCTTTGGTCTTTCTGCGTATTCTGTAGACTCTGTTAAATTTTGAATGGTAGTGAACATCAAATCTTCCAATGTAAAAACCATTATCCTGGTAAGAGTTGTTTCTTTCTTATTATATAAAATAAGGAAGATTTATGTGCTCCAAAAATTAATCCAATAGCCTTCACAGAGCGGTGGGTTATAAGCCAAATTTTCTGGATGTGCCTATAAGAAACTTCACAACTTTGTTCAGGGTCAGGCTGAGAAGATCTACGTGCTTGAGGACTAGGAGTCTAAGAGGTGTTGTGAATGTTGTTGCCTTATCCAGAAGAAGTATTATTTGGGTGGGTGGAGTTTTTAGCAATAAAAATATCACTATCCTCCTTGTAGCACCATAAATGTTGACAATGTTCGACCTGCCAACATTTAAAGGGGTCTCCCTAATATGCGATCCAAATTAGACCTCACACCGTTTGGGAGAGGAGCCCCATCGATAATATAGCCCGAATTCCATCTACTTAAAGATCTTCTTTGGATTTAGCGGTCAACAAGAGAGAGAATTTCATATGTACCTTCGAAAAGAAAGCAAGTATGTCTGGTGAGTCTTTGGTTGTAGGTGCATAAAGGTTCTTTTGTTGCATAAGGGAGAAAAAAGTGAGCCTCTAAGAGAAAGGTAATAGTACCACCTTAATAAAGACACATAAATGGGAATGTTTTGTCTAAAACCCGACGGAATAGTCCACAAAGATGCAACGATCATTATAGCCATTACAACACATTTTCAATAATGTAACCACTAAAATAACCAAAATAGTTCAACTACCTTAGTATTGGTGACAAAAAACATGAATCATAAACATTCATAGAATAGTCTTACAAACATTCATAATCCATGTATGAACATGTGTTGGCCATCAGTCTTCAAATATTAAGTAAAATTCCCAAGATTCATGAATCAAATGAATATCACTTGCTCCAATAGTGGAGCATTCGAGCCACTAATTTCTCCCAAAAAGTAATAACTTATCTCTCTTATGCTTTATGGGAGAAGCTAAGGTTAAAATTTCTTTACATGAGAAATGAGGATCTATTTATAACTTGAGGAGTGACCTTTCATAACTCTTGACTTTATAACTTCTTGTAAGCTTTGGACTTCCACAACTTTTTAAATTCCACAAGATTTTTGGAATTACATATGCATTTTTGTATTACATGTACTTTGGACTTCCATGACTCTTGAGTTCAACATGACTAAATAAATAAAGGAATATTAGTAATTCGATTAAAGATATTCCTTGGATTTAGTGGTCAGCAAGGGAGAGAATTGCATATGTGCCTTCAAAAAGCAAGCAAGTGTGTCTAGTGCATAAAGGTTCTTTTGTTGCATAAGGGAGCAAAAGGTGAGCCTCTAAGAGAAAGGTAATAGTACCACCATAATAAAGACACACATAAATGGGAATTTTTTGTCTAACACCCATCAAAATAGTCCACAAAGACGCAATGATAATTATAACCATTACAACACATTTTGAATAAGATAACCACTAAAATAACCAAAATAGTTCAACTACCTCAGTACTAGCGAATGAAAATATGAATCACAAACATTCACAGAATAGTCTTACAAACATTCATAATCCATGTATGAAAACATGTTGGCCATTAGGCTTCAAATATAAAGTAAAATTACCAAGATGAATGAATCCAATGAATATCACTTGCTCTAATAGTGGAGCATTGGAGCCACTACTTGCTCCCCGAAAGTAATAACTTATCTCTCTTATGCTTTATGCGAGAAGCTAAGATTAAAATCGCTTTACATGAGAAATGAGGATCTATTTATAACTTGAGGAGTGACCTTTCATATCATCTTGTAGTAACATTTGGACTTCCACAACTTTTTATGTTCCAAATGACTTTTGGAATTACATATGAATTTTGGTATTACATGTCATTTGGACTTCCATGACTCTTGAGTTCACACACGACTAAATAAATAAAGGAATATCAACAATTTGATTAAAGTAAATAAATAAAATAATTAAATATTATTAAAACTTAGGAATACGAGGTAGGGATCCAACACCGCCTAATAATCCAACCATTATCTCTATTCAAATTGATAGGCCTCCTTTCAATTTCCAAGGCCTCTGTAAACTTACAGTGATGAAAATGATTAATCCTTGTAACGAACCTAGCATCTTCAATGTAGAATTGATGTTTTGTCTTTTCCACATGTTATGTCAAAGCGGAGGAGTGAGACCTCCCATGTTTGATGTCAGCTGCATGCTCAAGAATCCTCTGATTAATTGAGTGTCCAATTTCACCAATTTATGAAGTCCCACATGAGCAAGGGGTGACATAAACATATTTCCCATCTTTAGGGTTCACAGGGTCATTCACTGATCTTAGGGAGCTTCATATAGTGTTTAGGGGATTAAATTTCGAAGGAACCTTATGATTCTTCAGGATTTTAGCAATCTTGTTTGTGGTTCCTTGGATAAACGAAACATGCACCCCTAAAAACTGATCTTTAAGATCATTTTTAATCCTATCACCTTTTTTAGCCATAAGGAAGGCGCTAAGGCATTGGCGCTTACTATAATCATTCTTTTTAAAAACACTAAGCAGATGGGTTTTTTTATCATTTAGGTGGCTTTCATTAGAAACTCGTAATGCCTGAGTGGCTAAGGCATTGAGAACGCCTAGATTTTGAGTGGGGATTTGATGTAAATTCACATGAAGATATTTTTTAGTGTGATTTTTCTTCCGATAAACCTGGTGGGAGAAAGAACCATCATCTCTCTTTGAAATAAGAACGTCGAGGAAAGGGAGGTTGCCATCAATTTCAAATTCCATAGTAAACTTTATGGAACCAAATTGACTATTAAGAAACTGGAAAATGAGGTCCAACTTTTCCTGACCATGTGACTAAATGACACAAGCGTCATCCACAAACCTTTTCCAAAACTTAGGTTGGAATAGAGTTGAGGACAAGGCCTTAGATTTAAAGTCCTCCATAAACAGATTAGCCACTATTGGGGAAAGGGGGGAACCCATGGCAACTCCACAAGTTTGTTCATAAAATTCACCTTCAAAACTTAAGAAAGTAGACATCAGACAAATTTCAACAAAATAAACTGTGTCTGGGTCCATAATGCGCTTGATGACTTCAATGGTCTCGTTAATGGGGATATTAGTGTACAAGGAGACCACATCGAAACTCACCATATTATACACACATTCCAACCTTATACTGTTTAATTCATTGCAAACGAAGACGAATCTTTGACAAAGGATTCAGTCTGACCTACAAGAGGTTTAAGCTTATTGGCTAAAAACTTAGCAAGAAGATAGGTCAACCCTCCAATGGTGTTGACAATGGAACACAAGGGAGCCCCTTCCTTATGGATCTTTGGAAGACCATAAATCCTAGGAATGAGAGGGCTACTCTCGATCAACTTCTAACTAAAGGAACTAACAGTGCTACTAGATTTTATAGCTACATCAATTGTTTTAGAAATATTCTTTAAGGAATTCTTATTACATTATTATTACTAACTTATTATTGTTTTCACTCTATCAAATATTTAAAATTGAATATTTATATTTAAATATTTGTTATTTTAATATATTTATAACAATTTTTATTTTAATCTTATAAATTTGATATATTTTATGTAAATTAATTTGAAAGTAAAAAAATTATTAAAAGTAAAAAAAATTATTTAAATTGAAAAAATTAAATATATTAAAAAATTACTAAATTAAAATTCTATACTATATTTAAATTAAAAATTAAATTATATCGATTTTATCAGTAACAATATTACATACAGACGATGGAATGCATTTTTTCTCCATTTCGTTAATCTGAACTTAAAACATATTCTGTGTCAGATTGGAATAAGGACAAGACACCATGGCTGGTACTAAGGCATATTCGAAGAGTGTTATACAGATTTCCTCCAAAAAAAATTCGTGGACCTTGCACATTTACAAGATTAAGAGCACCAATTTCTCACTTAAATATTGAAATAGCGGTTAAAAAAATTCTTTGTAAACATATTTAAGAAGTTGTTATGGTATATTTTGATATCTGTTGGGGACTTTGAGCATTTATCATATTTAAAGTGACAAGTACTCCAAATTTTAGAACGGCAGACTAAAATCATGTGGTGAGTCTCTTATATATAAGCAGGTATCTCCATAGTCACTCATTTTATTGGCAACCTACCTTTAAATGTTCCGTTTCTTAATATTCCAATATATTGCGCAGATGAAACACATGGCTCGTTAGGAATTTGCCCATGGGGTTATTCATCGCAGCATGGGCATATTTATTTTGGTCCACATACTTCAAACTATCCCAAAGTGCAAAAGGAAATGCGCGAAACCTTTTGTATCTATGCTGAACTTATCAGAAAGTAGTATGATTTTTTTCACTATACGCGCCTAATTTCTCCCTGCAGACCTTGTGTTTGCTACCCTGCTGAATGAGTGAGAGATTACGTTTCAATTTAGAAGTCAGCGTTTGATGGGGGTTCATTGCCGACCTTCACATTACATTAACTCGCAATTGGCGCAGTTTTGGGTGTTTATAAATTCGGCCATCTTCATCCTATAATCCATCCAGCTCCGGGAGCGTTGCAGTACTGCAAACTCAGCTCATATTGTTCATTCAAATTACAGTTTCCACTGTGACTATCTGAACCACAACTCAGCATTTGAGAGAATCGAAGATCCAAGGAATGGAAGCTAACAGTGGTAGTTTTAGTGTTGGGCAAGTCGAATTGAGGAACTTCTGCCCGGCAGACTTGGAAGACTTTTACGAATGGGCTAGCGACGAAGAAGTGACCAAGTTCATGACATGGGACGCTTTTAAATCCAAAGAAAAGCTCAGGGAGTTTCTGCTAAACGTGGTGATTCCTCACCCATGGTTCAAGGCAATATGTTTCAGAGGGAAGCCTATTGGTCACGTCATGCTCAAGCAAGGAACCGGTATTCACAACTGCCGAGCTGAAATGGGGTACGCCATCGCAAGAAGATACTGGGGGATGGGTTTCACCACGGAAGCAGTTACAAAAGCACTTAAAATGGGATTCAAAGAATGGCAGAGAGTGAAGAGAATTGAAGCTCTTGTGCTCCCTGAAAACGTGGCGTCGGGGAGAGTGCTTGAGAAGGCCGGATTTGTTAAGGAAACTTTTCTTCGTAACTACGTCCACCTGAAAGGAGCCGTTAGACACTGTCTACTCTTTAGTTATGTTGTTTAGATATCAATAACAATATCGGTGTGACTTCCATTCCTGAAATCCATCCAGCATGTTTCGGAATGTGTAGCGGGCTTGCATGATACTAGAGATATATAATAAACATTCATCAAATATATTCTCATGGTTTCAGTATTGGCAATGTTAATAGATTTTCATGGACTCCTGTGATCAATGTACGTTTTAATTGCCTGCAAATAAAAAGGTTTTTTACGTAAGAAATGCTTGTTTTAAAATCTGTCAAAAGCCAATTCATTTTCTAATTTTTCACTTTTCCACGTCAAGAAATCAATGTTCTCCTTAGTGGCTTCTGCAAATGTTGTATTTGTTTTTGCGACTACTCTTGGATTCTTCCTAGTATTCTCGACAATCACCCTTTCTGTGTTGATGGAAACAATGTGATGAGGGTCATTTTGAAAACACCACCTTTCCTGTACTGTTATGATCTTGAGCTGATTGAAGGTAAAGTTTGATATTTTCATGATACTGTCATCCGATGGAGGAACTATTCCCATCTCGTTAAATCGGAGATGGCCACCGGTAAGACGAGGTGGGGGTTGATAGCTTGTTTGCTCTGCAATCGACATAACTTATGCTTCTTGATCATCCACCTCTTAGTCATAATCCACCTACTTAGCCTGCGAATTCTCTTCCAGTCTCCTACTTTCTTCTTCTTCTAACAACTTTTGTCATTAATCTTCTTCCTTTTTATTACACAAAGTTTCTTCCTCGTGTTTCTTCCTAGCCTCTTCTTTTCTCTTTCTCAACTATTTTTCTTCTTTGTATGTCTTCTATTTTATTCCTTAATCGTTGTTCTTTCTAATTCCTTTGTTCCTCCTACTTGTGTTCCTCTTCCTCTTCTCTGCTTCCTGTTTTTGCTCCTCTTCTTGCTTTCTCCATGCTCCTTCTAATTCAATTGCACTTTTGGTGTTTATATCTATTTTAATTTCTTTGCTTATCTCTTCCTCTTGATCATGAAAAATCTTCTACTTTGGCTTGAGATCATTATCTTGAGTGGGCACTTCTAGCTGGTTCCCTTCTTCAACAATGTATGGTACATGAGTTGTTTTAAAAGGGCCCACCTCATCACCTAGCCTAGTTTATCTAGAAGCATTGTACCAATTCTTCATCTTCTCCTCATCTTCCAGAGAGATAGAAACATATGGCCAGGAAAAATGCATCTTAGCACAATATTGTTTTCATGCTCCCCCGTGGTCATATCTATGAAAATTCATTTCATTGAACCTGAGGCAACTAAGTTGTACAACTTTTTCTTCCATTGCCTTCAGCCTCTTCAGCTCATAAGACCCAACTTCCAAGGGAAGGAGAGATCATGGTGACTTCTCCTTCTTCTACCGAAGATATGGCAGTCCTGAGAAAAGCTAATATTTGATCTCTTGCATCACCACAATATCAGTGACGTACTTCGGTAGAATATGGAGTGGCTTTTAAGATTCCAAGACTCTAATATAGGCACCCTAAGAAGAAGCAAACCAATATATAATTTCCATAACCACTTCTTTGGCTTGATCGGTCGTACAGAGCCTCTTCTTCAAATATCATCTGATAGAGAGAAAAAAAGTGCTCAAATAATTTTTCCTAAACTCCGCTTTAACTAAATTATGAAAGTAGCTTGCAATATATGTTGACATAGAGTTATTATTGAGTCCAATTCCACTCTAGACCGATAAACTCATTTCTAGAACATATTCCATCTAGCAAGTATGCATACATAAGGAACCAAGTGTTCCCATGTTCTGCATCCTTCTTTACCTTTCTCACATTAATCTGTAGTTGATGGGCAAGTATATCCAACTGGTTGAAGATCTTCCCTTTTGTAACCACTAGGTAAAGCATGTATATCCATCCTTTTTAAAAGGACTTGGTGCTTTCCCATCCATACAGTCTGTAGCACGTTGCCATGAGGTACTGGTAAACTTTCATTAATGATTTTATCTTGTAGATCTTCTTTGTCTTTTGGAAAAACCTGGCTAGTTCATACCACCATGATCTAATAACATCCTTTGTATTCAAGTGAGACCATACTGCATAGTATTTAGAGTTTATATATTCTTCAAGCCTCGATAGTTTGTAATATGATTGGAGATCGTGTGGTTGATATGTCATGAGCTCTTTCCCTAACACACTTCTTAGAGTCATGTTGTTGGATTCTATACCTTGAAATATCCATCCAACTGATTATGCACATGGTAACACTAGATATTTGTAAGCCATTGTGGAACCTGGATCTCTTAAGATTGATGTAAGTTTCCCTGTCTTCTAAAGCCTCTAGAAACTCTTTCTTGTTGGAAGCATCCTTTATGGTCAGCCATGATATAGTAGTGGTATTATCCACAAAATACTTGGTATGTTCCAAGATATGTGA
The DNA here is from genome assembly GCA_031772625.1 of Pinus tabuliformis. NCBI lineage: Eukaryota > Viridiplantae > Streptophyta > Pinopsida > Pinales > Pinaceae > Pinus > Pinus tabuliformis. The sequence goes on along the minus strand of CM062817.1, from coordinate 1,387,864,300 downwards.
TCCTGACCTAGAACTTTCTCCAACACCATCAACACTACTTTCAGTGGCCTCCTTAGATGGTGCTTGTCTTGCAACCGGAGGCATCGTATCAGTGAAGGATCTAAGACTAATAATATATTAAGAGGCATTGACTGGAAGTGGAGATGCAGCCATGGAAACAAAAAGTTAGTTCCACATATAATATCATATTCTATCAAGCTATCAAATGCAACAAACAATAAATGAGAGGGATGATTGTGCAAGCTCTAAGAATAAGATGAAAATTTGAGGCTAAAGGGACATAACTAGTCACTATAAGTGTGCATTGCATATTGATATAGAGGCGAGACAACACATGCTTGGTCAACAAGAGGAAAACTTGAAGGATTGAGTCTTATGACTTTGCATTGTGCAGTTGCTAAGAGAGAGAGGGTCCCTTGATTGTGCAATTCACATCAATAGTGGATAGGAGGGTACATGTTATTGGCTAGAAGTGCACAAATCATAATTAATGCCAAGGATTACAAAGTTCACAATAAGAGAGGGCACAAATTGCACCACTGCTAACTCGAGTTACACAATGCGTAGTTCAAGGGAGGCAGATCTTAGGAGGTGTGCATGTCACATCAGTAGAGACCATGACCTAAAGTTTGTTGCCTATAAGGGATAAATGCACAGCTGAAATGATGAGGATGTAGATATGCTCAAAATTCAACTAAGCATTTGTCAATAGCAAGCAGTGAGGATTATGAGAATATTAACATGCATAAATAGATTCATCAGCAATGATTACTAGAATGTGAAAGGACTTGGAATGTGAAACAACACTAGAAAAGAAGCATGCAAGAGAGAAACGACACATGCAAAAGATAAATATAGAAAAATTGACACTTGTAATGCAAAAAGCAGGAAAAATAACACTTACGAAAGAAAAACTAACAAAAGTGAAAGTAAAAGAAAATAGAAGTGATAATTATGAAACTTACTTGAAACAGTAGTGCACATGCAACCAAAAGATCTTTGTGCTCAATAAATGCACAAATATCCAAATATGAGTGTGAGAATGAGCTCTAGGCTAGATTATTATATAGGTGAGCACTCATAGATCTAGGGTTAGGGTTTACGCATGCATGTCGAAAATCTAGGAGCTAGAGTTAGTTAACTGCCACTTGTAACAATGCTAACTTTAGAAAATGTGCCCACATTATCAACAAGTGTTGTGCAATATCTATCCACATGAAGTGCATAGTTTCTACACTCAAAGAGTGTGTAGTTGAAAATCTCTAGAAACTATGCAATCCACTAGCATAAGAGACTGTGCAATTAACTGACACAAGAGATTGCACAATTGCCTATCACAAGGAGCTGTGCAGTTCATTACAATAAAGGATTGTGAAATCCCTATTGTCAAGGCATGAACAATCACTATCATAAGGGTGTGCACAATTTCAATTCATAATGAGTGACTATCAACTTGAAGTGTGCAATTGAGGACTATCAGCAAAGCATGTAAGAACAAGAAGTTGACACTTGAGATTACTAGAAGACAATTGGACACATAGGAAAACAAGACCAAGGATGACTTTAGCAACTCAAAACTATAGTTCACAAGACCAAAAGGAGGCTCCAAAATTGGAATATAGGTAAAACTTTGGAGGGTAGTGTTGTAGCAACTACAACACTTGGTGATTCATTGAAAGAACAAAAAATCTTTGTCTAGGTCAAACTTTATGGATAATATCTGGCTTTTGGGAAGTATTATTTGATCCAGGTGGATCTTCAGATATAATGGCATGGAAAAACTTAGAAATCAAAGTGGGCAGAATGAAGTCAACCCAAGACTAGAGCAGGGATCTTGTCTTCTTGATTCCAACGGCGCAAATGGCACTTCAATCCGAGTCCGGATGATGAAGTTATTGCACAAAGAAGGATGCTTTAATCCTTAAGAAAATGAGGATTTTCCTTTGAAAATAGGTCTTAAAGCCTTTAAGGCAAATCACAATCGGAGGTTGAATAGAGGCAGACTTAAGCAAGGAGCAGTCGAACCCCTGATCGTTGATCTCCGATCAGACTAGATCGACATATCAGAGGTAACCGATCGAAGGTCTTACATAAATGTCTATCGGTGGTGGAAGCTTGCGATCGATGATTATTTAGATTGGCGGAACCAGTATCGGACACCCGAGGCGATATATGTGTGGGCTGCCAACGCGGTCGGCCAATGCCAATATCGGCAATCGGTGGTCGATCATTCCCGATAACCAAGACAGGGACAGCCCCAATGTGCCGATTTGTTACCTCAGCATGGACCCGATAGGAAAATAAGCCCAATTTAATGATTTTTGAGGTCTCGGTATATGGTTTTGAGGCAGATTTTCAGTGTTTTTTGGGGTTTTTAGGTCTTATCACCTCAACGATAAAAAGACCATTTTGAGAGGCAGGTGCACTGGCCGATCCTTCCACTCTACCAGCCACTGTTAAGAGCTAGACAAGCCCTAATTTGGATGGGATTCTATCCAAAGAATCCCTTATAAAACACGATCAATGGAAAAAGCACGAGGGAGGCAATTTTGGTGACAACACGTTGTTTCGCACGGAGGCCGAGAGCACATGTTGGTCTATTTTGGATAGTTTACATACTCTAGCCCCTTTTATTGTTGCGGGAAGCTTTGGTGTTGCATACCTCTCCATCTTAGGCATCCATTTCACAAGTCATCTTGCAAATTGGAGGTATAAGCCTCTTGTGGATAGTTTAATGAATGTAATTCTATTCTTTCATGCCATTTAATAAGAAAGGCATCCCCATTGTTGAGGTGGGCCCGGAGATGTAGTCCAAATTGGATGAACTCTATTATCAAGCCTTGGTGCCTTCTTTTTATGCCTTGTATGTGTTTACTTCTTCTTTTCTCATGTGCACATTTTCGTGTTAAGCTGCAATTTTACATATAATTCTTTTTAATACATCTATAAGTGAAAACATCCTGGATCAAGTGGTATCAGAGCAGGGATTTTTAGATGTGAATTGCATCTTTGTATGCTAACAAGAAGTAGGATTCGAAGAGGCGAATGGAATCTAGAACCTTTCAATCCAGAGGTAGGGCGTGCACCTCAGAGAAGAAACATTGCTGAAGATGAAGCTCGTATTCAAGAGGAGCGCAATTTCAGAAAGACTTTCTATTCAATGGCAGAAAATATGAGTCAACTAGTTATAAGACTGGAAAAAGCAAAAGAGAGGAACCCAGAAGGACAAGGTTCAGCACATGGGAATGGTGGAGAAGAACCCCCTCCTTCTCCTTCTAGTGGTGAGGGTTCTTCTTCCCCTCACCACCATAATCAAAGAAATCCAAAGGATGCAGCTAAGAAACCTTTCTTTAAATTAGATTTAAATTTGATCTTCCTGTGTTTAATGGTGAAAGTAATGCAGAAAATCTTAACAATTGGATCAGGCAAATTGAGGTTTTCTATAGGATTCAGGAAATCATAGAGGATGAGGCAAAAATCCAGCTGGCCTCTCTACGGCTGGGTAGCACAACTCTCGTTTGGTGGGAGAGGAAATTGCAGAGTAGTAAAAATGTGGGTAAGCTCTTTTCCTCATGGTCTGATTTTACTTCTGCTTTAAAGGAATAGTTTTATCCCTTAGGATACAAACAGAAATCTTTGATGAATTGGTAATACTTAAGGCAAGGCAAAGGGCAAGATGTTCAGAGTTTTATAGAAGAATTTAGGAAGCAAGCAATGAATTTTGGTATTGTACTTGATACACCTGAAGTTGTAACTAAGTATATTGGCTCACTGCATAGTTATATTCGACATTCATTATTGCTGTTTGAACCAACCATTATTGACGCAGCTAGTGTGAAAGCAATTCATATTGAGAATAGGGGCAAGAATGAAAGAGATGATCAGTCTAGAAAGCCACCATTAAAACCTCCCAATGGAAAATCAAAAGTGAAATGGAAAGGGAAGGAGAAGAAAGCAACAACAACGAAAGAGGGAGAGCGGCCTTATTGCAATCACTGCAAGAAAGAAGGCCATGATGATGATCAATGTTGGAAACAACACCCAAAAAGGTGTCTAAAGAAGTATGGAGGAAAAGGGAAGCAGAAAACAGTGGCAGTGGCATAGCAAGACCTTGGATCAGATTCAGGAGATGAAGTGCTGGTCACAGCAACGGAAACAAAAGGTACCCTTACACCTCTTATTGATTCTAAATCACATGGAAGCACCAGTTCTGTAGATGAGTCCCTTTCGAATGATAGAAAAAGAATTGAATTATTTCAAATCAGAGTTGTAGTAAATCACACCAAAGTAGAAACTATGTTTGATACTGGGTCCCAAGCAAATTTATTTGCAAAATCCCTGGTAAAGAAGCTTGGCTTCGAAACAAAACTGCACCCAAAGCCTTACCCGCTGGGATGGATACATGATAAAGCTAAATTGAATGTAACCCAACAGTGCAAGGTAAAATTTGTGGTTGCGAATAAGCTGATAGATGAAGTAGAAATGGATGTAATCCCACTAGATATCTTTGGCATGGTATTAGGGAGCCCATACCTGTATGACAGGAAAGCAGTCATTTTCCGCCATGAGAATAAATATCGCATTACCAAGGATGGGGTAGAATACATAGTGTGGGCTCATCATAATAAGATTAATGCCAACATCATAAGTGTTGGGTAAATGAAATGTCTGGTGAATTCTAGTAAAACATGCATGCTTATGGTCGTAAGGGAGAAGGACGCTGAATTCATTGACGCGTTCTAGGGTTGCGATGGGAAGCTTAAACAAGAATTAATGCAACTGATTTCTTATTATAATGAACTGTTTCAGGATCCACGGGGACTACCTTCGAATATGGAAATCCAACACAAAATCCACCTATTGCATGACGCCCCTCTGCCAAATATCAGCATGTATAGGATGTCGACAGTTGAAATGGAGGAGATTAAGTGGCAAGTGCAGGAATTGCTGGACCAAGGCGTAATCAGGCCGAGCTCCTCTCCATGCAGTTTGTTGATTGTTCTAGTGCCCAAGAAGGACAACAGCTGGAGGATGTGTGTGGACCACCGCACGCTCAACAAAATATCAGTGAAAAATTGCTAGCCCCTCCCATGCATAGATGATTTATTGGATCAATTAAAAAATGTTGTATATTTCAAAAAATTGGATTTGTGCAGTAGTTATCACCAGGTCCGAATTACGGAGTAGGATGTGTGGAAAACCGCTTTCAAGACCAAGCAGGGGCTGTTCGAATGGATGGTGATGCCATTCGGGCTTTACAACACTCCAGCCACCCTTATGCAGGTTATAATAATATATTTCATCCTTTCATTGATGAGTTTGTTATCGTATATTTAGATGATATACTAGTTTTTAGCAAGAGTTGGTTTGAACATATGATCCATGTAAAGAAAGTGCTTGATGTGCTAAAGAAAGAAAAAATCTTTGTAAAATTGTCAAAGTGTGAGTTCAAGAAAACCTCTTTGGGTTACCTAGGTCATATTGTTGGCCATGGTGAGTTAAAAATTGATCCTGCTAAATTTGAAGCAATTCTAAATTGGCCTAAGCCTACTAGTGTAACTGAGATCCGTGGCTTTCTAGGTGCAGTATAGTATTGGAGGAGATTTATTGCTAATTTCTCTGTTATTGTAACACCTTTGCACGCATTGACAAGTGTGAAATAGGTCTACCAATGGGGAGGAAGACAACAGAAGTCTTTTGAAACATTGAAGGAAAAAATCAGCACCGCACTAATCTTATCCTTACCCGATCCCTAACAGCCATTTGAGATCGAAACCGATGCCAGGAGTTATGCCATGGGAGTTGCACTAGTGCAGCAAAAGAAGCCGATTTGTTACCATTCTGAGAAGTTTTCTCAAGCTATGATAAACTATCCCACCTATGACAAGGAGATTTATGCCTTGGTGTAGAGTGTTAAAAAGTGGAAACAATACCTGATTGGCAAGGAGACCATCATCCATACAGATCATCAGCCCTTGCAGTACCTTCAGTCATAAACCAAGTTGCAGCAAACTCGTCATTTCAAGTGGATGGGATTTCTTCAAGAGTTTCATCTAGTAATAAAGTATAAGAAGGGCACTAGAAATAAAGTGGTCGATCTCACCCTCCTATCTCTTCTTCTGTTATTTTTCATAATGCTTCATTATCTTTTGAAATTTATGCTGAACAATATGCTAACGCTGATGACTTTAAGGAGGTTTATGCAAAACGAACCCATGGTTCATAGGTGGAAAACTATCACTTCCAGGGGAAATTGTTGTATCACCTTGGTAAATTGTGTATTCCCACAGGAGAAAGAGTGCATGTAATTTGAGAGGCCCACACCTCTCTTGTGTCTGGACACTTTGGTGTTGAGAAGACTTTATGTCATGTACAAAGATTTTGTTTTTGGCCTGATATGAAAAATATTGTGACTCACTATGTAAAGGGTTGTGTGATGTGTTCTGTTTCAAAGCCCTCTAATAGAAAACTTGGGATCTACACACCACTCCCTATTCCAAGTCGTCCATGGGAAAGTGTGTCAATGGACTTTGTATGAGGTTTACCTTTGTCTAGGAATGGTCACGACTATTTGTATGTCATCGTTGACCATTTAACAAAATGTGTATTCTTATGCCTTGTAAAAAGTATATTACTGCAGAGCAGACTACTTCTCTTTTCTTTCAACATGTTTGGGTCCACTTTGGATTACCCATATCAATTGTGTCGGATCGAGACTCTCGCTTCCTTGGAGAGTTCTAGACCAGCTTGTGGAGGATGATGGACACCAAACTGAAAAGAAGCATGACATTTCACCCATAGACTGACGGACAGATAGAGGTTGTTAAACATACTGTGGTACACCTAATGCGAGGCTATTGTGGGAAACATCCCAAGTTGTGGGATGAACATCTCCCCTATATACAGCATTCCTACAACCAAGTAGTGAATTCATCGACGTAGCGTTCACCATTCGAGACATGCTTTTGTTACTTGCCAAAAGACCCTTTTGATATGGCATTTGGAAGGGAGGATGGCTCGACTGGATGTAATGGTAAGGACAAAGCTCAACAGTTCATTCAGTGAATCTAATTGATTCACCAAGCAGTGCAAGAATAGTTGGAAAAAGGTCAAACCTGTTATAAGGCTCGACATGATAAACACTGGGTCGACCATCAATTCCAAGTGGGCGACAAGGTGTGGTTCCACATCAGGAAAGACAAGATGAAGGGAGAAGGAAAGAAGTTGCAGCCAATCCAGTATGGACCATTCACCATATTGGAGAGTATTGGAAACAATGCCTTTTGTCTTGACTTGCCAGTATATATGCTGATGTACTCGGTAGTGAATATGGAGAACCTAAAGTTGTATGGACCTCCTTTGATCATGGACACTTATGAGGTGGGCACAGTTCTTTCCATCGATGATTTTGCACTAGAATATCTCGATGAGTTGCTCGAAGACATCATCCTCGACAGAAGGACCAGGACTTCATAGCGAGGAGATGTAGATTACCTTTGAGTTGGATTCAAGGGAATGCATCCCAGCAAGGCTAGATGGATAGAGAAAGAGAAAGTGAGGGAATAATTCCCTCACTTGCCAATTGACTAATGAAAAGCTTTTGGTGGTCCAAAATCTCCTCAATGGGGAGGATTGATCCAGGTGGATCTTCAGATACAATGTCATCGAAAAATCAAAAATAAAAGTGGACAGAATGAAGTCAACCCAAGGCCAAAGCAGAGATCTCGTCTTCCTAATTCCAATGGTGCAAATGGTACTTCAATCTGAGTCTGGATGATGAAGTTATCGCACAAGGAAGGATGCTTTAATCCTTAAGAAAATGAGGATTTTCCTTTGAAAATGGGTCTTAAAACTTTAAGGCAAATCGCAATCAGAGGTCACATAGAGGTGGACTTAAGCAAGGAGCAGTGGAACCCCCGATCGTTGATCTCCGATCAGACAGAATTGGTAGATCGGAGGTAACTGATCAGAGGTCTTACATGTATGTCTATCAGCGGTGGCAGGTTGCGATCAACGATTAATCAAATCGGCAGAACCAATATTGGACACCCGGGGCAATATATGTGTGGGTTTTCGACGCTGATATTGGCGATCAGTGATTGGCGGTCAATCATTCATGATAACCAGGACAGGGACAACCCCGATATGCTAATTTGCAACCTCAATGTGGACATGATAGGGAAAATAAGCCTGATTTAATAATTTTTGAGGTCCTGGTATATGGTTTTAAGGCGGATCTTCAGTGCTTTTCGGGGTTTTGAGGTCTTATCACCTCAACGATAAAAAGACCATTTTGAGAGGCGGTTTCACCCACCGATCCTTCCACTCTACCAGCCTCTGTTAAGAGCTAGACAAGCCCTGATTTGGATGGGATTCTTTCCAAAGAATCCCTTATAAAACACGATCAATGGAAGAGCATGGGGGAGGCAATTTTGGTGGTAGCACGCTATTTCACAGGAGGTCGAGAGCACATATTGGTATGTTTTGGATAGTTTACATACTCCAACCCCTTTTGTTGCTGCGGGAAGCTTTGGTGCTACATACCTCTCCATCTCAGGCATCCATTTCATTGGCCATCTTTCATATTGGAGGTATAAGCCTCTTGTGGATAGTTTAATGAATGTAATTTTGTTCTTTCATGCCATTTAATAAGAAAGGCCTCCCCATTGTTGAGCTGGACAGAGAGACGTAGTCTGAATTGGACAAACTCTCTTACCAAGCCTTGGTGTCTTCTTTCTGTGCCTTGTATATGTTTACTTCTTCTTTTCTCATGTGCACATTTTCGTGTTAAGTTGCAATTTTCCATGTAATTCTTTTCTATACATCTATAAGCGAAACATCCTGGATCATTATTTCATCTTATAATTTACCCTAGCTTGACTAATTAACCTGATTACGATGTAGTCCCTTCTATTCCTCTCGTCATCTTAACACTTTCAAAGAACAAGTCAAACTTTAGTTTTTTTTATTAGGGATGGGAGTATGTAAATGCACGAGTTTAAGATGTTAGAGTTTTAAATGTCATCTCTAGTGTTGCTCCGCTGCCAATAGGCCTGTTTAGTACCCTGATGGAATCACTTCAAGGAATCACAAGAATTTCTTTGATGCCAACAAGCCTGTTCAGGAGCCTAAGTCTTAACAAATTTGCTTGCTTCACCTATCTATGTAGGACTTTCACTTGTTATTTTTTTATTACATTATGCTCATCATCATTTTATCAATTTTTATATCACCACAGATGGAAGAAGGATCCTGACTTATTTAACAAGCAAGAGAGTTTGTTCCTTTCTTTGTCAAGACTCTTTGTAAATACCTTCAAAATTATTGTTATCACATGAGTTTCTGCCTGTCCCTCCTCTACTTGACCAAGTTGACAGATTGAACCAATAATTAATAAAAGGGTCGATTCAGGGAATGAATATCCTATTATAGATATAAGCATCATAGATCTACTAAGGCTTTTGTTAGGAAAGAAATGCATTTTCCATCCAAGCATCATGGACACTTAAAGATATAGGTTCAGACAAAGAAGGGTACCAAAAGTTAACCAAGAATTGCTAGTTGTCACAGTAGCCTCTTGACATTAACTATTAATAGTGTGTCTATGTAACACTATTATTCCTTCAAAACTCTAATAATAATTCTATTTATTGAAATCAATCTAGGATAATATAATTAATTTTAAAATATTCCTTCTAACCCCTAAAAATTTATATAATATTTGTAAATAACTACTAATTTAAAATAAATTTATATATTTCTAATTTTAATTTAATAAAATATGTCCCTTTAACTTTTAATAAAAATATAACTAACTATATTTTAACATCCCTTAATATTTAATTACACTATCATTTATATATTTAATAATATTTTAACTAACTATGAATTTATTTATTTTAAGTTATAGTTATAATTATTCATAACTACTGATTTAAAATAAATTTATTTTATAACTAATTTATTTTAATATATATTTTGAATTATAAGTTAATAAAATATGTCCCTTTAACTTTTTAATAAAAATATATTTTAACATTCTCTTAATAATTAATTACACTATTATTTATATATTTAATAATTTTTTAACTAACTATTAATTAATTTAATTTAAATATTATTTATTTTAAGTTTTCATAGTCCCTTTAACCTGTATATAATTAACTATCAAATTTAATATTCATTGGAATTATAATAATAGAGGTCATGCCCTTAATCCTGTTCAACTAACCATTTCCTGGTCAAATTTAGCTGTTAGTCCATATAGTCGTTGCTTGGTCAACAAATTTAGCCATTGGAGGTCCTGCTCAAACTATTTAATAGGAAAAGCTAGATTTGTTTCTTCAACTTGTCCTAACAATGAACCACACTTGTTGGTTCAGAACGCGTCAATAAATGAAATTTCATGTGATTTACACTGAAACATTTCTCATAAAATTCACTAAAAATATTAGGAAATAATGAAAAATGTGATAAGGGTGAAGAGGAAGTGGAAAAATTGAATGGAGGATCATCAATTGTAATTGATCATTGTTAAAAATACAAATCCCACACATAAGCATCATGAAAAACATATTTGCCCTCTTGGTACTCTATTTGAGTCATGCAACCCTCTTGTACTTGACTACCACTTAAACTGGTAGATTGAGAATTATGAGAATCTGAAAAAATTATTGCTTAAACAAATTGATCATCAGAATCAAGACAAAGAGGATCATAAGGTTTAGATGATAAAGGACAAGAGGTATCTCTTTAAAAAGAAATATTATCAATCATATCAAATTCAAGATTTAACTTATCCACATAAATATCATGAATATTATAGGAAGATGGAGGTGGAACAAGTGAATCAACAATCTGATTCCCAAATTCTCCAACCTCCACACCACTACATGAGACTAAGGGAAAATGATGCATGGGGGTGGGGGAGCAGGGGGGGACAAAAGGGAGAGTAGCTTCATCCTTTGAAACTTTAAGTGTCCCAACATTGAGAAAATCTAGGAGACTCGAAGATGATTCAGATTCAGATTCAGATGGTTATAAATAAATATTAACTAAATAGTGAAACTTTTCATTCAAAAAATCTTAATCCACATCTTCCTCGGAAAATTCATAACAAATGTGGAGAAAGTGATCAAAAAATATTCTAGAGACTCATTAGATTTCATTCTAAGGTAATTTTCTCACTACTACAACACCCTCCAAAATTTTTCTACTTTTGAATTTTGGAGCCTATTATCATTGTCGAATCTAGAGTCCATTTGATAAAAAAAAAATGTCATTTCGTGTTATTCTATGTGCTTCAAGCTTCGTTGAATGGTCTCAAGTTTCTTCACATTGATCAAAACACCTTGGAATGCATTTCATGGTCATAACATCTTTGTTTTCATAAAGCGACACATTTGGGTCGCAATCACACACACTACACTTTATGCACTTGGCAAATGTGTATAAAGTGCCATTTTGATGTATATTCATCATTGTTCAAGTTAGTCTGGGTTTTCTTAATAATTTGGTACGTGTCACACATGGTTCTATGCTTAAACTCATCCTATTTAGCCCTTGTCTCATATTCCAGACTTTAAGAAATCTTTGGTTTCATAAGGGAATCATTAAGTCTAAGGGAACATGAGCACACTCTAAAGCCTTGATGGGGAATCCTTCATTTTTGAAAGTGTGACATGCACTCCCCAAGGGTGCAAGGCACACTCCTTAACCCTATTCTTCTTTCTTACTCCTAACTTTGCCCTCCTAGAGACCAAGTCTTCCTTGAGCGCACACCCTTGACTCGAAGAAGTGCACCCTCCTTGAGTGCACATACACACCCTGAAGGCCTTAAGATTCACCCCTCAACCTTCCCTAATGATCCATGCACCTTCTTGGACCCTTTGAGTGAATGAGTGCACTCTTAAGGCACAAAACATCGAATTTTAGCCTTTAAAACGGCACCATGTGCCCTCTTGGTTCCTCTGAGTGCATGTGCACACCCCTAAGTCTTGAAGAATTCATCCTTCAGCCTTTAGGAGTGTGTCGTGCACCCTCCATCTCTCCCTTGAGTGCACAAAGCACTTAGGAAGCCTGATGCCTCCCCCTTCATCCTTTAGACTTGTTCCATGTTCCCTGCCTTGATTGTCCCATTCTTTTGAGCATGTGGGCACATGAAAAAGCCCCGAAGCCTTCCCTATTTAACCCTTCATCCTTTCAAAGTGTGCCCATGCACAATGAAGCTCCTTTTGTACCTCTTGAGTTCACCGAAAAGGTATGAACAAAATATATGGATGAAACATGTTAGAATAGGATATTTTTAGGCTAATGGTTGCACTTCATGAGTGATTTGTAGTTACATGATTCCAAAAACATCGTGGCAAGCACACATGAGGAATATCAAGGAAGGAGAATAAATAAAGGAAGCTCAAAAAAAATAAAGAACCCACTTGAATCTTGATAATCAAAGAACCCTGAAGACTCCATTTGATTAGAGACCCTTTGGAGGGTAGTGGACATCAACAATTGAAGCCGCATGATGAATAAAGATATAGTTGGAAACCATGACATCAGTCACTATTAGTCCAAGTCATCAATGACAGTTACATGTTACGTCTCATCACACGATGATGTGGAAGTCATGGTGTATTATTGTACTCATTGTAAAAGACAAATAATTGGAAGACCAAGAGTCATGTATGAACTAAAGAGTCATGGAATTCCAAATCAAATTTAATACCAAAAATAATATGTAATTTCAAAATTCATTTGGAATTCCAAAGGTTGTAGAAGTCCAAAGGTCACCAGAAGTTAAAAATTCAAGAGTCAGGAGGATGTGAAAGGTCATGCCTGAAGCTATAAATAGATCCTTATTTCTCATGTAAAGGACTTTTAACCTTGGCTTCTCCTACAAGGCACTAGAGAGACAGAGTTAGTACTTTTGGGGAGCAAGTAGCCTCTATAATGCTCCACTTTTGGAGCTAGAAGTGTTAATTGTATTTATGTATCCTGGGAGTTTTTCTTAATATTCAAGCCTTTCATGCTAGCACATTTTCGCACATGAATTGTGAATGTTTCTAAGACTATTCTTTGAATGTTTATGCTTCATTTTTTCTTTCATTAGTAGTGGAGTAATTGAACTATTTCAGTCACTTTAGTGCTTCTTATTGGAAATGTGTTGTTATGTTTATAACGATCATCACATCCTTGTGAACTATTTCACTTTATGTTAGATGAACCTTTCTCTTTTGGACTCGCCTAATTTTCCCCTTCGTGGTAAGAGAACCTTGATACATCTGCAATTGAACATTCACAAGGTGCACTACCTTTCTCATTCAAAAGGACATTTGCACTTCTCTCTCATGTTGATAGCTAAAGACAAGGCATATCTTTAAATAAATGACAGTCAGGTCGTATTCCAAATGGAACACCTACACCAAATGGTGTGAGGTCTAGTTGAGACTTTATATCAAGGAGATATTGTGTATGTTGGTAGTTTCTAGAACCATCAACATTCTAATGCTAGAAGGGGGGAAAGTGGTTTTTTTATGGTTGATAACTCTGCACACCCAAATAATTATTCTTCTAGAAAAGGTAGCAACATTTAGAGCACCATTCCAAATTTGATTACTAAAGTAGGAGGATCTTTGTAACCTGGCCTAGAACCAACTTTCTTGGTAACCTACGAGAAGATCTGGGAAATTTGACCCATAACCTGTCAGTACGCTAAGGCTATCAAATTAATTTCTAGAGTGCAAAATATTTCTTATTTTCCAAAGAAGAAATAAACAACTAGTACAAATATATTAATTTCTAGAGTGGAAGATTTGGTATTTTCCACTCTTGAGGAGTTGGCATAATTTGCAGATTATATAGAACATCAAGATCATCTTCGAACTCTTGATGAAGGGTATGAGAATGACATAGTTTTTCTTTTTGTCGACCTCTTCGATGGATTAGATGGTGAATATTCCTCAGATTCTGAAAAGGAGTAAGAACAAAGAGACGAGAACATGGTCGACCAATATTTGGATTGGATGGCCCAAGGGCCTATTGCTCTTTTAGACAAATTTACATAAGATGTCAAGGCATCTAGAAAAAATTCTTTGAAAGTATGATATAGATAAAAATTCAAAGGCAAAATATTACCTCGATGATTTTTACATGCATCTACGAATGTCGGAAGTGAGGTATGATGATGTTTCTTCTAGACTTTTCTCTTTTTCATTAGAAGGCGGAGCAACAACATGGTACCATAGTTTTCCCATCAATTCAGTCCACACATGGAGGGAGTTTAAAAAATTGTTTCTTGAAAAGTTTGTTGATGAGAAGACTCCTACCATGTTACTCAAGGAGCTCGGAAGCATCAAGATGGGGGAAAAAGAGAAAGTGAAATATTTTAATCAAAAATTCAGTTGTATATTGAATAAGTTTCCCCCGGGCATGTAACCAAATGATTCAATCACTATTGATTATTACACAACTTCCTTTCCCAGCAACATTTCCCAATTCATGAAAAGAGCCACAAAGGAAACATTGGCATTAAAATTTTTAGAAGCGATTTCCATCAAGAAGAACTTGCATGCGATTAGAGTTATTATGGATGATGACAAATCAAATGACTCCAAAGAAACTAGTAGGAAGTCAAAACCTTCTTCTAGTAAGGCTAAAGAAAGGGAATCATCAAACATCAAAAGCTTGATCAAGATAGTGAAGACACTCACCAATGAAATCTGAAAGTAAAAGGAGAGGTCAAGCGATACTTCCACTAGAAGCAAGCCCCCCAAGTCTTTCCCTTTTTGATAGAGTAATAGTAACAACAACATTCAACTCGTGAAGTTTGCACAAATCTTGAATGTTGTGATGAATATAGAAAGTATTGGCATGGATAATTATTATTCTTTCCATCAGGAATATCATTCAAAAAATGCATTCCCTTAGTGGAATTACAACATGAACACTTTGTCTACACACATTGTGGATACTCTATTAGCAGATGAGCAGACATAACAAACAGAAGAAATGGAAGAACTTCCCATAGCTGAAGAAATTAAAAATGTTGGACAAGCAATGAATGCATATCATTTTATCTACAATGGTGACAAGAATAATTTTGAATAACCACCACAGAATGAACCCCCCTTCAAAATAAAATTGGTTGATACAATTTAAGGAGTGAAGGGCCCATATCTGAACAAGAATTGACAAGATAGAAATTAAAGACAAGCTAGAAAGAAGATTCTCACCACCCATCAATCCTACTCAGAATGCATAAAGTAAGTCTAGAGATGAATCTAAGTCCAAGAAAACTTCCTCTAATAGTAAGGTTAAGTCCAAATCTCTATAAGTGTCGAATAAATCCACTCCTTCAGACACTTCAACACTACTTGCTATTGGTGAAACTATTGATTATAAGATATGAAGAAGATGTGAGCAAACATTTCTATCTATGAGCTTACAAAGATTGTAGGATAGCATGAACATATTGTCTAGACCTTTTCATAGCCTTCGTCGGGTGATAAATATTCGACTTCTCAAAAGGTGTCAAGTAAATCTTATGGTTCCCTTGAATCTATAATGAATTCTTTAACATTAGAAGCTAACACTCTCTACACATATTTTTTATTAATGTTTGAAATTTTCAATTATAATGTCCATATTTCTTTAGTCGGCTATGGTTCATCTATAAATGTAATTTCCTTATCTATAGCAAAGAAAATAAATGAAAAATGGAGAAAATCAATGCACAAATTATTTATTTGGACAATTCCCTTGTCCAAGCTATTGGTGAGCTTAATAATGTGCTTATCAGATTATAAAAAGATGATCGAGTTGGCCAATGTATAAATATTTTAGTTGTGGACATACCAGAAGCCTATGGCGCACTTCTTAGTAGAGAATGGTCTAGCAAATTGCAAGGGTATTTTTCAATGGACTGGTCACATTTATGGCTTCCATATAAGTGTAAGAATAATCAAATTCGAGTGAACATTGGGCCATACATGAAACAAACTGTGACACCACTTGAGGGACACAACAAGCCTCTTGATTTTGATGATAAGATTTTTGGGAATTATTTCATTGAGACTAACCTTGGGTGTTATTAGGTACAACCATCACCCATTCCAACAGATACACAGCTAGAGCTCCTTCCTTTTCCTCCGGCAGGTGCAAATGAAACATGTAATATAGATGTACATAATAGTAGTAATAATACTAATAGTAGTATAAGAAGTAGCTATGTATCTCATGATATTTGGACTTTATATTTTGATGGTTCAAAGATGCAGGATGGTTCAAGCACTAGTTGTGTTCTTACAAACCCACGTAATAAAAAGCACATCCTTTCATGTCGTCTTGAGTTCTAGCATAACAATAATACTACCGAATATGAAGCACTCGTACTCAGATTAAATAAAGTTGTTGACCTCAAGGTAGAAATTTTCAAGGTAATTGGTGACTCACAGGTGGTCACTCGTTAGGTATGAGATACTATACACTGTGTTTCACCGCATCTTAAAAAATACCAATGCGAGGTATGTCATTTGAGCAACCATTTCAAATCTTTCAATATTATTTTTTTCCTTAGACCTAGAAATGCCACATCAGATTCATTATCAAATGAAACCTCTAGGAAGCCGCCATTGAAGAATGTTTTTTCTATTGAAATTGTATATATACCATCTCTACTACAGAATGTCACTAACTTGTCTATTTTCAATGGTGACCAATAAATACTACACTTTATGGCTAATGCTAATGTAGTTAGATATCTTTCCATAGAGGAGGATGCGCATGATTAGGATCTGTAGGAGGCGTCTAATGCAATGAAAGGAAACATTATGCCTAAGGGTGTGGTGTCCCTGGAGAAGTTATTAGTGGACATGTCTATTTGATCATTGTACATGTAAGTTTAGTTTATATGTTGAGCATGGGTATGCCTCCCTCAGCGTAGGTATCATGATGTAATGTATTGTAACATATAATGGTCTCACTAGTTTTTCTTGATCCCAACTTTTCATAAGGTAACACACTTTAGTCATCAGATGTCATTTCATAATTTGCTCTTTAGGGGGAAATCTCTTATAGGTTGTTTTGCCACATTTGGTCAATAGGCCTGTTAACTAGATCAATCAACATTCTTTTACCCCTTATCATCACCTTTGCACAAATCCCTAAGAACGACTCTCCCTAATCCCAGATTTTCTGCCTTTAACTACTTCATTTCAGTGATTTTAAGGCCCAACAACACTGGCCCTTTAAGAGACTACATTCGCCAGCAGGTTGACCCTCTTTGGACCTATACTGATTGTAGGTTGCCAGTTGCTGGGGGTGTGTTGATTCTAGAAATTCAGAAAAAATAAAAAGAATCCCGAAGCTTCCTCTTCTAGAAGCTTCAAGGAGTTGTTACAAGCATTTACCTTGGATGAAAGTATCAAATACTATCTTATCATACCTTGGATATTTCACCCATTATCCCTTGATCTCATCCTCCCATCAAGAGTGGATGTCAATCGTAGATTGGTAAATGCGTATGAATTCTTAATCTACCATCCTCTTCTATATGTTTACTGACATGCATAAGCAAGGGGTTGGATTTTGGAGATACATTTTACCCTCATGTTTCTATTGTGAGAGTAATTATTCCATGCATTAGGGTTCCATATGGATACACTTTGTGACAAGGAAGAACAAGTCAACTTGGTGAAGCTCTTCTATAAGATCAACTCTATATTTGGTTGTAACTCTCTCCATTTCTATTAATACAAAGAGTTCATTTCTTTACAATATGTAATGTTATGATTTCATGAATTTGAATACCATGTTAATTTATGGAATGTAGTGATTGGATTATACTACATAGTTGTTGTAGATCTTTGGCTTGTGTTATTTGATTGTGCAGGTTCTAATTATAACGATCGAAGCTAGGATTGGAGCATACAAGTTAAGAGAGGAACGAGGCTTACGATGGATTTCAAGTAGGCTTCATTCCATTTTCCATTTACTTTAGTGAAAAAAATAGTTTGTTTTCTTTTAGTTGTTCTAGACTAGGCCACCTAGTCTAGAGAATATACTTTTGTCTGCAGTCGTAGAATCTATAAAAAATACCTGTTATAGGACATTTTGTCACATCTAGTCAATAGGACTGTTAACTGGATCAATGAACCTCCTTTTATTTCTTATCATCACCTTTACACAAATCCATAAGCATGACTCTCCTTAATCCCATATTTGTTGCCTTTAACTGCTTCATTTTAGTGATTTTAAGGCCCAAAACACCCTCGCTCTTTAGGATACTACGCTCATCATTAGGTTTACCTTCTCTGGACTTGTGCAGATCACCAACAGGCTACCCATTGTTGGGGGTGTGCTAATTCTAGAAATTCATGAAAAATAAAAAGAATCCCAAAGCTTCCACTTCGAGAAGCTTCAAGAAGTTACTCTAACCATTTACCTTTGATGAAAGTATTGAATCCTATCCTATCCTACCTTGGATATTTCACCCCTTATCCCTTGAGCTCATCCTCCCATCAAGAGTGGATGTCAAGCCTAGATTGATAAATGGATAAGAATTCCTAACCTATCATCATCTCCTATATATTTACTGCCATCGAGAAGCTAGGGGTTGGCTTTTGGAGATATATTCTACCCTCATGTTATTGTTGCGAGACTCATTATTCCATGCATTAGGGTGAAATAGAGATAAACTTTGTGACAAGGAATGACAAGATCAACTTGGTTGTAACTCTCTCCATTTCAATTAATACAAAGAGTTCATTGCTTTCGTATATGTGATGTTATGATTTCATGTATTTACATACCATGTTGATCTATTGAATGAAGTGATTGGATGATGCTACATAGATGTCGTAGACCTTTAGCTTATGTTTTCTAATTTTGCAAGTTGTATTAAAGAATTTGAAGCCAGGATTGGAGCATACAAGCTAAGAGAGGAGTGAGGCATACGATGAAGTCTAGGTAGGCTTCATCCCACTATCCATTTTCTTTAAAGAAAAAATGGGTCTCTTTTCTTTTTGTTGTTCTAGACTAGGCCACCTAATCTAGGGAAGAAACTTTTGTCCGTAGTCGTAGATTTCATATAATTTTTTTTGTTATAGGCCATTTTTTCATATATGATAAATAATCTTGTTAGCTGGATCAATCAACATCCTTTTACCCCTTACCATAACTTCCGCACAAATCCCTAAGCATGAATCTCCCTAATCCTTGTGTTTCTGCCTTTAACTACTTCATTTCAATGATTTTAAGGCCCAATTCACCCTCGCCCTTTAGGAGACCATGTTCACCAGTAGGTTGACCTTCCCTAGACCTGTGTTGATCAACAACAACTTGCCCTTTGCTAGGGGTGCCCTAATTCTAGAAATTCAAGAAAAAATAAAAGAATCTTGAAGCTTCCTCTTCAAAAAGCTTCGAGAGGTTGTTCTAACCATTTACCTTAGATGAAAGTCTTGAATCCTATCCTATCCCACCTTGGATATTTCACCCCTTATCTATTGAGCTCATCCTCCCATCATGAGTGGATCTCAAGCCTAGATTAGTAAATGGATAAGATTTCCTAACCTATCATCCTTTCCTATATGTTTACTTCCATCGACAAGGTAGGGGTTGGATTTTGGAGATAGATTCTACCCTCATGCTATTGTTGTGAAAGTCATTATTCCATGCATTAGGGTGACATAGAGATACACTTTGTGACAAGGAAGGAAAATTCAACTTGGAGGAGCTCCTATACAAGATCAACTCTATACTTGGTTGTGACTCTTCCCATTTCTATTAATAAAAAGAGTTCATTATTTTCCTATATGTGATGTTATGATTTCATGTATTTCAATACCATGTTGATCTACTGAATGAAGTGATTGTATTATGCTACATAGATGTCGTAGATATTTGGCTTGTGTTTTCTAATTGTGCAGTTTCTAATTATAGTGATCAGAGATAGGTTTGGAGCATACAAGCTAAGAGAGGAATGAGGAATATGATAGATTCTAGGTAGGCTTCATCCCATTGGCGATTTCCTTTAAGGAAAACATTGGTTTCTTTTCTTTTAGTTGTTCTAGACTAGGCCACCCAGTCTAGGGAAGATACTTTTGTCCGCATTTGTGGATTCCGTATATTTAGGAGGTATGGTGTTTTATCAATCATTTCAAAGCTTCTAATATTATTTTTGTTTTTAGACTTAGAAATGTTGTAGAAGATGCATTATAAAATGTAGTCGTTAGGATGTCACCATTGAAAAATGGGTTTTCTATTGAAATTATATATAAAGCATCTGTACCAGACAATGTCACAAACTTGTTTATTTCCAATAATGACCAATCGATACTGCCCTTTATGGTTAATGTTGACGTATTCAAAGATGTTTACATAGAGGAGGATGAGCACGATCAAACTTTGTAGGAGGCATATAATGAAATGAAATGAAACACTATGCCTAAGGGTGTGCTATCCGTGGATAAGTTGTATGACATGTAGAACTGATTTAGAGAGCCAACCAAAACAAAGATGCATAGTTCAAAATTATCATGTGAATAATTCAATTTGGTAACTCCCAAAGATCCAAAGTATGTGAACCTCAGTATTTTATTCTCTCCACAAGAAATACAAACATGTATCTACTTATTTTGATAGTGTCTTTATGTGTTTGCATTAACATATGACAATTTAAAGACTTGTGACACTTGTATTATCCAAGACGTCATCCATATAAAATAAGGGGTAAAACCATTGTAAAAGAAACTACATAAAGTTCATCCAACAATGGAACCCCTTATACATAAGGAATTGAGAAAGTTGTTCGATGCTTGGATCATATTTAAAGTCAAACATTCTACACGGGTTTCCAATCTTGTCCCAGTGAGAAAGAAGTATGGAGAGATAAGATTATGTGTATATTTCCACAACCTTAATCAAGCTTCTGATAAATATAACTATCAAGTGTCATCCATGGAGTAGAAACTGTAGACAATATATGGGTATGAAATGTTTTCGCTACTAGATGGTTCTCTGGTATTAAGCAAGTGTTAGTATAAGAACAAAAAAAATTGAAAACTACCTTCCTAACCAAAAGGGGAACATTCGCTTTCATGATGTTGTCATTCAAACTTATAAATGTAAGTGTGACATTCCAAGGAGAAATGGAAATCATTTTTCACAACCTGATAGGTCAAAGCATTATTGTTTACATGGATGATGTTACTCTGTTCTCTAAGAAAAGATTAGACCAGGTATGTCATATGAAATTATGATGTTGAAAGTACGATATTTCTCTTCATCCCAAGAAGAGAACCTTTGATGTGTCCGAGATCCTACAAGGACACAAAATCGTAAGGAGAAGAATTAAGATTAGACATAATAGGTCCAAAGCCATCACACAGATATTGTTCCTTGTGAATAAGAAAGCCATGCAATGTTTCTTAGGAAAAACTAATTTCTTAACAAAATTCATCTCTGATTATGCTGAGGTAGTCAAGCTTATATAGGAGATGATCAAGAAATATGTAGTATACAAATGGGATAAATGAGAAAATGATAACATTTCTTAGATTAAGTAGGCCATTGTTGATGCACCCACATTATTAAGTCTGGACTATGGAAAATATTTCTTGCTCTATACATTTTCTTCAGACTCATTGATTGCAAATGTGTTGACTCAGAAAGATATTGAAGGAAATGAGTGGCCTATCTCCTTTATGATTGCCAGTCTACAAGGACCCAAATTAGATTATCCTACCATTGACAAATAAGCATATGTGGTGTACAAGGCAGTTAAATATTTCAAGCCCTAACTATTAAAATCTCACACAATTATATTTGTACCTCATCCAACAGTAAGAACATTGTTCATGTAGCAAGAGATAGGTGACAAGAGGGCTAACTAGATGGCATTTCTTCAAGAATATGAACTGGAGTTAAAACCACTTCATACCAGAAAAGGTCATGGCTTATGTAAGCTATCCGATGAAGCAAGAGATTCTCCTAGAAAAGATCATTCGAGATGGGAGAAGGAGATCAAAATGTATAAAATTGAACATGTTCCTCAATCCATGTTTACAGCACCATGGTATGTAGATCTACAGAAATTTATGTAGCATGGAACCTTGCCCTCATACTTATCAAATAAATAAAAGAGGTTCGTTCTTTTAAAATCTCTATATTACCAATTAGCTCATGTAGATCTCTTTAAGAAGGACCATAATAGTGTCCTACTGAGGTTCCTTCAGCCGTAGGATATAGAAAATGCCATAAAATATTTACACAATGGACTAGCAAGTGGCCACTATGCGGGTGACACTATATCACACAAGGTTATGAGGGATGGATATTATTAGACCACTCTATTTAAGGATGCTCACGCTTATGTCCACAAGCTCCAAGCTTGTCAGAGATGCAGTCCCAAGGCTCAATCCTAACCCCTAACCTCCTGAGCTATGCAACTGTGCAATCCATATGTCTATCTCCCAGCTTGCCACTCGGTTCCATCTCAGCTAATGGTTAACATGAAGCGTGTTAGAATAGGGGTTTATCAGAATTATTTTTTCTTGTCATGATTGGATTGTAGTCACAGGTATTATATCATGTTTTGACAACAAGTTAAGAAGATGGAGAAGGAGAACTTGTTAGAAGACAACTTTGTAGTTGTCAAAACAAGTTTATCAATCAAAGGAGACAAAGGGACACCTGATTATACAAACTGAAGATCAATTGAAGACTCCTTATCGTCAATCCATCTGGAGGAGGAAGAAGAAGATCACGTTCCATCTCTCAAGAAGACACAAAGAAAGAAACAACAAAGAGTTGCTTGACATTGCCATTTCATCAACACCATGTCATGTCATGTCATGAGTCATCATGTGCCACATCATATTATTGATTGTGTAAATTCAATGTTGGGGAAATGTAATGTAAACTGGAAGTCCAAGAGTCATCGATGTAATGTGAAAAGTGAGGTAAGGAAGTTGAAAGGTCATAGAGAAGTCAAACAATCATGAGGGTAGTCCAAGAGTCACAAGGGAGGTGAACCATCACCCCATTTTTTATATATATACACCCTCATTTCACATGTAAAGGACTTTTCACATTGTCTCCTCCTACCAAGCATTAGAGAGGAAGATATTTCTTTTGGAGGAGCAAGTGGTTTCTCTAACACTCCACTATTGGGTCTAGTAGTGTTAATTGTCTTAATGTATCATGGAGCTTTTAATTAATTTCAGAAGCTCATTGAGCTAACACACTTTCATGTGTATGTCATAAATATTGTAAGGCTATTCTTTGAATGTTTGTGATGTATGTTTTTTTCATCTATACTAAGGAAAATGAACTATTTCAATGGCTTTGGTACTTATCTTGCTGAGGGTGTGTTGTATGTATTTTAACAATCATTTCTTATAGGTAAAGTATTTTTCTATTTGTTCAATAACTCATTCATACGTATATCCTCGTGTGTCTTTTATAGATTAGTACTATTACTTGTCATTAAAAGGCTCACTTTCATTTCCCCTTTCGGTAGAAGAATCCTAATACATTATGAAATTGAACATTCCATATACTCACTTGCTAATATAAAATTACATGTGTATTACTCTCTCATGTTGAACATTGAAGCCAAGGCATACCTTTAAGAAGATATGGCAGCCAAGCCTTTTTTTGGAAGGGATTCCACAAAAAATGGTGCAAAGTCCAATTGGGACTTTTCATCAGGGAGACCCCCTTGCATGTTGGTGGTATCTAGCACCATCAACAGGTACATTAGTTCATACAAATTAGCATAGGTGATTGGTGTCTCATGTAGGTTGGTACCTCTAG